>JAQJVK010000072.1:473976-1073976 GCA_035578135.1 Flexamia atlantica
TAGAACTGTATGACTATACCCTCCAAGTTACCGTAAAAACTTAGGTTTTGGAAATATGGTTGACTAAAGTAGTCGCTTTGCGATGTGCGGACAGCGATTTGTCTAAGTTTGACATGAAATATAAAATAAAAAAATAAGTGTGCCAACATTACGTACACTTAGGATGATAGAATAGGACAAGAACTGTAGGACTATACCCTCCAAGTAACCGTAAAAACTTAGGTTTTGGAAATATGGGTGATTAAATTAGCTGCTTTGCGATGTGCGGTTAGCGATTTGTCTAAGTTTGACATGAAATATAAAATAAATATGGAAGTGTGCTAACATTACATACACATAGGGGGATAGAATAGAACCAGAACTTTAGTATTATACAAACCAAATTTCCGTAAAAACTTACGTTTTGGAAATATGAGTAGTTATAGTAGTCGCTTTGCGAAGTGCGGACAGCGATTTGTCTAAGTTTGACATGAAATATAAAATAAATACGGAAGTGTGCCAACATTACGTACACATAGGAATATAGAATAGGACAAGAACTGTAGGACTATACCACCCAAGTTACCGTAAAAACTTAGGTTTTGGAAATATGGGTGATTAAATCTGCCGCTTTGCGATGTGCGGTCAGCGACTTGTCTAATTTTGACATGAAATATAAAATAAATACGGAAGTGTGCCAACATTACGTACACATAGGATGATAGAATAGGACAAGAACTGTAGGACTATACCACCCAAGTTACCGTAAAAACTTAGGTTTTGGAAATATGGGTGATTAAATTAGCCGCTTTGCGATGTGCGGTTAGCGATTTGTCTAAGTTTGACATGAAATATAAAATAAATATGGAAGTGTGCTAACATTACATACACATAGGGGGATAGAATAGAACCAGAACTTTAGTATTATACCAACCAAGTTACCGTAAAAACTAAGTTTTGGAAATATGCGTAGTTAAGGTAGTCGTTTTGCGATGCGCGGACAGCGATTTGTCTTAGTTTGACATGAAATATTAAATAAATACGGAAGTGTGCCAAAATTACGTAGACATAGGATGATAGAATAGGACAAGAACTGTAGGACTATACCACCCAAGTTACGGTAAAAACTTAGGTTTTGGAAATATGGGTGATTAAGGTAGTCGCTTTGCGATGTGCGGACAGCAATTTGTCTAGGTTTGACATGAAATATAAAAATAAATACGAAATTCTGGATACATGACGTACAAATAGGGTGATAGAATAGTACCAGAAATATAGTATTATACCACCGAAGTTACCGTAAAAACTTAGGTTTTGGAAATATAGGTGATTAAAGTAGTCGTTTTGCGATGTGCGGACAGCGATTTGTCTAAGTTTAACATGAAATATAAAAATAAATACGGATGTTTGGATACATGACGTACACATATTGTGATAGAATAGTACCAGAAATATAGAATTATACCACCAAAGTTACCGTAAAAACTTAGGTTTTGGAAATATGGTTGACTAAAGTAGTCGCTTTGCGATGTGCGGACAGCGATTTGTCTAAGTTTGACATGAAATATAAAATAAATACGGAAGTGTGCCTACATAACGTACACTTAGGATGATTGAATAGGTCAAGAACTGTAGGACTATACCACCCAAGTTACCGTAAAAACTTAGGTTTTGGAAATATGGGAGATTAAATTAGCCGCTTTGCGATGTGCGGTTAACGATTCGTCTAAGTTTGACATAAAATATAAAAGTAATATGGAAGTGTGCTAACATTACATACACATAGGGTGATAGAATAGGACCAGAAATATATTATTATATTACCGAAGTAACCGTAAAAACTTAGGTTTTGGAAAGATGGTTGACTAAAGTAGTCGCTTTGCCATGTGCGGACAGCGATTTGCCTAAGTTTGACATGAAATATAAATAAATAAAGAAGTGTGCCAACATTACGTACACTTAGGATGATAGAATAGGACAAGAACTGTAGGACTATATCACCCAAGTTGCCGTAAAAACTTAGGTTTTGGAAATATGGGTGATTAAATTAGCCGCTTTGCGATGTCCGGTTAACGATTTGTCTAAGTTTGACATGAAATATAAAATAAATATGGAAGTGTGCTAACATTACATACACATAGGGTGATGGAAAAGAACCAGAACTTTAGTTTTATACCAACCAAGTTTCCGTAAAAACTTAGGTTTTGGAAATATGGGTAGTTAAAGTAGTCGCTTTGCGAAGTGCGGACAGAGATTTGTCTAAGTTTGACATGAAATATAAAATAAATACGGAAGTGTGCCAACATTACGTACACATAGGATGATAGAATAGGCAATAACTGTAGGACTATACCACCCAAGTTAGCGTAAAAACTTAGGTTTTGGAAATATGGGAGATTAAATTAGCCGCTTTGCGATGTGCGGTCAGCGATTTGTCTAAGTTTGACATGAAATATATAATAAATAAAGAAGTGTGCCAACATTACGTACACTTAGGATAATAGAATAGGACAAGAACTGTAGGACTATACCCTCCAAGTTACCGTAAAAACTTGGTTTTGGAAATATGGGTGATTAAATTAGCTGCTTTGCGATGTGCGGTTAGCGATTTGTCTAAGTTTGACATGAAATATAAAATAAATATTGAAGTGTGCTAACATTACATACACATAGGGGGATAGAATAGAACCAGAACTTTAGTATTATACCAACCAAGATACCGTAAAAACTAAGTTTTGGAAATATGCGTAGTTAAAGTAGTCGCTTTGCGATGTGCGGACAGCGATTTGTCTTAGTTTGACATGAAATATTAAATAAATACGGAAGTGTGCCAAAATTACGTAGACATAGGATGATAGAATAGGACAAGAACTGTAGGACTATACCACCCAAGTTACGGTAAAAACTTAGGTTTTGGAAATATGGGTGATTAAGGTAGTCGCTTTGCGATGTGCGGACAGCAATTTGTCTATGTTTGACATGAAATATAAAAATAAATACGGAATTCTGGATACATGACGTACAAATAGGGTGATAGAATAGTACCAGAAATATAGTATTATACCACCGAAGTTACCGTAAAAACTTAGGTTTTGGAAATATAGGTGATTAAAGTAGTCGTTTTGCGATGTGCGGACAGCGATTTGTCTAAGTTTAACATGAAATATAAAAATAAATACGGATGTTTGGATACATGACGTACACATATTGTGATAGAATAGTACCAGAAATATAGAATTATACCACCAAAGTTACCGTAAAAACTTAGGTTTTGGAAATATGGTTGACTAAAGTAGTCGCTTTGCGATGTGCGGACAGCGATTTGTCTAAGTTTGACATGAAATATAAAATAAATACGGAAGTGTGCCTACACTACGTACACTTAGGATGATTGAATAGGTCAAGAACTGTAGGACTATACCACCCAAGTTACCGTAAAAACTTAGGTTTTGGAAATATGGGAGATTCAATTAGCCGCTTTGCGATGTGCGGTTAACGATTCGTCTAAGTTTGACATAAAATATAAAATAAATATGGAAGTGTGCTAACATTACATACACATAGGGTGATAGAATAGGACCAGAAATATATTATTATATTACCGAAGTAACCGTAAAAACTTAGGTTTTGGAAAGATGGTTGACTAAAGTAGTCGCTTTGCCATGTGCGGACAGCGATTTGCCTAAGTTTGACATGAAATATAAATAAATAAAGAAGTGTGCCAACATTACGTACACTTAGGATGATAGAATAGGACAAGAACTGTAGGACTATATCACCCAAGTTGCCGTAAAAACTTAGGTTTTGGAAATATGGGTGATTAAATTAGCCGCTTTGCGATGTCCGGTTAACGATTTGTCTAAGTTTGACATGAAATATAAAATAAATATGGAAGTGTGCTAACATTACATACACATAGGATGATAGAAAAGAACCAGAACTTTAGTTTTATACCAACCAAGTTTCCGTAAAAACTTAGGTTTTGGAAATATGGGTAGTTAAAGTAGTCGCTTTGCGAAGTGCGGACAGAGATTTGTCTAAGTTTGACATGAAATATAAAATAAATAAAGAAGTGTGCCAACATTACGTACACTTAGGATGATAGAATAGGACTAGAACTGTATGACTATACCCTCCAAGTTACCGTAAAAACTTAGGTTTTGGAAATATGGTTGACTAAAGTAGTCGCTTTGCGATGTGCGGACAGCGATTTGTCTAAGTTTGACATGAAATATAAAATAAATAAATAAGTGTGCCAACATTACGTACACTTAGGATGATAGAATAGGACAAGAACTGTAGGACTATACCACCCAAGTTACCGTAAAAACTTAGGTTTTGGAAATATGGGTGATTAAATTAGCTGCTTTGCGATGTGCGGTTAGCGATTTGTCTAAGTTTGACATGAAATATAAAATAAATATGGAAGTGTGCTAACATTACATACACATAGGGGGATAGAATAGAACCAGAACTTTAGTATTATACAAACCAAATTTCCGTAAAAACTTACGTTTTGGAAATATGAGTAGTTATAGTAGTCGCTTTGCGAAGTGCGGACAGCGATTTGTCTAAGTTTGACATGAAATATAAAATAAATATGGAAGTGTGCTAACATTACATACACATAGGGGGATAGAATAGAACCAGAACTTTAGTATTATACTAACCAAGTTACCGTAAAAACTAAAATTTGGATATATGCGTAGTTAAGGTAGTCGCTTTGCGATGTGCGGACAGCGATTTGTCTTAGTTTGACATGAAATATTAAATAAATACGGAAGTGTGCCAAAATTACGTAGACATAGGATGATAGAATAGGACAAGAACTGTAGGACTATACCACCCAAGTTACGGTAAAAACTTAGGTTTTGGAAATATGGGTGATTAAGGTAGTCGCTTTGCGATGTGCGGACAGCAATTTGTCTAGGTTTGACATGAAATATAAAAATAAATACGGAATTCTGGATACATGACGTACAAATAGGGTGATAGAATAGTACCAGAAATATAGTATTATACCACCGAAGTTACCGTAAAAACTTAGGTTTTGGAAATATAGGTGATTAAAGTAGTCGTTTTGCGATGTGCGGACAGCGATTTGTCTAAGTTTAACATGAAATATAAAAATAAATACGGATGTTTGGATACATGACGTACACATATTGTGATAGAATAGTACCAGAAATATAGAATTATACCACCAAAGTTACCGTAAAAACTTAGGTTTTGGAAATATGGTTGACTAAAGTAGTCGCTTTGCGATGTGCGGACAGCGATTTGTCTAAGTTTGACATGAAATATAAAATAAATACGGAAGTGTGCCTACATTACGTACACTTAGGATGATTGAATAGGTCAAGAACTGTAGGACTATACCACCCAAGTTACCGTAAAAACTTAGGTTTTGGAAATATGGGAGATTAAATTAGCCGCTTTGCGATGTGCGGTTAACGATTCGTCTAAGTTTGACATAAAATATAAAATAAATATGGAAGTGTGCTAACATTACATACACATAGGGTGATAGAATAGGACCAGAAATATATTATTATATTACCGAAGTAACCGTAAAAACTTAGGTTTTGGAAAGATGGTTGACTAAAGTAGTCGCTTTGCCATGTGCGGACAGCGATTTGCCTAAGTTTGACATGAAATATAAATAAATAAAGAAGTGTGCCAACATTACGTACACTTAGGATGATAGAATAGGACAAGAACTGTAGGACTATATCACCCAAGTTGCCGTAAAAACTTAGGTTTTGGAAATATGGGTGATTAAATTAGCCGCTTTGCGATGTCCGGTTAACGATTTGTCTAAGTTTGACATGAAATATAAAATAAATATGGAAGTGTGCTAACATTACATACACATAGGGTGATGGAAAAGAACCAGAACTTTAGTTTTATACCAACCAAGTTTCCGTAAAAACTTAGGTTTTGGAAATATGGGTAGTTAAAGTAGTCGCTTTGCGAAGTGCGGACAGAGATTTGTCTAAGTTTGACATGAAATATAAAATAAATACGGAAGTGTGCCAACATTACGTACACATAGGATGATAGAATAGGCAATAACTGTAGGACTATACCACCCAAGTTACAGTAAAAACTTAGGTTTTGGAAATATGGGAGATTAAATTAGCCGCTTTGCGATGTGCGGTCAGCGATTTGTCTAAGTTTGACATGAAATATAAAATAAATAAAGAAGTGTGCCAACATTACGTACACTTAGGATAATAGAATAGGACAAGAACTGTAGGACTATACCCTCCAAGTTACCGTAAAAACTTGGTTTTGGAAATATGGGTGATTAAATTAGCTGCTTTGCGATGTGCGGTTAGCGATTTGTCTAAGTTTGACATGAAATATAAAATAAATATTGAAGTGTGCTAACATTACATACACATAGGGGGATAGAATAGAACCAGAACTTTAGTATTATACCAACCAAGATACCGTAAAAACTAAGTTTTGGAAATAAGCGTAGTTAAAGTAGTCGCTTTGCGATATGCGGACAGCGATTTGTCTTAGTTTGACATGAAATATTAAATACAAACGGAAGTGTGCCAACATTACGTACACATAGGATGATAGAATAGGACAAGAACTGTAGAACTATACCACCTAAGTTACCGTAAAAACTTAGGTTTTGGAAATATGGGTGATTAAATCAGCCGTTTTGCGATGTGCGGTCAGCGACTTGTCTAATTTTGACATGAAATATAAAATAAATACGGAAGTGTGCCAACATTAGGTACACATAGAGTGATAGAATAGAACCAGAACTTTAATATTATACCGAACAATTTACCGTAAAAACGTAGGTTTTGGAAATATGGGTGGTTAAAGTAGTCGCTTTGCGAGGTGCGGACAGCGATTTGTCTAGGTTTGACATGAAGTATAAAAATAAATACGGAATTCTGGATACATGACGTACAAATAGGGTGATAGAATAGTACCAGAAATATAGTATTATACCACCGAAGTTACCGTAAAAAATTAGGTTTTGGAAATATTGGTGATTAAAGTAGTCGTTTTGCGATGTGCGGACAGCGATTTGTCTAAGTTTAACATGAAATATAAAAATAAATACGGATGTGTAGATACATGACGTACACATAGGGTGATAGAATAGTACCAAAAATATTGTATTTTACCACCGAAGTTACCGTAAAAACTTAGGTTTTGGAAATATGGGTGGTTAAAGTAGTCGCTTTGCGATGTGCGGACAGCGATTTGTCTTAGTTTGACATGAAATATAAAATAAATACGGAAGTGTGCCAACATTACGTACACATAGGATGATAGAAAAGGACAAGAACTGTAGGACTATACCACCCAAGTTACCGTAAAAACTTAGGTTTTGGAAATATGGGAGATTAAATTAGCCGCTTTGCGATGTGCGGTTAACGATTTGTCTAAGTTTGACATAAAATATAAAATAAATATGGAAGTGTGCTAACATTACATACACATAGGGTGATAGAATAGAACCAGAACTTTAGTATTATACCAACCAAATTTCCGTAAAAACTTAGGTTTTGGAAATATGGGAGATTAAATTAGCCGCTTTGCGATGTGCGGTTAACGATTCGTCTAATTTCACATAAAATATAAAATAAATATGGAAGTGTGCTAACATTACATACACATAGGGTGATAGAATAGGACCAGAAATATATTATTATATTACCGAAGTAACCGTAAAAACTTAGGTTTTGGAAATATGGTTGACTAAAGTAGTCGCTTTGCGATGTGCGGTCAGCGATTTGTCTAAGTTTGACATGAAATATAAATAAATAAAGAAGTGTGCCAACATTACGTACACGTAGGATGATAGAATAGGACAAGAACTGTAGGACTATATCACCCAAGTTACAGTAAAAACTTAGGTTCTGGGAATATGGGTGATTAAATTAGCCGCTTTGCGATGTCCGGTTAACGATTTGTCTAAGTTTGACATGAAATATAAAATAAATATGGAAGTGTGCTAACATTACATACACATAGGGTGATAGAAAAGAACCAGAACTTTAGTTTTATACCAACCAAGTTTCCGTAAAAACTTAGGTTTTGGAAATATGGGTAGTTAAAGTAGTCGCTTTGCGAAGTGCGGACAGAGATTTGTCTAAGTTTGACATGAAATTTAAATAAATACGGAAGTGTGCCAAAATTACGTACACATAGGATGATAGAATAGGCAAGAACTGTAGGACTATACCACCCAAGTTACCGTAAAAACTTAGGTTTTGGAAATATGGGAGATTAAATTAGCCGCTTTGCGATGTGCGGTTAACGATTAGTCTAAGTTTGACATAAAATATAAAATAAATATGGAAGTGTGCTAACATTACATACACATAGGGTGATAGAATAGAACCAGAACTTTAGTATTATACCAACCAAATTTCCGTAAAAACTTAGGTTTTGGAAATATGACTAGTTATAGTAGTCGCTTTACGAAGTGCGGACAGCGATTTGTCTAATTTTGACATGAAACATAAAATAAATACGGAAGTGTGCCAACATTAGTTACACATAGGGTGATAGAATAGAACCAGAACTTTAGTATTATACCAACCAAGTTACCGTAAAAACTTTGGTTTTAGAAAAATGGGTTATTAAATTAGCCAATTTGCGATGTGCGGTCAGCGATTTGTCTAAGTTTGACATAAAATAGAAAATAAATACGCAAGTGTGCTAACATTACGTACACACAGGATGATAGAATAGAACCAGAACTTTAGTATTATACCAAACAAGTTACCGTAAAAACTTAGGTTTTGGAAATATGGGTGATTAAAAAAGCCGCTTTGCGATATGCGGTTAGCGATCGCAAAGGGTGCGAGGTGCGGACAGCGATTTGTCTAGGTTTGACATGAAGTATAAAAATAAATACGGAATTCTGGATACATGACGTACAAATAGGGTGATAGAATAGTACCAGAAATATAGTATTATACCACCGAAGTTACCGTAAAAAATTAGGTTTTGGAAATATTGGTGATTAAAGTAGTCGTTTTGCGATGTGCGGACAGCGATTTGTCTAAGTTTAACATGAAATATAAAAATAAATACGGATGTGTAGATACATGACGTACACATAGGGTGATAGAATAGTACCAAAAATATTGTATTTTACCACCGAAGTTACCGTAAAAACTTAGGTTTTGGAAATACGGGTGGTTAAAGTAGTCGCTTTGCGATGTGCGGACAGCGATTTGTCTTAGTTTGACATGAAATATAAAATAAATACGGAAGTGTGCCAACATTACGTACACATAGGATGATAGAAAAGGACAAGAACTGTAGGACTATACCACCCAAGTTACCGTAAAAACTTAGGTTTTGGAAATATGGGAGATTAAATTAGCCGCTTTGCGATGTGCGGTTAACGATTTGTCTAAGTTTGACATAAAATATAAAATAAATATGGAAGTGTGCTAACATTACATACACATAGGGTGATAGAATAGAACCAGAACTTTAGTATTATACCAACCAAATTTCCGTAAAAACTTAGGTTTTGGAAATATGGGAGATTAAATTAGCCGCTTTGCGATGTGCGGTTAACGATTCGTCTAATTTCACATAAAATATAAAATAAATATGGAAGTGTGCTAACATTACATACACATAGGGTGATAGAATAGGACCAGAAATATATTATTATATTACCGAAGTAACCGTAAAAACTTAGGTTTTGGAAATATGGTTGACTAAAGTAGTCGCTTTGCGATGTGCGGTCAGCGATTTGTCTAAGTTTGACATGAAATATAAATAAATAAAGAAGTGTGCCAACATTACGTACACGTAGGATGATAGAATAGGACAAGAACTGTAGGACTATATCACCCAAGTTACAGTAAAAACTTAGGTTCTGGGAATATGGGTGATTAAATTAGCCGCTTTGCGATGTCCGGTTAACGATTTGTCTAAGTTTGACATGAAATATAAAATAAATATGGAAGTGTGCTAACATTACATACACATAGGGTGATAGAAAAGAACCAGAACTTTAGTTTTATACCAACCAAGTTTCCGTAAAAACTTAGGTTTTGGAAATATGGGTAGTTAAAGTAGTCGCTTTGCGAAGTGCGGACAGAGATTTGTCTAAGTTTGACATGAAATTTAAATAAATACGGAAGTGTGCCAAAATTACGTACACATAGGATGATAGAATAGGCAAGAACTGTAGGACTATACCACCCAAGTTACCGTAAAAACTTAGGTTTTGGAAATATGGGAGATTAAATTAGCCGCTTTGCGATGTGCGGTTAACGATTTGTCTAAGTTTGACATAAAATATAAAATAAATATGGAAGTGTGCTAACATTACATACACATAGGGTGATAGAATAGAACCAGAACTTTAGTATTATACCAACCAAATTTCCGTAAAAACTTAGGTTTTGGAAATATGACTAGTTATAGTAGTCGCTTTACGAAGTGCGGACAGCGATTTGTCTAATTTTGACATGAAATATAAAATAAATACGGAAGTGTGCCAACATTAGTTACACATAGGGTGATAGAATAGAACCAGAACTTTAGTATTATACCAACCAAGTTACCGTAAAAACTTTGGTTTTAGAAAAATGGGTTATTAAATTAGCCAATTTGCGATGTGCGGTCAGCGATTTGTCTAAGTTTGACATAAAATAGAAAATAAATACGCAAGTGTGCTAACATTACGTACACACAGGATGATAGAATAGAACCAGAACTTTAGTATTATACCAAACAAGTTACCGTAAAAACTTAGGTTTTGGAAATATGGGTGATTAAAAAAGCCGCTTTGCGATATGCGGTTAGCGATCGCAAAGGGTGCGAGGTGCGGACAGCGATTTGTCTAGGTTTGACATGAAGTATAAAAATAAATACGGAATTCTGGATACATGACGTACAAATAGGGTGATAGAATAGTACCAGAAATATAGTATTATACCACCGAAGTTACCGTAAAAAATTAGGTTTTGGAAATATTGGTGATTAAAGTAGTCGTTTTGCGATGTGCGGACAGCGATTTGTCTAAGTTTAACATGAAATATAAAAATAAATACGGATGTGTAGATACATGACGTACACATAGGGTGATAGAATAGTACCAAAAATATTGTATTTTACCACCGAAGTTACCGTAAAAACTTAGGTTTTGGAAATACGGGTGGTTAAAGTAGTCGCTTTGCGATGTGCGGACAGCGATTTGTCTTAGTTTGACATGAAATATAAAATAAATACGGAAGTGTGCCAACATTACGTACACATAGGATGATAGAAAAGGACAAGAACTGTAGGACTATACCACCCAAGTTACCGTAAAAACTTAGGTTTTGGAAATATGGGAGATTAAATTAGCCGCTTTGCGATGTGCGGTTAACGATTGGTCTAAGTTTGACATAAAATATAAAATAAATATGGAAGTGTGCTAACATTACATACACATAGGGTGATAGAATAGAACCAGAACTTTAGTATTATACCAACCAAATTTCCGTAAAAACTTAGGTTTTGGAAATATGGGTAGTTAAAGTAGTCGCTTTGCGAAGTGCGGACAGAGATTTGTCTAAGTTTGACATGAAATATAAAATAAATACGGAAGTGTGCCAACATTAGTTACACATAGGGTGATAGAATAGTACCAGAAATATAGAATTATACCACCAAAGTTACCGTAAAAACTTAGGTTTTGGAAATATGGTTGACTAAAGTAGTCGCTTTGCGATGTGCGGACAGCGATTTGTCTAAGTTTGACATGAAATATAAAATAAATACGGAAGTGTGCCAACATTACGTACACTTAGGATGATTGAATAGGTCAAGAACTGTAGGACTATACCACCCAAGTTACCGTAAAAACTTAGGTTTTGGAAATATGGGAGATTAAATTAGCCGCTTGGCGATGTGCGGTTAACGATTCGTCTAATTTCACATAAAATATAAAATAAATATGGAAGTGTGCTAACATTACATACACATAGGGTGATAGAATAGGACCAGAAATATATTATTATATTACCGAAGTAACCGTAAAAACTTAGGTTTTGGAAATATGGTTGACTAAAGTAGTCGCTTTGCGATGTGCGGACAGCGATTTGTCTAAGTTTGACATGAAATTTAAATAAATACGGAAGTGTGCCAACATTAGTTACACATAGGGTGATAGAATAGAACCAGAACTTTAGTATTATACCAACCAAGTTACCGTAAAAACTTTGGTTTTAGAAAAATGGGTTATTAAATTAGCCAATTTGCGATGTGCGGTCAGCGATTTGTCTAAGTTTGACATAAAATATAAAATAAATACGCAAGTGTGCTAACATTACGTACACACAGGATGATAGAATAGAACCAGAACTTTAGTATTATACCAAACAAGTTACCGTAAAAACTTAGGTTTTGGAAATATGGGTGATTAAAAAAGCCGCTTTGCGATATGCGGTTAGCGATTTGTCTAAGTTTGACATGAAATATAAAATAAATATGGAAGTGTGCTAACATTACATACACATAGGGGGATAGAATAGAACCAGAACTTTAGTATTATACTAACCAAGTTACCGTAAAAACTAAAATTTGGATATATGCGTAGTTAAGGTAGTCGCTTTGCAATGTGCGGACAGCGATTTGTCTTAGTTTGACATGAAATATTAAATAAATACGGAAGTGTGCCAAAATTACGTAGACATAGGATGATAGAATAGGACAAGAACTGTAGGACTATACCACCCAAGTTACCGTAAAAACTTAGGTTTTGGAAATATGGGTGATTAAGGTAGTCGCTTTGCGATGTGCGGACAGCAATTTGTCTAGATTTGACATGAAATATAAAAATAAATACGGAATTCTGGATACATGACGTACAAATAGGGTGATAGAATAGTACCAGAAATATAGTATTATACCACCGAAGTTACCGTAAAAACTTAGGTTTTGGAAATATGGGTGATTAAAGTAGTCGTTTTGCGATGTGCGGACAGCGATTTGTCTAAGTTTAACATGAAATATAAAAATAAATACGGATGTGTGGATACATGACGCACACATATTGTGATAGAATAGTACCAGAAATATAGAATTATACCACCAAAGTTACCGTAAAAACTTAGGTTTTGGAAATATGGTTGACTAAAGTAGTCGCTTTGCGAGGTGCGGACAGCGATTTGTCTAGGTTTGACATGATGTATAAAAATAAATACGGAATTCTGGATACATGACGTACAAATAGGGTGATAGAATAGTACCAGAAATATAGTATTATACCACCGAAGTTACCGTAAAAAATTAGGTTTTGGAAATATTGGTGATTAAAGTAGTCGTTTTGCGATGTGCGGACAGCGATTTGTCTAAGTTTAACATGAAATATAAAAATAAATACGGATGTGTAGATACATGACGTACACATAGGGTGATAGAATAGTACCAAAAATATTGTATTTTACCACCGAAGTTACCGTAAAAACTTAGGTTTTGGAAATACGGGTGGTTAAAGTAGTCGCTTTGCGATGTGCGGACAGCGATTTGTCTTAGTTTGACATGAAATATAAAATAAATACGGAAGTGTGCCAACATTACGTACACATAGGATGATAGAAAAGGACAAGAACTGTAGGACTATACCACCCAAGTTACCGTAAAAACTTAGGTTTTGGAAATATGGGAGATTAAATTAGCCGCTTTGCGATGTGCGGTTAACGATTTGTCTAAGTTTGACATAAAATATAAAATAAATATGGAAGTGTGCTAACATTACATACACATAGGGTGATAGAATAGAACCAGAACTTTAGTATTATACCAACCAAATTTCCGTAAAAACTTAGGTTTTGGAAATATGGGTAGTTAAAGTAGTCGCTTTGCGAAGTGCGGACAGAGATTTGTCTAAGTTTGACATGAAATATAAAATAAATACGGAAGTGTGCCAACATTAGTTACACATAGGGTGATAGAATAGTACCAGAAATATAGAATTATACCACCAAAGTTACCGTAAAAACTTAGGTTTTGGAAATATGGTTGACTAAATTAGTCGCTTTGCGATGTGCGGACAGCGATTTGTCTAAGTTTGACATGAAATATAAAATAAATACGGAAGTGTGCCAACATTACGTACACTTAGGATGATTGAATAGGTCAAGAACTGTAGGACTATACCACCCAAGTTACCGTAAAAACTTAGGTTTTGGAAATATGGGAGATTAAATTAGCCGCTTTGCGATGTGCGGTTAACGATTCGTCTAATTTCACATAAAATATAAAATAAATATGGAAGTGTGCTAACATTACATAAACATAGGGTGATAGAATAGGACCAGAAATATATTATTATATTACCGAAGTAACCGTAAAAACTTAGGTTTTGGAAATATGGTTGACTAAAGTAGTCGCTTTGCGATGTGCGGACAGCGATTTGTCTAAGTTTGACATGAAATATAAATAAATAAAGAAGTGTGCCAACATTACGTACACGTAGGATGATAGAATAGGACAAGAACTGTAGGACTATATCACCCAAGTTACAGTAAAAACTTAGGTTCTGGGAATATGGGTGATTAAATTAGCCGCTTTGCGATGTCCGGTTAACGATTTGTCTAAGTTTGACATGAAATATAAAATAAATATGGAAGTGTGCTAACATTACATACACATAGGGTGATAGAAAAGAACCAGAACTTTAGTTTTATACCAACCAAGTTTCCGTAAAAACTTAGGTTTTGGAAATATGGGTAGTTAAAGTAGTCGCTTTGCGAAGTGCGGACAGAGATTTGTCTAAGTTTGACATGAAATTTAAATAAATACGGAAGTGTGCCAAAATTACGTACACATAGGATGATAGAATAGGCAAGAACTGTAGGACTATACCACCCAAGTTACCGTAAAAACTTAGGTTTTGGAAATATGGGAGATTAAATTAGCCGCTTTGCGATGTGCGGTTAACGATTTGTCTAAGTTTGACATAAAATATAAAATAAATATGGAAGTGTGCTAACATTACATACACATAGGGTGATAGAATAGAACAAGAACTTTAGTATTATACCAACCAAATTTCCGTAAAAACTTAGGTTTTGGAAATATGACTAGTTATAGTAGTCGCTTTGCGAAGTGCGGACAGCGATTTGTCTAATTTTGACATGAAATATAAAATAAATACGGAAGTGTGCCAACATTAGTTACACATAGGGTGATAGAATAGAACCAGAACTTTAGTATTATACCAACCAAGTTACCGTAAAAACTTTGGTTTTAGAAAAATGGGTTATTAAATTAGCCAATTTGCGATGTGCGGTCAGCGATTTGTCTAAGTTTGACATAAAATATTAAATAAATACGCAAGTGTGCTAACATTACGTACACACAGGATGATAGAATAGAACCAGAACTTTAGTATTATACCAAACAAGTTACCGTAAAAACTTAGGTTTTGGAAATATGGGTGATTAAAAAAGCCGCTTTGCGATATGCGGTTAGCGATTTGTCTAAGTTTGACATGAAATATAAAATAAATATGGAAGTGTGCTAACATTACATACACATAGGGGGATAGAATAGAACCAGAACTTTAGCATTATACCAACCAAGTTACCGTAAAAACTAAAATTTGGATATATGCGTAGTTAAGGTAGTCGCTTTGCAATGTGCGGACAGCGATTTGTCTTAGTTTGACATCAAATATTAAATAAATACGGAAGTGTGCCAAAATTACGTAGACATAGGATGATAGAATAGGACAAGAACTGTAGGACTATACCACCCAAGTTACCGTAAAAACTTAGGTTTTGGAAATATGGGTGATTAAGGTAGTCGCTTTGCGATGTGCGGACAGCAATTTGTCTAGATTTGACATGAAATATAAAAATAAATACGGAATTCTGGATACATGACGTACAAATAGGGTGATAGAATAGTACCAGAAATATAGTATTATACCACCGAAGTTACCGTAAAAACTTAGGTTTTGGAAATATGGGTGATTAAAGTAGTCGTTTTGCGATGTGCGGACAGCGATTTGTCTAAGTTTAACATGAAATATAAAAATAAATACGGATGTGTGGATACATGACGCACACATATTGTGATAGAATAGTACCAGAAATATAGAATTATACCACCAAAGTTACCGTAAAAACTTAGGTTTTGGAAATATGGTTGACTAAAGTAGTCGCTTTGCGATGTGCGGAGAGCGATTTGTCTAAGTTTGACATGAAATATAAAATAAATACGGAAGTGTGCCAACATTACGTACACTTAGGATGATTGAATACGTCAAAAACTGTAGGACAATACCACCCAAGTTACCGTAAAAACTTAGGTTTTGGAAATATGGGAGATTAAATTAGCCGCTATGCGATGTGCGGTTAACGATTCGTCTAATTTCACAAAAAATATAAAATAAATATGGAAGTGTGCTAACATTACATACACATAGGGTGATAGAATAGGACCAGAAATATATTATTATATTACCGAAGTAACCGTAAAAACTTAGGTTTTGGAAATATGGTTGACTAAAGTAGTCGCTTTGCGATGTGCGGACAGCGATTTGTCTAAGTTTGACATGAAATATAAATAAATAAAGAAGTGTGCCAACATTACGTACACGTAGGATGATAGAATAGGACAAGAACTGTAGGACTATATCACCCAAGTTACAGTAAAAACTTAGGTTCTGGGAATATGGGTGATTAAATTAGCCGCTTTGCGATGTCCGGTTAACGATTTGTCTAAGTTTGACATGAAATATAAAATAAATATGGAAGTGTGCTAACATTACATACACATAGGGTGATAGAAAAGAACCAGAACTTTAGTTTTATACCAACCAAGTTTCCGTAAAAACTTAGGTTTTGGAAATATGGGTAGTAAAAGTTGTCGCTTTGCGAAGTGCGGACAGAGATTTGTCTAAGTTTGACATGAAATTTAAATAAATACGGAAGTGTGCCAAAATTACGTACACATAGGATGATAGAATAGGCAAGAACTGTAGGACTATACCACCCAAGTTACCGTAAAAACTTAGGTTTTGGAAATATGGGAGATTAAATTAGCCGCTTTGCGATGTGCGGTCAGCGATTTGTCTAAGTTTGACATGAAATATAAAATAAATAAAGAAGTGTGCCAACATTACGTACACGTAGGATGATAGAATAGGACTAGAACTGTATGACTATACCCTCCAAGTTACCGTTAAAACTTGGTTTTGGAAATATGGGTGATTAAATTAGCTGCTTTGCGATGTGCGGTTAGCGATTTGTCTAAGTTTGACATGAAATATAAAATAAATATTGAAGTGTGCTAACATTACATACACATAGGGGGATAGAATAGAACCAGAACTTTAGTATTATACCAACCAAGATACCGTAAAAACTTAGTTTTGGAAATATGCGTAGTTAAAGTAGTCGCTTTGCGATGTGCGGACAGCGATTTGTCTTAGTTTGACATGAAATATTAAATAAATACGGAAGTGTGCCAACATTACGTACACATAGGATGATAGAATAGGACAAGAACTGTAGGACTATACTACCTAAGTTACCGTAAAAACTTAGGTTTTGGAAATATGGGTGATTAAATCAGCCGTTTTGCGATGTGCGGTCAGCGACTTGTCTAATTTTGACATGAAATATAAAATAAATACGGAAGTGTGCCAACATTAGGTACACATAGAGTGATAGAATAGAACCAGAACTTTAATATTATACCGAACAATTTACCGTAAAAACGTAGGTTTTGGAAATATGGGTGGTTAAAGTAGTCGCTTTGCGATGTGCGGACAGCGATTTGTCTAGGTTTGACATGAAGTATAAAAATAAATACGGAATTCTGGATACATGACGTACAAATAGGGTGATAGAATAGTAGCAGAAATATAGTATTATACCACCGAAGTTACCGTAAAAAATTAGGTTTTGGAAATATTGGTGATTAAAGTAGTCGTTTTGCGATGTGCGGACAGCGATTTGTCTAAGTTTAACATGAAATATAAAAATAAATACGGATGTGTAGATACATGACGTACACATAGGGTGATAGAATAGTACCAAAAATATTGTATTATACCACCGAAGTTACCGTAAAAACTTAGGTTTTGGAAATATGGGTGGTTAAAGTAGTCGCTTTGCGATGTGCGGACAGCGATTTGTCTTAGTTTGACATGAAATATAAAATAAATACGGAAGTGTGCCAACATTAAGTACACATAGGATGATAGAATAGAACCAGAACTTTAGTATTATACCAACCAAATTTCCGTAAAAACTTAGGTTTTGGAAATATGAGTAGTTATAGTAGTCGCTTTGCGATGTGCGGACAGCGATTTGTCTAAGTTTGACATGAAATATAAAATAAATACGGAAGTGTGCCAACATTAAGTACACATAGGATGATAGAATAGGACAAGAACTGTAGGACTATACCACACAAGTTACCGTAAAAACTTAGGTTTTGGAAATATGGGAGATTAAATTAGCCGCTTTGCGATGTGCGGTTTACGATTTGTCTAAGTATGACATAAAATATAAAATAAATATGGAAGTGTCCTAAAATTACATACACATAGGGTGATAGAATAGAACCAGAACTTTAGTTTTATACCAACCAAGTTTCCGTAAAAACTTAGGTTTTGGAAATATGGGTAGTTAAAGTAGTCGCTTTGCGAAGTGCGGACAGAGATTTGTCTAAGTTTGATTTGAAATATAAAATAAATACGGAAGTGTGCCAACATTAAGTACACATAGGATGATAGAATAGGCAAGAACTGTAGAACTATACCTCCCAAGTTACCGTAAAAACTTAGGTTTTGGAAATATGGGAGATTAAATTAGCCGCTTTGCGATGTGCGGTCAGCGATTTGTCTAAGTTTGACATGAAATATAAAATAAATAGAGAAGTGTGCCAACATTACGTACACTTAGGATGATAGAATAGGACAAGAACTGTAGGACTATACCCTCCAAGTTACCTTAAAAACTTAGGTTTTGAAAATATGGTTGACTAAAGTAGTCGCTTTGCGATGTGCGGACAGCGATTTGTCTAATTTTGACATGAAATATAAATTAAATAAAGAAGTGTGCCAACATTACGTACACTTAGGATGATAGAATAGGACAAGAACTGTAGGACTATACCCTCCAAGTTACCGTAAAAACTTAGGTTTTGGAAATATGGGTGATTAAATTAGCTGCTCTGCGATGTGCGGTTAGCGATTTGTCTAAGTTTGACATGAAATATAAAATAAATATGGAAGTGTGCTAACATTACATACACATAGGGGGATAGAATAAAACCCGAACTTTAGTATTATACCAACCAAGTTACCGTAAAAACTAAGTTTTGGAAATATGCGTAGTTAAAGTAGTCGCTTTGCGATGTGCGGACAGCGATTTGTCTTAGTTTGACATGAAATATTAAATAAATACGGAAGTGTGCCAACATTACGTACACATAGGATGATAGAATAGGACAAGAACTGTAGGACTATACCACCCAAGTTACCGTAAAAACTTAGGTTTTGGAAATATGGGTGATTAAATCACCCGTTTTGCGATGTGCGGTCAGCGACTTGTCTAATTTTGACATGAAATATAAAGTAAATACGAAGTGTTTCAACATTAGGTACACATAGAGTGATAGAATAGAACCAGAACTTTAATATTATACCGAACAAGTTACCATAAAAAATTAGGTTTTGGAAATATGGGTGGTTAAAGTAGTCGATTTACGATGTGCGGACAGCGATTTGTCTAGGTTTGACATGAAATAAAAAAATAAATACGGATGTGTAGATACATGACGTACACATAGGGTGATAGAATAGTACCAAAAATATTGTATTATACCACCGAAGTTACCGTAAAAACTTAGGTTTTGGAAATATTGGTGATTAAAGTAGTCGTTTTGCGATGTGCGGACAGCGATTTGTCTAAGTTTAACATGAAATATAAAAATAAATACAGATGTGTAGATACATGACGTACACATAGGATGATAGAATAGGACAAGAACTGTAGGACTATACCACCCAAGTTACCGTAAAAACTTAGGTTTTGGAAATATGGGTGATTAAATTAGCCGCTTTGCGATGTGCAATCAGCGATTTGTCTAAGTTTGACATGAAATATAAAATAAATATGGAAGTGTGCCAACATTAGGTACACATAGGATGATAGAATAGAACCAGAACTTTAGTATTATACCAACCAAGTTACCGTAAAAACTTTGGTTTTGGAAAAATGGATGATTAAATTAGCCACTTTGCGATGTGCGGTCAGCGATTTGTCTAAGTTTGACATAAAATATAAAATAAATACGCAAGTGTGCTAACATTACGTACACACAGGATGAAAGAATAGAACCAGAACTTTAGTATTATACCAAACAAGTTACCGTAAAAACTTAGGTTTTGGAAATATGAGTAGTTATAGTAGTCGCTTTGCGAAGTGCGGACAGCGATTTGTCTAAGTTTGATATGAAATATAAAGTAAATACGGAAGTGCGCCAACATTAGGTACACATAGAGTGATAGAATAGAACCAGAACTTTAGTATTATACCCCCCAAGTTACCGTAAAAACTTAGGTTTTGGAAATATGGGTGATTAAATTAGCCGCTTTGCGATGTGCGGTTAGCGATTTGTCTAAGTTTGACATGAAATATAAAATAAATATGGAAGTGTGCTAACATAACATACACATAGGGGGATAAAATAGAACCAGAATTTTAGTATTATACCAACCAAGTTACCGTAAAAACTAAGTTTTGGAAATATGCGTAGTTAAGGTAGTCGCTTTGCGATGTGCGGACAGCAATTTGTCTTAGTTTGACATGAAATATTAAATAAATTCGGAAGTGTGCCAAAATTTCGTAGACATAGGATGATAGAATAGGACAAGAACTGTAGGACTATACCACCCAAGTTACCGTAAAAACTTAGGTTTTGGAAATATGGGTGATTAAGGTAGTCGCTTTGCGATGTGCGGACAGCAATTTGTCTACGTTTGACATGAAATATAAAAATAAATACGGAATTCTGGATACATGACGTACAAATAGGGTGATAGAATAGTACCAGAAATATAGTATTATACCACCGAAGTTACCGTAAAAACTTAGGTTTTTTAAATATGGGTGATTAAAGTAGTCGTTTTGTGATGTGCGGACAGCTATTTGTCTAAGTTTAACATGAAATATAAAAATAAATACGGATGTGTGGATACATGACGTACACATATTGTGATAGAATAGTACCAGAAATATAGAATTATACCACCAAAGTTACCGTAAAAACTTAGGTTTTGGAAATATGGTTGACTAAATTAGTCGCTTTGCGATGTGCGGTTAACGATTTGTCTAAGTTTGACATGAAATATAAAATAAATATGGAAGTGTGCTAACATTACATACACATAGGGGGATAAAATAGAACCAGAATTTTAGTATTATACCAACCAAGTTACCGTAAAAACTAAGTTTTGGAAATATGCGTAGTTAAGGTTGTCGCTTTGCGATGTGCGGACAGCGATTTGTCTTAGTTTGACATGAAATATAAAATAAATACGGAAGTGTGCCAACATTACGTACACATAGGATGATAGAATAGGACAAGGACTGTAGGACTATACCACCCAAGTTACCGTAAAAACTTAGGTTTTGGAAATATGGGTGATTAAATCAGCCGTTTTGCGATGTGCGGTCAGCGACTTGTCTAATTTTGACATGAAATATAAAATAAATACGTAAGTGTTCCAACATTAGGTACACATAGAGTGATAGAATAGAACCAGAATTTTAATATTATACCGAACAAGTTACCGTAAAAACTTAGGTTTTGGAAATATGGGTGGTTAAAGTAGTCGCTTTGCGATGTGCGGACAGCGATTTGTCTTAGTTTGACATGAAATATAAAATAAAAACGGAAGTGTGCCAACATTACGTACACATAGGATGATAGAAAAGGACAAGAACTGTAGGACTATACCACCCAAGTTACCGTAAAAACTTAGGTTTTGGAAATATGGGAGATTAAATTAGCCGCTTTGCGATATGCGGTTAACGATTTGTCTAAGTTTGACATAAAATATAAAATAAATATGGAAGTGTGCTAACATTACATACACATAGGGTGATAGAATAGAACCAGAACTTTAGTATTATACCAACCAAATTTCCGTAAAAACTTAGGTTTTGGAAATATGAGTAGTTATAGTAGTCGCTTTGCGAAGTGCGGACAGCGATTTGTCTAAGTTTGATATGAAATATAAAATAAATACGGAAGTGTGCCAACATTAAGTACACATAGGATGATAGAATAGGACAAGAACTGTAGGACTATACCACCCAAGTTACCGTAAAAACTTAGGTTTTGGAAATATGGGTGATTAAATTAGCCGCTTTGCGATGTGCAATCAGCGATTTGTCTAAGTTTGACATGAAATATAAAATAAATATGGAAGTGTGCCAACATTAGGTACACATTGGATGATAGAATAGAACCAGAACTTTAGTATTATACCAACCAAGTAACCGTAAAAACTTTGGTTTTGGAAAAATGGGTGATTAAATTAGCCACTTTGCGATGTGCGGTCAGCGATTTGTCTAAGTTTGACATAAAATATAAATTAAATACGCAAGTGTGCTAACATTACGTACACACAGGATGATAGAATAGAACCAGAACTTTAGTATTATACCAAACAAGTTACCGTAAAAACTTAGGTTTTGGAAATATGGGTGATTAAATTAGCCGCTTTGCGATGTGCGGTCAGCGATTTGTCTAAGTTGGACATGAAATATAAAATAAATACGGAAGTTCGCCAACATTAGGTACACATAGAGTAATAGAATAGAACCAGCACTTTAGTATTATGCCCCCCAAGTTACCGTAAAAACTTAGGTTTTGGAAATATGGGTGATTAAATCAGCCGTTTTGCGATGTGCGGTCAGCGACTTGTCTAATTTTGACATGAAATATAAAATAAATACGGAAGTGTGCCAACATTAGGTACACATAGAGTGATAGAATAGAACCAGAACTTTAATATTATACCGAACAATTTACCGTAAAAACGTAGGTTTTGGAAATATGGGTGGTTAAAGTAGTCGCTTTGCGATGTGCGGACAGCGATTTGTCTAGGTTTGACATGAAGTATAAAAATAAATACGGAATTCTGGATACATGACGTACAAATAGGGTGATAGAATAGTACCAGAAATATAGTATTATACCACCGAAGTTACCGTAAAAAATTAGGTTTTGGAAATATTGGTGATTAAAGTAGTCGTTTTGCGATGTGCGGACAGCGATTTGTCTAAGTTTAACATGAAATATAAAAATAAATACGGATGTGTAGATACATGACGTACACATAGGGTGATAGAATAGTACCAAAAATATTGTATTATACCACCGAAGTTACCGTAAAAACTTAGGTTTTGGAAATATGGGTGGTTAAAGTAGTCGCTTTGCGATGTGCGGACAGCGATTTGTCTTAGTTTGACATGAAATATAAAATAAATACGGAAGTGTGCCAACATTAATTACACATAGGATGATAGAATAGAACCAGAACTTTAGTATTATACCAACCAAATTTCCGTAAAAACTTAGGTTTTGGAAATATGAGTAGTTATAGTAGTCGCTTTGCGATGTGCGGACAGCGATTTGTCTAAGTTTGACATGAAATATAAAATAAATACGGAAGTGTGCCAACATTAAGTACACATAGGATGATAGAATAGGACACGAACTGTAGGACTATACCACACAAGTTACCGTAAAAACTTAGGTTTTGGAAATATGGGAGATTAAATTAGCCGCTTTGCGATGTGCGGTTTACGATTTGTCTAAGTATGACATAAAATATAAAATAAATATGGAAGTGTGCTAAAATTACATACACATAGGGTGATAGAATAGAACCAGAACTTTAGTTTTATACCAACCAAGTTTCCGTAAAAACTTAGGTTTTGGAAATATGGGTAGTTAAAGTAGTCGCTTTGCGAAGTGCGGACAGAGATTTGTCTAAGTTTGACATGAAATATAAAATAAATACGGAAGTGTGCCAACATTAAGTACACATAGGATGATAGAATAGGCAAGAACTGTAGAACTATACCTCCCAAGTTACCGTAAAAACTTAGGTTTTGGAAATATGGGAGATTAAATTAGCCGCTTTGCGATGTGCGGTCAGCGATTTGTCTAAGTTTGACATGAAATATAAAATAAATAGAGAAGTGTGCCAACATTACGTACACTTAGGATGATAGAATAGGACAAGAACTGTAGGACTATACCCTCCAAGTTACCTTAAAAACTTAGGTTTTGAAAATATGGTTGACTAAAGTAGTCGCTTTGCGATGTGCGGACAGCGATTTGTCTAAGTTTGACATGAAATATAAATTAAATAAAGAAGTGTGCCAACATTACGTACACTTAGGATGATAGAATAGGACAAGAACTGTAGGACTATACCCTCCAAGTTACCGTAAAAACTTAGGTTTTGGAAATATGGGTGATTAAATTAGCTGCTCTGCGATGTGCGGTTAGCGATTTGTCTAAGTTTGACATGAAATATAAAATAAATATGGAAGTGTGCTAACATTACATACACATAGGGGGATAGAATAAAACCCGAACTTTAGTATTATACCAACCAAGTTACCGTAAAAACTAAGTTTTGGAAATATGCGTAGTTAAAGTAGTCGCTTTGCGATGTGCGGACAGCGATTTGTCTTAGTTTGACATGAAATATTAAATAAATACGGAAGTGTGCCAACATTACGTACACATAGGATGATAGAATAGGACAAGAACTGTAGGACTATACCACCCAAGTTACCGTAAAAACTTAGGTTTTGGAAATATGGGTGATTAAATCACCCGTTTTGCGATGTGCGGTCAGCGACTTGTCTAATTTTGACATGAAATATAAAGTAAATACGAAGTGTTCCAACATTAGGTACACATAGAGTGATAGAATAGAACCAGAACTTTAATATTATACCGAACAAGTTACCATAAAAAATTAGGTTTTGGAAATATGGGTGGTTAAAGTAGTCGATTTACGATGTGCGGACAGCGATTTATCTAGGTTTGACATGAAATAAAAAAATAAATACGGATGTGTAGATACATGACGTACACATAGGGTGATAGAATAGTACCAAAAATATTGTATTATACCACCGAAGTTACCGTAAAAACTTAGGTTTTGGAAATATTGGTGATTAAAGTAGTCGTTTTGCGATGTGCGGACAGCGATTTGTCTAAGTTTAACATGAAATATAAAAATAAAAACAGATGTGTAGATACATGACGTACACATAGGATGATAGAATAGGACAAGAACTGTAGGACTATACCACCCAAGTTACCGTAAAAACTTAGGTTTTGGAAATATGGGTGATTAAATTAGCCGCTTTGCGATGTGCAATCAGCGATTTGTCTAAGTTTGACATGAAATATAAAATAAATATGGAAGTGTGCCAACATTTAGTACACATAGGATGATAGAATAGAACCAGAACTTTAGTATTATACCAACCAAGTTACCGTAAAAACTTTGGTTTTGGAAAAATGGATGATTAAATTAGCCACTTTGCGATGTGCGGTCAGCGATTTGTCTAAGTTTGACATAAAATATAAAATAAATACGCAAGTGTGCTAACATTACGTACACACAGGATGAAAGAATAGAACCAGAACTTTAGTATTATACCAAACAAGTTACCGTAAAAACTTAGGTTTTGGAAATATGAGTAGTTATAGTAGTCGCTTTGCGAAGTGCGGACAGCGATTTGTCTAAGTTTGATATGAAATATAAAATAAATACGGAAGTGCGCCAACATTAGGTACACATAGAGTGATAGAATAGAACCAGAACTTTAGTATTATACCCCCCAAGTTACCGTAAAAACTTAGGTTTTGGAAATATGGGTGATTAAATTAGCCGCTTTGCGATGTGCGGTTAGCGATTTGTCTAAGTTTGACATGAAATATAAAATAAATATGGAAGTGTGCTAACATTACATACACATAGGGGGATAAAATAGAACAGGAATTTTAGTATTATACCAACCAAGTTACCGTAAAAACTAAGTTTTGGAAATATGCGTAGTTAAGGTAGTCGCTTTGCGATGTGCGGACAGCAATTTGTCTTAGTTTGACATGAAATATTAAATAAATTCGGAAGTGTGCCAAAATTTCGTAGACATAGGATGATAGAATAGGACAAGAACTGTAGGACTATACCACCCAAGTTACCGTAAAAACTTAGGTTTTGGAAATATGGGTGATTAAGGTAGTCGCTTTGCGATGTGCGGACAGCAATTTGTCTACGTTTGACATGAAATATAAAAATAAATACGGAATTCTGGATACATGACGTACAAATAGGGTGATAGAATAGTACCAGAAATATAGTATTATACCACCGAAGTTACCGTAAAAACTTAGGTTTTTTAAATATGGGTGATTAAAGTAGTCAATTTGTGATGTGCGGACAGCTATTTGTCTAAGTTTAACATGAAATATAAAAATAAATACGGATGTGTGGATACATGACGTACACATATTGTGATAGAATAGTACCAGAAATATAGAATTATACCACCAAAGTTACCGTAAAAACTTAGGTTTTGGAAATATGGTTGACTAAATTAGTCGCTTTGCGATGTGCGGTTAACGATTTGTCTAAGTTTGACATGAAATATAAAATAAATATGGAAGTGTGCTAACATTACATACACATAGGGGGATAAAATAGAACCAGAATTTTAGTATTATACCAACCAAGTTACCGTAAAAACTAAGTTTTGGAAATATGCGTAGTTAAGGTAGTCGCTTTGCGATGTGCGGACAGCGATTTGTCTTAGTTTGACATGAAATATAAAATAAATACGGAAGTGTGCCAACATTACGTACACATAGGATGATAGAATAGGACAAGGACTGTAGGACTATACCACCCAAGTTACCGTAAAAACTTAGGTTTTGGAAATATGGGTGATTAAATCAGCCGTTTTGCGATGTGCGGTCAGCGACTTGTCTAATTTTGACATGAAATATAAAATAAATACGTAAGTGTTCCAACATTAGGTACACATAGAGTGATAGAATAGAACCAGAACTTTAATATTATACCGAACAAGTTACCGTAAAAACTTAGGTTTTGGAAATATGGGTGGTTAAAGTAGTCGCTTTGCGATGTGCGGACAGCGATTTGTCTTAGTTTGACATGAAATATAAAATAAATACGGAAGTGTGCCAACATTACGTACACATAGGATGATAGAAAAGGACAAGAACTGTAGGACTATACCACCCAAGTTACCGTAAAAACTTAGGTTTTGGAAATATGGGAGATTAAATTAGCCGCTTTGCGATATGCGGTTAACGATTTGTCTAAGTTTGACATAAAATATAAAATAAATATGGAAGTGTGCTAACATTACATACACATAGGGTGATAGAATAGAACCAGAACTTTAGTATTATACCAACCAAATTTCCGTAAAAACTTAGGTTTTGGAAATATGAGTAGTTATAGTAGTCGCTTTGCGAAGTGCGGACAGCGATTTGTCTAAGTTTGATATGAAATATAAAATAAATACGGAAGTGTGCCAACATTAAGTACACATAGGATGATAGAATAGGACAAGAACTGTAGGACTATACCACCCAAGTTACCGTAAAAACTTAGGTTTTGGAAATATGGGTGATTAAATTAGCCGCTTTGCGATGTGCAATCAGCGATTTGTCTAAGTTTGACATGAAATATAAAATAAATATGGAAGTGTGCCAACATTAGGTACACATTGGATGATAGAATAGAACCAGAACTTTAGTATTATACCATCCAAGTAACCGTAAAAACTTTGGTTTTGGAAAAATGGGTGATTAAATTAGCCACTTTGCGATGTGCGGTCAGCGATTTGTCTAAGTTTGACATAAAATATAAATTAAATACGCAAGTGTGCTAACATTACGTACACACAGGATGATAGAATAGAACCAGAACTTTAGTATTATACCAAACAAGTTACCGTAAAAACTAAGGTTTTGGAAATATGGGTGATTAAATTAGCCGCTTTGCGATGTGCGGTCAGCGATTTGTCTAAGTTGGACATGAAATATAAAATAAATACGGAAGTGCGCCAACATTAGGTACACATAGAGTAATAGAATAGAACCAGCACTTTAGTATTATGCCCCCCAAGTTACCGTAAAAACTTAGGTTTTGGAAATATGGGTGATTAAATTAGCCGCTTTGCGATGTGCGGTTAGCGATTTGTCTAAGTTTGACATGAAATATAAAATAATTATGGAAGTGTGCTAACATTACATACAAATAGGGGGATAAAATAGAACCAGAATTTTAGTATTATACCAACCAAGTTACCGTAAAAACTAAGTTTTGGAAATATGCGTAGTTAAGGTAGTCGCTTTGCGATGTGCGGACAGCGATTTGTCTTAGTTTGACATGAAATATTAAATAAACACGGAAGTGTGCCAAAATTACGTAGACATAGGATGATAGAATAGGACAAGAACTGTAGGACTATTGCACCCAAGTTACCGTAAAAACCTAGGTTTTGGAAATATGGGTGATTAAGGTAGTCGCTTTGCGATGTGCGGACAGCAATTTGTCTAGGTTTGACATGAAGTATAAAAATAAATACGGAATTCTGGATACATGACGTACAAATAGGGTGATAGAATAGTACCAGAAATATAGTATTATACCACCGAAGTTACCGTAAAAACTTAGGTTTTTTTAAATATGGGTGATTAAAGTAGTCGTTTTGCGATGTGCGGACAGCTATTTGTCTAAGTTTAACATGAAATATAAAGAAAATACGGATGTGTGGATACATGACGTACACATATTGTGATAGAATAGTACCAGAAATATAGAATTATACCACCAAAGTTACCGTAAAAACTTAGGTTTTGGAAATATGGTTGACTAAATTAGTCGCTTTGCGATGTGCGGTTAACGATTTGTCTAAGTTTGACATGAAATATAAAATAAATATGGAAGTGTGCTAACATTACATACACATAGGGGGATAAAATAGAACCAGAATTTTAGTATTATACCAACCAAGTTACCGTAAAAACTAAGTTTTGGAAATATGCGTAGTTAAGGTAGTCGATTTTCGATCTGCGGACAGCGATTTGTCTTAGTTTGACATGAAATATAAAATAAATACGGAAGTGTGCCAACATTACGTACACTTAGGATGATTGAATAGGTCAAGAACTGTAGGACTATACCCCCCAAGTTACCGTAAAAACTTAGGTTTTGGAAATATGGGTGATTAAATTAGCCGCTTTGCGATGTGCGGTCAGCGATTTGTCTAAGTTTGACATGAAATAAAAAATAAATAAAGAAGTGTGCCAACATTACGTACACTTAGGATGATAGAATAGGACCAGAACTTTAGTACTATACCACCAAAGTTACCTTAACAACTTGGGTTTTGGAAATATGGGTGATTAAAGTAGTCGCTTTGCGATGTGCGGACAGCAATTTGTCTAGGTTTGACATGAAATATAAAAATAAATACGGAATTCTGGATACATTACGAACAAATAGGGTGATAGAATAGTACCAGAAATATAGTATTATACCACCGAAGTTACCGTAAAAACTTAGGTTTTTTAAATATGGGTGATTAAAGTAGTCGTTTTGCGATGTGCGGACAGCGATTTGTCTAAGTTTAACATGAAATATAAAAATAAATACGGATGTGTGGATACATGATGTACACATATTGTGATAGAATAGTACCAGAAATATAGAATTATACCACCAAAGTTACCGTAAAAACTTAGGTTTTGGAAATATGGTTGACTAAATTAGTCGCTTTGCGATGTGCGGACAGCGATTAGTCTAAGTTTGACATGAAATATAAAATAAATACGGAAGTGTGCCAACATTACGTACACTTAGGATGATTGAATAGGTCAAGAACTGTAGGACTATACCACCCAAGTTACCGTAAAAACCTAGGTTTTGGAAATATGGGAGATTAAATTAGCCGCTTTGCGATGTGTGGTTAACGATTCGTCTACGTATGACATAAAATATAAAATAAATATGGAAGTGTGCTAACATTACATACACATAGGGTGATAGAATAGGACCAGAAATATATTATTATATTACCAAAGTAGCAGTAAAAACTTATGTTTTGGAAATATGGTTGACTAAAGTAGTCGCTTTGCGATGTGCGGACAGCGATTTGTCTAAGTTTGACATTAAATATAAAGAAATAAAGAAGTGTGCCAACATTACGTACACTTAGGATGATAGAATAGGACAAGAACTGTAGGACTATATCACCCAAGTTACCGTAAAAAATTAGGTTTTGGAAATATGGGTGATTAAATTAGCCGCTTTGCGATGTCCGGTTAACGATTTGTCTAAGTTTGACATGAAATATAAAATAAATATGGAAGTGTGCTAACATTACATACACATGGGGTGATAGAAAAGAACCAGAACTTTAGTTTTATACCAACCAAGTTTCCGTAAAAACTTAGGTTTTGGAAATATGGGTAGTTAAAGTAGTCGCTTTGCGAAGTGCGGACAGAGATTTGTCTAAGTTTGACATGAAATATAATATAAATACGGAAGTGTGCCAACATTACGTAAACATAGGATGATAGAATGGGCAAGAACTGTAGGACTATACCACCCAAGTTACCGTAAAAACTTAGGTTTTGGAAATATGGGAGATTAAATTAGCCGCTTTGCGATGTGCGGTCAGCGATTTGTCTAAGTTTGACATGAAATATAAGATAAATAAAGAAGTGTGCCAACATTACGTACACTTAGGATGATAGAATAGGACAAGAACTGTAGGACTATACCCTCCAAGTTACCGTAAAAACGTAGGTTTTGGAAATATGGGTGATTAAATCAGCCGCTTTGCGATGTGCGGTCAGCGACTTGTCTAATTTCGACATGAAATATAAAATAAATACGGAAGTGTGCCAACATTAGGTACACATAAAGTGATAGAATAGAACCAGAACTTTAGTATTATACCGAACAAGTTACCGTAAAAACTTAGGTTTTGGAAATATGGGTGGTTAAAGTAGTCGCTTTGCGATGTGCGGACAGCGATTTGTCTAGGTTTGACATTAAATATAAAAATAAATACGGAATTCTGGATACATGACGTACAAATAGGGTGATAGAATAGTACCAGAAATATAGTATTATACCACCGAAGTTACCGTAAAAACTTAGGTTTTGGAAATATTGGTGATTAAAGTAGTCGTTTTGCGATGTGCGGACAGCGATTTGTCTAAGTTTGACATGAAATATAAAATAAATACGGAAGTGTGCCAACATTAAGTACACATAGGATGATAAAATAGGACAAGAACTGTAGGACTATACCACCCAAGTTACCGTAAAAACTTAGGTTTTGGAAATATGGGTGATTAAATAGGCCGCTTTGCGATGTGCGGTCAGCGATTTGTCTTAGTTTGACATGAAATATAAAATAAATATGGAGGTGTGCTAACATTACGTACACATAGGATGATAGAATAGAACCAGAACTTTAGTATTATACCAAACAAGTTACCGTAAAAACTTAGGTTTTGAAAATATGGGTGATTAAATTAGCCGCTTTGCGATGTGCAGTCAGCGATTTGTCTAAGTTTGACATGAAATATAAAATAAATAAAGAAGTGTGCCAACATTACGTACACTTAGGATGATAAAATAGGACAAGAACTGAAGAACTATACCCCCCAAGTTACCGTAAAAACTTAGGTTTTGGAAATATGGGTGATTAAATTAGCCGCTTTGCGATGTGCGGTTAGCGATTTGTCTAAGTTTGACATGAAATATAAAATAATTATGGAATTGTGCTAACATTACATACACATAGGGGGATAGAATAGAACCAGAACTTTAGCATTATACCAACCAAGTTACCGTAAAAACTAAGTTTTGGAAATATGCGTAGTTAGGTAGTCGCTTTACGATGTGCGGACAGCGATTTGTCTTAGTTTGACATGAAATATTAAATAAATACGGAAGTGTGCCAACATTACGTACACATAGGATGATAGAATAGGACAAGAACTGTAGGACTATACCACCCAAGTTACCGTAAAAACTTAGGTTTTGGAAATATGGGTGATTAAATTAGCCGCTTTGCGATGTGCGGTCAGCGATTTGTCTAAGTTGGACATGAAATATAAAATAAATACGGAAGTGCGCCAACATTAGGTACACATAGAGTAATAGAATAGAACCAGCACTTTAGTATTATGCCCCCCAAGTTACCGTAAAAACTTAGGTTTTGGAAATATGGGTGATTAAATTAGCCGCTTTGCGATGTGCGGTTAGCGATTTGTCTAAGTTTGACATGAAATATAAAATAATTATGGAAGTGTGCTAACATTACATACAAATAGGGGGATAAAATAGAACCAGAATTTTAGTATTATACCAACCAAGTTACCGTAAAAACTAAGTTTTGGAAATATGCGTAGTTAAGGTAGTCGCTTTGCGATGTGCGGACAGCGATTTGTCTTAGTTTGACATGAAATATTAAATAAACACGGAAGTGTGCCAAAATTACGTAGACATAGGATGATAGAATAGGACAAGAACTGTAGGACTATTGCACCCAAGTTACCGTAAAAACCTAGGTTTTGGAAATATGGGTGATTAAGGTAGTCGCTTTGCGATGTGCGGACAGCAATTTGTCTAGGTTTGACATGAAGTATAAAAATAAATACGGAATTCTGGATACATGACGTACAAATAGGGTGATAGAATAGTACCAGAAATATAGTATTATACCACCGAAGTTACCGTAAAAACTTAGGTTTTTTTAAATATGGGTGATTAAAGTAGTCGTTTTGCGATGTGCGGACAGCTATTTGTCTAAGTTTAACATGAAATATAAAGAAAATACGGATGTGTGGATACATGACGTACACATATTGTGATAGAATAGTACCAGAAATATAGAATTATACCACCAAAGTTACCGTAAAAACTTAGGTTTTGGAAATATGGTTGACTAAATTAGTCGCTTTGCGATGTGCGGTTAACGATTTGTCTAAGTTTGACATGAAATATAAAATAAATATGGAAGTGTGCTAACATTACATACACATAGGGGGATAAAATAGAACCAGAATTTTAGTATTATACCAACCAAGTTACCGTAAAAACTAAGTTTTGGAAATATGCGTAGTTAAGGTAGTCGATTTTCGATCTGCGGACAGCGATTTGTCTTAGTTTGACATGAAATATAAAATAAATACGGAAGTGTGCCAACATTACGTACACTTAGGATGATTGAATAGGTCAAGAACTGTAGGACTATACCCCCCAAGTTACCGTAAAAACTTAGGTTTTGGAAATATGGGTGATTAAATTAGCCGCTTTGCGATGTGCGGTCAGCGATTTGTCTAAGTTTGACATGAAATAAAAAATAAATAAAGAAGTGTGCCAACATTACGTACACTTAGGATGATAGAATAGGACCAGAACTTTAGTACTATACCACCAAAGTTACCTTAACAACTTGGGTTTTGGAAATATGGGTGATTAAAGTAGTCGCTTTGCGATGTGCGGACAGCAATTTGTCTAGGTTTGACATGAAATATAAAAATAAATACGGAATTCTGGATACATTACGAACAAATAGGGTGATAGAATAGTACCAGAAATATAGTATTATACCACCGAAGTTACCGTAAAAACTTAGGTTTTTTAAATATGGGTGATTAAAGTAGTCGTTTTGCGATGTGCGGACAGCGATTTGTCTAAGTTTAACATGAAATATAAAAATAAATACGGATGTGTGGATACATGATGTACACATATTGTGATAGAATAGTACCAGAAATATAGAATTATACCACCAAAGTTACCGTAAAAACTTAGGTTTTGGAAATATGGTTGACTAAATTAGTCGCTTTGCGATGTGCGGACAGCGATTAGTCTAAGTTTGACATGAAATATAAAATAAATACGGAAGTGTGCCAACATTACGTACACTTAGGATGATTGAATAGGTCAAGAACTGTAGGACTATACCACCCAAGTTACCGTAAAAACCTAGGTTTTGGAAATATGGGAGATTAAATTAGCCGCTTTGCGATGTGTGGTTAACGATTCGTCTACGTATGACATAAAATATAAAATAAATATGGAAGTGTGCTAACATTACATACACATAGGGTGATAGAATAGGACCAGAAATATATTATTATATTACCAAAGTAGCAGTAAAAACTTATGTTTTGGAAATATGGTTGACTAAAGTAGTCGCTTTGCGATGTGCGGACAGCGATTTGTCTAAGTTTGACATTAAATATAAAGAAATAAAGAAGTGTGCCAACATTACGTACACTTAGGATGATAGAATAGGACAAGAACTGTAGGACTATATCACCCAAGTTACCGTAAAAAATTAGGTTTTGGAAATATGGGTGATTAAATTAGCCGCTTTGCGATGTCCGGTTAACGATTTGTCTAAGTTTGACATGAAATATAAAATAAATATGGAAGTGTGCTAACATTACATACACATGGGGTGATAGAAAAGAACCAGAACTTTAGTTTTATACCAACCAAGTTTCCGTAAAAACTTAGGTTTTGGAAATATGGGTAGTTAAAGTAGTCGCTTTGCGAAGTGCGGACAGAGATTTGTCTAAGTTTGACATGAAATATAATATAAATACGGAAGTGTGCCAACATTACGTAAACATAGGATGATAGAATGGGCAAGAACTGTAGGACTATACCACCCAAGTTACCGTAAAAACTTAGGTTTTGGAAATATGGGAGATTAAATTAGCCGCTTTGCGATGTGCGGTCAGCGATTTGTCTAAGTTTGACATGAAATATAAGATAAATAAAGAAGTGTGCCAACATTACGTACACTTAGGATGATAGAATAGGACAAGAACTGTAGGACTATACCCTCCAAGTTACCGTAAAAACGTAGGTTTTGGAAATATGGGTGATTAAATCAGCCGCTTTGCGATGTGCGGTCAGCGACTTGTCTAATTTCGACATGAAATATAAAATAAATACGGAAGTGTGCCAACATTAGGTACACATAAAGTGATAGAATAGAACCAGAACTTTAGTATTATACCGAACAAGTTACCGTAAAAACTTAGGTTTTGGAAATATGGGTGGTTAAAGTAGTCGCTTTGCGATGTGCGGACAGCGATTTGTCTAGGTTTGACATTAAATATAAAAATAAATACGGAATTCTGGATACATGACGTACAAATAGGGTGATAGAATAGTACCAGAAATATAGTATTATACCACCGAAGTTACCGTAAAAACTTAGGTTTTGGAAATATTGGTGATTAAAGTAGTCGTTTTGCGATGTGCGGACAGCGATTTGTCTAAGTTTGACATGAAATATAAAATAAATACGGAAGTGTGCCAACATTAAGTACACATAGGATGATAAAATAGGACAAGAACTGTAGGACTATACCACCCAAGTTACCGTAAAAACTTAGGTTTTGGAAATATGGGTGATTAAATAGGCCGCTTTGCGATGTGCGGTCAGCGATTTGTCTTAGTTTGACATGAAATATAAAATAAATATGGAGGTGTGCTAACATTACGTACACATAGGATGATAGAATAGAACCAGAACTTTAGTATTATACCAAACAAGTTACCGTAAAAACTTAGGTTTTGAAAATATGGGTGATTAAATTAGCCGCTTTGCGATGTGCAGTCAGCGATTTGTCTAAGTTTGACATGAAATATAAAATAAATAAAGAAGTGTGCCAACATTACGTACACTTAGGATGATAAAATAGGACAAGAACTGAAGAACTATACCCCCCAAGTTACCGTAAAAACTTAGGTTTTGGAAATATGGGTGATTAAATTAGCCGCTTTGCGATGTGCGGTTAGCGATTTGTCTAAGTTTGACATGAAATATAAAATAATTATGGAATTGTGCTAACATTACATACACATAGGGGGATAGAATAGAACCAGAACTTTAGCATTATACCAACCAAGTTACCGTAAAAACTAAGTTTTGGAAATATGCGTAGTTAGGTAGTCGCTTTACGATGTGCGGACAGCGATTTGTCTTAGTTTGACATGAAATATTAAATAAATACGGAAGTGTGCCAACATTACGTACACATAGGATGATAGAATAGGACAAGAACTGTAGGACTATACCACCCAAGTTACCGTAAAAACTTAGGTTTTGGAAATATGGGTGATTAAATCAGCTGCTTTGCGATATGCGGTCAGCGACTTGTCTAAGTTTGACATGAAATATAAAATAAATACGGAAGTGTGCCAACATTAGGTACACATAGAGTGATAGAATAGAACCAGAACTTTAGTATTATACCCCCCAAGTTACCGTAAAAACTTAGGTTTTGGAAATATGGGTGATTAAATTAGCCGCTTTGCGATGTGCGGTCAGCGATTTAACTAAGTTAGACATGAAATATAAAATAAATAAAGAAGTGTTCCAACATTACGTACACTTCCGATGATAGAATAGGACAAGAACTGTAGAACTATACCCCCCAAGTTACCGTAAAAACTTAGGTTTTGGAAATATGGGTGATTAAATTAGCCGCTTTGCGATGTGCGGTTAGCGATTTGTCTAAGTTTGACATGAAATATAAAATAAATATGGAAGTGTGCTAACATTACATACACATAGGGGGATAGAATAGAACCAGAACTTTAGCACTATACCAACCAAGTTACCGTAAAAACTATTTTTGGAAATATGCGTAGTTAGGTAGTCGCTTTGCGATGTGCGGACAGCGATTTGTCTTAGTTTGACATGAAATATTAAATAAATACGGAAGTGTGCCAAAATGACCTACACATAGGATGATAGAATAGGACAAGAACTGTAGGACTATACCACAAAGTTACCGTAAAAACTTAGGTTTTGGAAATATGGGTGATTAAATCAGCTGCTTTGCGATATGTGGTCAGCGACTTGTCTAAGTTTGACATGAAATATAAAATAAATACGGAAGTGTGCCAACATTAGGTACACATAGAGTGATAGAATAGAACCAGAACTTTAGTATTATACCCCCCAAGTTACCGTAAAAAATTAGGTTTTGGAAATATGGGTGATTAAATTAGCCGCTTTGCGATGTGCGGTTAGCGATTTGTCTAGTTTTGACATGAAATATAAAAATAAATACGGAATTCTGGATACATGACGTACAAATAGGGTGATAGAATAGTACCAGAAATATTGTATTATACCACCGAAGTTACCGTTTAAACTTAGGTTTTGGAAATATGGGTGGTTAAAGTAGTCGCTTTGCGATGTAAGGACCGCGATTTGTCTTAGTTTGACATGAAATATAAAATAAATACGGACGTGTGCCAACATTACCTACACATAGGATGATAGAAAAGGACAAGAACTGTAGGACTATACCACCCAAGTTACCGTAAAAACTTAGGTTTTGGAAATATGGGAGATTAAATTAGCCGCTTTGCGATGAGCGGTTAACGATTTGTCTAAGTTTGAAATAAAATATAAAATAAATATGGAAGTGTGCTAACATTACATACACATAGGGTGATAGAATAGAACCAGAACTTAAGTATTATACCAACCAAATTTCCGTAAAAACTTAGGTTTTGGAAATACGAGTAGTTATAGTAGTCGCTTTGGGAAGTGCGGACAGCGATTTGTCTAAGTTTGACATGAAATATAAAATAAATACGGAAGTGTGCCAACATTAAGTACACATAGGATGATTGAATAGGACAAGAACTGTAGGACTATACCACCCAAGTTACCGTAAAAACTTAGGTTTTGGAAATATGGGTGGTTAAAGTAGTCGCTTTGCGATGTGCGGTCAGCGATTTGTCTAAGTTTGACATGAAATATAAAATAAATATGGAAGTGTGCCAACATTAGGTACACATAGGGTGATAGAATAGAACCAGAACTTTAGTATTATACCAACCAAGTTACCGTAAAAACTTTGGTTTTGGAAAAATGGGTGATTAAATTAGCCGCTTTGCGATGTGCGGTCAGCGATTTGTCTAAGTTTGACATGAAATAAAAAATAAATAAAGAAGTGTGCCAACATTACGTACACTTAGGATGATAGAATAGGACAAGAACTGTAGAACTATACCCCCCAAGTTACCGTAAAAACTTAGGTTTTGGAAATATGGGTGATTAAATTAGCCGCTTTGCGATGTGCGGTTAGCGATTTGTCTAAGTTTGACATGAAATATAAAATAAATATGGAAGTGTGCTAACATTACATACATATAGGGGGATAGAATAGAACCAGAACTTTAGCATTATACCAACCAAGTTACCGTAAAAAATAAGTTTTGGAAATATGCGTAGTTAGGTAGTCGCTTTGCGATGTGCGGACAGCGATTTGTCTTAGTTTGACATGAAATATAAAAATAAATACGGAATTGTGGATACATGACTTACAAATAGGGTGATAGAATAGTACCAGAAATATAGTATTATACCACCGAAGTTACCGTAAAAACTTAGGTTTTTTAAATATGGGTGATTAAAATAGTCGTTTTGCGATGTGCGGACAGCGATTTGTCTAAGTTTAACATGAAATATAAAAATAAATACGGATGTGTGGATACATGACGTACACATATTGTGATAGAATAGTACCAGAAATATAGAATTATACCACCAAAGTTACCGTAAAAACTTAGGTTTTGGAAATATGGTTGACTAAATTAGTCGCTTTGCGATGTGCGGACAGCGATTTGTCTAAGTTTGACATGAAATATAAAATAAATACGGAAGTGTGCCAACATTACGTACACTTAGGATGATTGAATAGGTCAAGAACTGTAGGACTATACCACCCAAGTTACCGTAAAAACTTAGATTTTGGAAATATGGGAGATTAAATTAGCCGCTTTGCGATGTGCAGTTAACGATTCGTCTAAGTATGACATAAAATATAAAATAAATATGGAAGTGTGCTAACATTACATACACATAGGGTGATAGAATAGGACCAGAAATATATTATTATATTACCGAAGTAGCAGTAAAAACTTAGGTTTTGGAAATATGGTTGACTAAAGTAGTCGCTTTGCGATGTGCGGACAGCGATTTGTCTAAGTTTGACATGAAATATAAATAAATAAAGAAGTGTGCTAACATTACGTACACTTAGGATGATAGAATAGGACAAGAACTGTAGGACTATATCACCCAAGTTACCGTAAAAACTTAGGTTTTGGAAATATGGGTGATTAAATTAGCCGGTTTGCGATGTCCGGTTAACGATTTGTCTAAGTTTGACATGAAATATAAAATAAATATGGAAGTGTGCTAACATTACATACACATAGGGTGATAGAAAAGTACTAGAACTTTAGTTTTATACCAACCAAGTTTCCGTAAAAACTTAGGTTTTGGAAATATGGGTAGTTAAAGTAGTCGCTTTGCGAAGGCGGACAGAGATTTGTCTAAGTTTGGTTTTGGAAATATGGGTGATTAAATTAGCCGCTTTGCGATGTGCGGTCAGCGATTTGTCTAAGTTTGACATGAAATATAAAATAAATAAAGAAGTGTGCCAACATTACGTACACTTAGGATGATAGAATAGGACAAGAACTGTAGAACTATACCCCCTAAGTTACCGTAAAAACTTAGGTTTTGGAAATATGGGTGATTAAATTAGCCGCTGGATGTGCGGTTAGCGATTTGTCTAAGTTTGACATGAAATATAAAATAAATATGGAAGTGTGCTAACATTACATACACATAGGGGGATAGAATAGAACCAGAACTTTAGCATTATACCAACCAAGTTACCGTAAAAACTAAGTTTTGGAAATATGCGTAGTTAGGTAGTCGCTTTCTGATGTGCGGACAGCGATTTGTCTTAGTTTGACATGAAATATTAAATAAATACGGAAGTGTGCCAACATTACCTACACATAGGATGATAGAATAGGACAAGAACTGTAGGACTATACCACCCAAGTTACCGTAAAAACTTAGGTTTTGGAAATATGGGTGATTAAGGTAGTCACTTTGCGATGTGCGGACAGCAATTTGTTTAGGTTTGACATGAAATATAAAAATAAATACGGAATTCTGGATACATGACGTACAAATAGGGTGATAGAATAGTACCAGAAATATAGTATTATACCACCGAAGTTACCGTAAAAACTTAGGTTTTTTAAATATGGGTGATTAAAGTAGTCGTTTTGCGATGTGCGGACAGCGATTTGTCTAAGTTTAACATGAAATATAAAAATAAATACGGATGTGTGGATACATGACGTACACATATTGTGATAGAATAGTACCAGAAATATAGAATTATACCACCAAAGTGACCGTAAAAACTTAGGTTTTGGAAATATGGTTGACTAAATTAGTCGCTTTGCGATGTGCGGACAGCGATTTGTCTAAGTTTGACATGAAATATAAAATAAATATGGAAGTGTGCTAACATTACATACACATAGGGTGATAGAATAGAACCAGAACTTTAGTTTTATACCAACCAAGTTTCCGTAAAAACTTAGGTTTTGGAAATATGGGTAGTTAAAGTAGTCGCTTTGCGAAGTGCGGACAGAGATTTGTCTAAGTTTGACATGAAATATAAAATAAATACGGAAGTGTGCCAACATTACGTACACATAGGATGATAGAATGGGCAAGAACTGTAGGACTATACCACCCAAGTTACCGTAAAAACTTAGGTTTTGGAAATATGGGAGATTAAATTAGCCGCTTTGCGATGTGCGGTCAGCGATTTGTCTAAGTTTGACATGAAATATAAAATAAATAAAGAAGTTGCCAACATTACGTACACTTAGGATGATAGAATAGGACAAGAACTGTAGGACCATACCCTCCAAGTTACCGTAAAAACGTAGGTTTTGGAAATATGGGTGATTAAATCAGCCGCTTTGCGATGTGCGGTCAGCGACTTGTCTAATTTTGACATGAAATATAAAATAAATACGGAAGTGTGCCAACATTAGGTACACATAGAGTGATAGAATAGAACCAGAACTTTAGTATTATACCGAACAAGTTACCGTAAAAACTTAGGTTTTGGAAATATGGGTGGTTAAAGTAGTCGCTTTGCGATGTGCGGACAGCGATTTGTCTAGGTTTGACATGAAATATAAAAATAAATACGGAATTCTGGATACATGACGTACAAATAGGGTGATTGAATAGCACCAGAAATATAGTATTATACCACCGAAGTTACCGTAAAAACTTAGGTTTTGGAAATATTGGTGATTAAAGTAGTCGCTTTGCGATGTGCGGACAGCGATTTGTCTAAGTTTGACATGAAATATAAAATAAATACGGAAGTGTGCCAACATTAAGTACACATAGGATGATAGAATAGGACAAGAACTGTAGGACTATACCACCCAAGTTAACGTAAAAACTTAGGTTTTGGAAATATGGGTGATTAAATTAGCCGCTTTGCGATGTGCGGTCAGCGATTTGTCTTAGTTTGACATGAAATATAAAATAAATATGGAGGTGTGCTAACATTACGTACACATAGGATGATAGAATAGAACCAGAACTTTAGTATTATACCAAACAAGTTACCGTAAAAACTTAGGTTTTGGAAATATGGGTGATTAAATTAGCCGCTTTGCGATGTGCGGTCAGCGATTTGTTTAAGTTTGACATGAAATATAAAATAAATAAAGGAGTGTGCCAACATTACGTACACTTAGGATGATAGAATAGGACAAGAACTGTAGAACTATACCCCCCAAGTTACCGTATAAACTTAGGTTTTGGAAATATGGGTGATTAAATTAGCCGCTTTGCGATGTGCGGTTAGCGATTTGTCTAAGTTTGACATGAAATATAAAATAAATATGGAATTGTGCTAACATTACATACACATAGGGGGATAGAATAGAACCAGAACTTTAGCATTATACCAACCAAGTTACCGTAAAAACTAAGTTTTGGAAATATGCGTAGTTAGGTAGTCGCTTTGCGATGTGCGGACAGCGATTTGTCTTAGTTTGACATGAAATATTAAATAAATACGGAAGTGTGCCAACATTACCTACACATAGGATGATAGAATAGGACAAGAACTGTAGGACTATACCACCCAAGTTACCGTAAAAACTTAGGTTTTGGAAAAATGGGTGATTAAATCAGCTGTTTTGCGATATGCGGTCAGCGACTTGTCTAAGTTTGACATGAAATATAAAATAAATACGGAAGTGTGCCAACATTAGGTACACATAGAGAGATAGAATAGAACCAGAACTTTAGTATTATACCCGCCAAGTTACCGTAAAAACTTAGGTTTTGGAAAAATGGGTGATTAAATTAGCCGCTTTGCGATGTGCGGTAAGCGATTTAACTAAGTTTGGCATGAAATATAAAATAAATAAAGAAGTGTGCCAACATTACGTACACTTAGGATGATAGAATAGGACAAGAACTGTAGAACTATACCCCCCAAGTTACCGTAAAAACTTAGGTTTTGGAAATATGGGTGATTAAATTAGCCGCTTTGCGATGTGCGGTTAGCGATTTGTCTAGGTTTGACATGAAATATAAAAATAAATACGGAATTCTGGATACATGACGTACAAATAGGGTGATAGAATAGTACCAGAAATATAGTTTTATACCACCGAAAATACCGTAAAAACTTAGGTTTTGGAAATATTGGTGATTAAAGTAGTCGTTTTGCGATGTGCGGACAGCGATTTGTCTAAGTTTAACATGAAATATAAAAATAAATACGGATGTGTAGATACATGACGTACACATAGGGTGATAGAATAGTACCAGAAATATTGTATTATACCACCGAAGTTACCGTTTAAACTTAGGTTTTGGAAATATGGGTGGTTAAAGTAGTCGCTTTGCGATGTGCGGTCAGCGATTTGTCTAAGTTTGACATGAAATAGAAAATAAATATGGAAGTGTGCCAACATTAGGTACACATAGGGTGATAGAATAGAACCAGAACTTTAGTATTATACCAACCAAGTTACCGTAAAAACTTTGGTTTTGGAAAAATGGGTGATTAAATTAGCCACTTTGCGATTTGCGGTCAGCGATTTGTCTAAGTTTGACATAAAATATAAAATAAATACGCAAGTGTGCTAACATTACGTACACATAGGATGATAGAATAGAACTACAACTTTAGTATTATACCAAACAAGTTACCGTAAAAACTTAGGTTTTGGAAATATGGGTGATTAAATTAGCCGCTTTGCGATGTGCGGTCAGCGATTTGTCTAAGTTTGACATGAAATATAAAATAAATAAAGAAGTGTGCCAACATTACGTACACTTAGGATGATATAATAGGACAAGAACTGTAGAACTATACCCGCCAAGTTACCGTAAAAACTTAGGTTTTGGAAATATGGGTGATTAAATTAGCCGCTTTGCGATGTGCGGTTAGCGATTTGTCTAAGTTTGACATGAAATATAAAATAAATATGGAAGTGTGCTAACATTACATACACATAGGGGGATAGAATAGAACCAGAACTTTAGTATTATACCAACCAAATTTCCTTAATAACTTAGGTTTTGGAAATATGTGTAGTTAAAGTAGTCGCTTTGCGAAGTGCGGACAGCGATTTGTCTAAGATTGACATGAAATATAAAATATATACGGAAGTGTGCCAACATTAAGTACACATAGGATGATAGAATAGGACAAGAACTGTAGGACTATACCACCCAAGTTACCGTAAAAACTTAGGTTTTGGAAATATGGGTGATTAAATTAGCCGCTTTGCGATGTGCGGTCAGCGATTTGTCTAAGTTTGACATGAAATATAAAATAAATATGGAAGTGTGCCAACATTAGGTACACATAGGGTGATAGAATAGAACCAGAACTTTAGTATTATACCAACCAAGTTGACGTAAAAACTTTGCTTTTGGAAAAATGGGTGATTAAATTAGCCACTTTGCGATGTGCGGTCAGCGATTTGTCTAAGTTAGACATAAAATATAAAATAAATACGCAAGTGTGCTAACATTACGTAAGCATAGGATGATAGAATAGAACCACAACTTTAGTATTATACCAAACAAGTTACCGTAAAAACTTAGGTTTTGGAAATATGGGTGATTAAATTAGCCGCTTTGCGATGTGCGGTCAGCGATTTGTCTAAGTTTGACATGAAATATAAAATAAATAAAGAAGTGTGCCAACATTACGTACACTTAGGATGATAGAATAGGACAAGAAATGTAGAACTATACCCGCCAAGTTACCGTAAAAACTTAGGTTTTGGAAATATGGGTGATTAAATTAGCCGCTTTGCGATGTGCGGTTAGCGATTTGTCTAAGTTTGACATGAAATATAAAATAAATATGGAAGTGTGCTAACATTACATACACATAGGGGGATAGAATAGAACCAGAACTTTAGCATTATACCAACCAAGTTACCGTAAAAACTAAGTTTTGGAAATATGCGTAGTTAGGTAGTTGCTTTGCGATGTGCGGACAGCGATTTGTCTTAGTTTGACATGAAATATTAAATAAATACGGAAGTGTGCCAACATTACCTACACATAGGATGATAGAATAGGACAAGAACTGTAGAACTATACCACCCAAGTTACCGTAAAAACTTTGGTTTTAGAAATATGGGTGATTAAATCAGCTGCTTTGCGATGTGCGGTCAGCGACTTGTCTAAGTTTGACATGAAATATAAAATAAATACGGAAGTGTGCCAACATTAGGTACACATAGAGTGATAGAATAGAACCAGAACTTTAGTATTATACCCCCCAAGTTACCGTAAAAACTTAGGTTTTGGAAATATGGGTGATTAAATCAGCTGCTTTGCGATGTGCGGTCAGCGACTTGTCTAAGTTTGACATGAAATATTAAATAAATACGGAAGTGTGCCAAAATTACGTAGACATAGGATGATAGAATAGGACAAGAACTGTAGGACTATACCACCCAAGTTACCGTAAAAACTTAGGTTTTGGAAATATGGGTGGTTAAAGTATTCGCTTTGCGATGTGCGGACAGCGATTTGTCTTAGTTTGACATGAAATATTAAATAAATACGGAAGTGTTCCAACATTACGTACACATAGGATGATAGAATAGGACCAGAACCATTGAACTTTACCACCCAAGTTACCATAAAAACTTAGGTTTTGGAAATATGGGTGATTAAGGTAGTCGCTTTGCGATGTGCGGACAGCAATTTGTCTAGTTTTGACATGAAATATAAAAATAAATACGGAATTCTGGATACATGACGTACAAATAGGGTGATAGAATAGTACCAGAAATATAGTATTATACAACCGAAGTTACCGTAAAAACTTAGGTTTTGGAAATATGGGTGGTTAAAGTAGTCGTTTTGCGATGTGCGGACAGCGATTTGTCTTAGTTTGACATGAAATGTTAAATATATACGGAAGTGTGCCAAAGTTACGTACAAATAGGGTGATAGAATAGTACCAGAAATATAGAATTTTACCACCGAAGTTACCGTAAAATCTTAGGTTTTGGAAATATGGGTGATTAAATCAGCTGCTTTGCGATATGCGGTCACCGACTTGTCTAAGTTTGACATGAAATATAAAATAAATACGGAAGTGTGCCAACATTAGGTACACATAGAGTGATAGAATAGAACCAGAAATTTAGTATTATACCCCCCAAGTTACCGTAAAAACTTAGGTTTTGGAAATATGGGTGATTAAATTAGCCGCTTTGCGAATTGCGGTTAGCGATTTGTCTAAGTTTGACATGAAATATAAAATAAATATGGAAGTGTGCTAACATTACATACACATAGGGGGATAGAATAGAACCAGAACTTTAGTATTATACCAACCAATTTACCGTAAAAACTAAGTTTTGGAAATATGCGTAGTTAAGGTAGTCGCTTTGCGATGTGCGGACAGCGATTTGTCTTAGTTTGACATGAAATATTAAATATATACGGAAGTGTGCCAAAGTTACGTACAAATAGTGTGATAGAATAGTACCAGAAATATAGTATTATACCACCGAAGTTACCGTAAAAACTTAGGTTTTGGAAATATGGGTGGTTAAAGTAGTCGCTTTGCGAAGTGCGGACAGCGTTTTGTCTTAGTTTGACATGAAATACAAAATGAATACGGAATTCTGGATACATGACGTACAAATAGGGTGATAGAATAGTACCAGAAATATAGTATTATACCACCGAAGTTACCGTAAAAACTTAGGTTTTGGAAATATGGGTGATTAAAGTACTCGTTTTGCGATGTGCGGACAGCGATTTCTCTAAGTTTAACATGAAATATAAAAATAAATACGGATGTGAGGATACATGACGTACACATATTGTGATAGAATAGTACCAGCAATATAGAATTATACCACCGAAGTTACCGTAAAAACTTAGTTACCGTATAATACTAAAGTTCTAATTCTATTCTATCACCCTATGAGTACGTAATGTTGGCACACTTCAGTATTTATTTTATATTTCATGTCAAAATTAGACAGATCGTTGTCCGGACATCGCAAAGCGGCTAATTTAATCACCCATATTTCCAAAACCTAAGTTTTTACGGTAACTTGGTTGGTATAATACTAAAGTTCTGGTTCTATTCTATCACCCTATGAGTACGTAATTTTGGCACACTTCCATATTTATTTTATATTTTATGTCAAACTTTGACAAATCGTTGTCCGCACATTGCAAAGCGGCTAATTTAATCAACTATATTTCCAAAACCTAAGTTTTTATGGTATATTGGGTGGTAAAGTACAAAGGTTCTGGTCCTATTCTATCATCCTATGTGTACGTCATGTTGGCACACTTCCGTAATTATTTTATATTTCATATCAAACTTTGACAAATCGTTGTCCGCACATCGCAAAGCGGCTACTTTAACCACCTATATTTCCAAAACCTAAGTCTTTACGGTAACTTGGTTGGTATAATACTAAAGTTCTGGTTCTATTCTATCACCCTATGAGTACGTAATTTTGGCACACTTCCATATTTATTTTATATTTTATGTCAAACTTTGACAAATCGTTGTCCGCTCATCGCAAAGCGACTACTTTAATCACCCATATTTCCAAAACCTAAGTTTTTATGGTATCTTGGGTGGTAAAGTACAAAGGTTCTGGTCCTATTCTATCATCCTATGTGTACGTCATGTTTCACACTTCCATATTTATTTTACATTTCATGTCAAACTTTGACAAATCGTTGTCCGCACATCGCAAAGCGACTATTTTAATCACCCATATTTCCAAAACCTAAGTTTTTATGGTAACTTGCGTGGTAAAGTACAAAGGTTCTGGTCCTTTTCTATCATCCTATGTGTACGTCATGTTGGCACACTTCCGTTTTTATTTTATTTTTCATGTTAAAATTTGACAAATCGTTGTCCGCACATCGCAAAGCGGCTAATTTAATCACCCATATTTCCAAAACCTAAGTTTTTACGGTAGCTTGGTTGGTATAATACTAAAGATCTGGTTCTATTCTATCACCCTATGTGTACGTAATGTTGGCACACTTCCTTATTTATTTTATATTTCATGTAAAACTTAGACAAATCGCTGTCCACACATCGCAAAGCGACTACTTTTACCACCCATATTTCCAAAACCTAAGTTTTTACGGAACTTCGGTGGTATGATACAATATTTCTGGTCCTATTCTATCACCCTATGTGTACGTCATGTATCCACAATTCCGTATTCATTTTTATTTTTCATGTCAAACTTAGACAAATCGCTGACCGCAGATCGCAAAGGGGCTAGTTTAATCACCCATATTTTAAAAAGACTAAGTTTTTACGGTAACGTGGTTGGTATAATACTAAAGTTCTGGTTTTATTATATCATCCTATGTGTACGTCTTGTATCCACAATTCCGTATTTATTTTATATTTCATGTCAAACTTAGACCAATCGCTGACCGCACATCGCAAAGCGGCTAGTTTAATCACCCATATTTCCAAAACCTAAGTTTTTACGGTAACTGGGTTGGTATAATACTAAAGTTCTGGTTCAATTCTATCACCATATTTGTATCTAATGTTCGCACACTTTCGTATTTATTTTATATATCATGTCAAAATTAGACTAATCGCTGACCGCAGATCGCAAAGTGGCTAGTTTAATCACCCATATTTCCAAAACCTAAGTTTTAACGGTAACATCGTTGGTATGATACTATATTTCTGGTCCTATTCTATCACCCTATGTGTACGTCATGTATCCACTATTCCATATTTATTATTATTTTTAATGTCAAACTTAGACAAATCGCTGACCGCAGATCGCAAAGCGGCTAGTTTAATCACCCATATTTCCAAAACCTAAGTTTTTACGGTAACTTCGGTGGTATAATACTATATTTCTGGTACTATTCTATCATCCTATGTGTACGTCATGTTGGCACACTTCCATATTTATTTTATATTTCATGTCAAACTTTGACAACTCGTTGTCCGCACACCGCAAAGCGACTACTTTAATCACCCATATTTCCAAAACCTAAGTTTTTATGGTAACTTGGGTGGTAAAGTACAAAGTTTCTGGTCTTATTCTATCATCCTATGTGTACGTCATGTTGGCACACTTCCGTATTTATTTTATATTTCATGTCAAACTTTGACAAATCGCTGACCGCACATCGCAAAGCGGCTAATTTAATCACCCATATTTCCAAAACCTAAGTTTTTAAGGTAACTTGGGTGGTATAGAACTAAAGTTCTGGTCCTATTCTATCATCCTATGTGTACGTCATTTGGCACACTTCCGTATTTATTATATATTTCATGTCAAACTTTGACAAATCGCTGACCGCACATCGCAAAGCGGCTAATTTAATCACCCATATTTCCAAAACCTAAGTTTTTACGGTAACTTCGGTGGTATAATACTAAATTTCTGGTACTATTCTATCATCCTATGTGTATGTCATGTTGGCACACTTCCATATTTATTTTATATTTCATGTCAAACTTTGACAAATCGTTGTCCGCACACCGCAATGCGACTACTTTAATCACCCATATTTCCAAAACCTAAGTTTTTACGGTAACTTGGGTGGTATAATACTAAATTTCTGGTCCTATTCTATCACCCTATGTGCACGCCATGCATCCACAATTCCATATTGATTTTTATAATTCATGTCAAACTTAGACTAATCGCTGCCCGCACATCGCAAAGCGACTACTTTAATCACCCTTAGTTCCAAAACCTAAGTTTTTACGGTAACTTGGTTGGTATTATATTAAAGTTCTGGTTCTATTCTATCACCCTATGTGTACCAATTGTTGGCACACTTCCGTATTTATTTTATATTTCATGTCAAACTTAGACAAATCGCTGACCGCACATCACAAAGCGGCTAATTTAATCACCCATATTACCAAAACCAAAGTTTTTACGGTAACTTGGATGTTATAATACAAAAGTTCCGGTCCTATTCTATCACCCTATGTGTACGTCATGTTGGCACACTTCCGTATTTATTTTATATTTCATGTAAAACTTAGACAAATCGCTGTAAGCACATCGCAAAGCGACTAATTTAATCACCTATATTTCCAAAACCTAAGTTTTTAAGGTAACTTGGGTGGTATACTCCTAAAGTTCTTGTCCTATTCTATCATCCTATGTGTACGTCATGTTGGCACACTTCCGTATTTTTTTATAATTCATGTCAAACTTAAAAAAATCCCTCTCCGCACATCGCAAAGCAACTACTTTAATCACCCATATTTCCAAAACCTAAGTTTTTAAGGTAACTTGGGTGAATAGTACTAAAGTTCTGGTCCTATTCTATCATCCTGTGTGTACGTAATGTTGGCACATTTCAGTATTTATTTTATATTTCATGTCAAACATAGACCAATCGCTGACCGCACATCGCAAAGCAGCTAATTTAATCAACCATATTTCCAAAACCTAAGTTTTTACGGTAACTTGGGTGGTATAATCCTAAAGTTCTTGTCCTATTCTATCACCCTATGTGTACTTAATGTTGGCACAATTCCGTATTTATTTTATATTTCATATAAAACTTAGACAAATCAATGTCCACACATCGCAAAGCGACTACTTTAACCACCCATATTTCCAAAAAATAAGTTTTTACGAAACTTTGGTGGTATGATACTATATTTCTGGTCCTATTCTATCACCCTATGTGTACGTCATGTATCCAAAATTCCGTATTTAATTTTATTTTTCATGTCAAATAAGACAAATCGCTGACCGCAGATCGTAAAGCGGCTAGTTTAATCACCCATATTTCCAAAACCTAAGTTTTTACGGTAACTTCGGGGGTATGATACTATATTTCTGGTCCTATTCTATCACCCTATGTGTACGTCATGTATCCACAATTCCGTATTTATTTAATATTTCATGTAAAACTTAGACAAATCACTGTAAGCACATCGCAAAGCGACTAATTTAATCACCCATATTTCCAAAACCTAAGTTTTTAAGGTAACTTGGGTGGTATAGTCCTAAAGTTCTTGTCCTATTCTATCATCCTATGTGTACGTCATGTTGGCACACTTCCGTATTTATTTTATATTTCATGTCAAACTTAGACAAATCGCTGACCGCACATCGCAAAGCGGCTAAATTAATCACCCATGTTTCCAAAACCAAAGTTTTTACGGTAACTTAAGTGGTATAATACTAAAGTTCTGGTTCTATTCTATCACCCTAAGAGTACCTAATGTTGGCACACTTCCGTATTTATTTTATATTTCATGTCAAACTTAGACAAATCGCTGACCGCACATCGCAAAGCGGTAACTTTAACCACCTATATATCCAAAACCTAAGTTTTTACGGAATTTCGGTGGTATGATACTATATTTCTGGTCCTATTCTATAACCCTATGTGTACGTCATGTATCCACAATTCCGTATTTATTTTTATTTTTCATGTCAAACAGACAAATCGCTGACATCAGATCGCATAGCGGCTAGTTTAATCACCCCTATTTTAAAAACCTAAGTTTTTACGGTAACTTGGTTCGTATAATACTAAAGTTCTGATTCAATTCTATCACCCTATTTGTACCTAATGTTGGCACACTTCCGTATTTATTTTATATTTCATGTCAAAATTAGACAAATCGCTGACCGCAGATCGCAAAGCGGCTAGTTTAATCACCCATATTTCCAAAACCTAATATTTTACGGTAACTTCGGGGGTATGATACTATATTTCTGGTCCTATTCTATCACCCTATGTGTACGTCATGTATCCACAATTCCGTATTTATTTTTATTTTTCATGTCAAACTTAGACAAATCGCTGACCGCAGATCGCAAAGCGGCTAGTTTAATCACACATATTTCCAAAACCTAAATTTGTACGGTAACTTGGTTGGTATAATACTAAAGTTCTGTTTCTATTCTATCACCCTATGTGTACCTAATGTTGGCACACTTCCGTATTTATTTTATATTTCATGTCAAACTTTGACTAATCGTTGTCCGCACACCGCAAAGCGACTACTTTAATCACCCATATTTCCAAAACCTAAGTTTTTACGGTAACTTGGGTGGTATAATACTAAATTTCTGGTCCTATTCTATCACCCTATGTGCACGCCATGAATCCACAATTCCATATTGATTTTTATAATTCATGTCAAACTTAGACTAATCGCTGCCCGCACATCGCAAAGCGACTACTTTAATCACCCTTAGTTCCAAAACCTAAGTTTTTCGGTAACTTGGTTGGTATTATATTAAAGTTCTGGTTCTATTCTATCACCCTATGTGTACCAATTGTTGGCACACTTCCGTATTTATTTTATATTTCATGTCAAACTTAGACAAATCGCTGACCGCACATCGCAAAGCGGCTAATTTAATCACCCATATTACCAAAACCAAAGTTTTTACGGTAACTTGGATGTTATAATACAAAAGTTCCGGTCCTATTCTATCACCCTATGTGTACGTCATGTTGGCACACTTCCGTATTTATTTTATAATTCATGTAAAACTTAGACAAATCGCTGTAAGCACATCGCAAAGCGACTAATTTAATCACCCATATTTCCAAAACCTAGGTTTTTAAGGTAACTTGGGTAGTATAGTCCTAAAGTTCTTGTCCTATTCTATCATCCTATGTGTACGTCATGTTGACACACTTCCGTATTTATTTTATATTTCATGTCAAACTTAGACAAATCGCTGACCGCACATCGCAAAGCGGCTAAATTAATCACCCATTTTTCCAAAACCAAAGTTTTTACGGTAACTTAATTTGTATAATACTAAAGTTCTGGTTCTATTCTATCACCCTAAGAGTACCTAATGTTGGCACACTTCCGTATTTATTTTATATTTCATGTCAAAATTAGACAAATCGCTGACCGCAGATCGCAAAGCGGCTAGTTTAATTACCCATATTTCCAAAACCTAATTTTACGGTAACTTCGGGGGTATGATACTATATTTCTGGTCCTATTCTATCACCCTATGTGTACGTCATGTATCCACAATTCCGTATTTATTTTTATTTTTCATGTCAAACTTAGACAAATCGCTGACCGCAGATCGCAAAGCGGCTAGTTTAATCACCCATATTTCCAAAACCTAAGTTTTTACGGAATTTCGGTGGTATGATACTATATTTCTGGTCCTATTCTATAACCCTATGTGTACGTCATGTATCCACAATTCCGTATTTATTTTTATTTTTCATGTCAAACAGACAAATCGCTGACATCAGATCGCATAGCGGCTAGTTTAATCACCCCTATTTTAAAAACCTAAGTTTTTACGGTAACTTGGTTCGTATAATACTAAAGTTCTGGTTCAATTCTATCACCCTATTTGTACCTAATGTTGGCACACTTCCGTATTTATTTTATATTTCATGTCAAAATTAGACAAATCGCTGACCGCAGATCGCAAAGCGGCTAGTTTAATCACCCATATTTCCAAAACCTAAGTTTTTACGGTAACTTCGGGGGTATGATACTATATTTCTGGTCCTATTCTATCACCCTATGTGTACGTCATGTATCCACAATTCCGTATTTATTTTTATTTTTCATGTCAAACTTAGACAAATCGCTGACCGCAGATCGCAAAGCGGCTAGTTTAATCACACATATTTCCAAAACCTAAATTTGTACGGTAACTTGGTTGGTATAATACTAAAGTTCTGTTTCTATTCTATCACCCTATGTGTACCTAATGTTGGCACACTTCCGTATTTATTTTATATTTCATGTCAAACTTTGACTAATCGTTGTCCGCACACCGCAAAGCGACTACTTTAATCACCCATATTTCCAAAACCTAAGTTTTTACGGTAACTTGGGTGGTATAATACTAAATTTCTGGTCCTATTCTATCACCCTATGTGCACGCCATGAATCCACAATTCCATATTGATTTTTATAATTCATGTCAAACTTAGACTAATCGCTGCCCGCACATCGCAAAGCGACTACTTTAATCACCCTTAGTTCCAAAACCTAAGTTTTTACGGTAAATTGGTTGGTATTATATTAAAGTTCTGGTTCTATTCTATCACCCTATGTGTACCAATTGTTGGCACACTTCCGTATTTATTTTATATTTCATGTCAAACTTAGACAAATCGCTGACCGCACATCACAAAGCGGCTAATTTAATCACCCATATTACCAAAACCAAAGTTTTTACGGTAACTTGGATGTTATAATACAAACGTTCCGGTCCTATTCTATCACCCTATGTGTACGTCATGTTGGCACACTTCCGTTTTTATTTTATAATTCATGTAAAACTTAGACAAATCGCTGTAAGCACATCGCAAAGCGACTAATTTAATCACCCATATTTCCAAAACCTAGGTTTTTAAGGTAACTTGGGTAGTATAGTCCTAAAGTTCTTGTCCTATTCTATCATCCTATGTGTACGTCATGTTGGCACACTTCCGTATTTATTTTATATTTCATGTCAAACTTAGACAAATCGCTGACCGCACATCGCAAAGCGGCTAAATTAATCACCCATTTTTCCAAAACCAAAGTTTTTACGGTAACTTAATTTGTATAATACTAAAGTTCTGGTTCTATTCTATCACCCTAAGAGTACCTAATGTTGGCACACTTCCGTATTTATTTTATATTTCATGTCAAAATTCGACAAATCGCTGACCGCAGATCGCAAAGCGGCTAGTTTAATTACCCATATTTCCAAAACCTAATTTTACGGTAACTTCGGGGGTATGATACTATATTTCTGGTCCTATTCTATCACCCTATGTGTACGTCATGTATCCACAATTCCGTATTTATTTTTATTTTTCATGTCAAACTTAGACAAATCGCTGACCGCAGATCGCAAAGCGGCTAGTTTAATCACCCATATTTCCAAAACCTAAGTTTTTACGGAATTTCGGTGGTATGATACTATATTTCTGGTCCTATTCTATAACCCTATGTGTACGTCATGTATCCACAATTCCGTATTTATTTTTATTTTTCATGTCAAACAGACAAATCGCTGACATCAGATCGCATAGCGGCTAGTTTAATCACCCCTATTTTAAAAACCTAAGTTTTTACGGTAACTTGGTTCGTATAATACTAAAGTTCTGGTTCAATTCTATCACCCTATTTGTACCTAATGTTGGCACACTTCCGTATTTATTTTATATTTCATGTCAAAATTAGACAAATCGCTGACCGCAGATCGCAAAGCGGCTAGTTTAATCACCCATATTTCCAAAACCTAAGTTTTTACGGTAACTTCGGGGGTATGATACTATATTTCTGGTCCTATTCTATCACCCTATGTGTACGTCATGTATCCACAATTCCGTATTTATTTTTATTTTTCATGTCAAACTTAGACAAATCGCTGACCGCAGATCGCAAAGCGGCTAGTTTAATCACACATATTTCCAAAACCTAAATTTGTACGGTAACTTGGTTGGTATAATACTAAAGTTCTGTTTCTATTCTATCACCCTATGTGTACCTAATGTTGGCACACTTCCGTATTTATTTTATATTTCATGTCAAACTTTGACTAATCGTTGTCCGCACACCGCAAAGCGACTACTTTAATCACCCATATTTCCAAAACCTAAGTTTTTACGGTAACTTGGGTGGTATAATACTAAATTTCTGGTCCTATTCTATCACCCTATGTGCACGCCATGAATCCACAATTCCATATTGATTTTTATAATTCATGTCAAACTTAGACTAATCGCTGCCCGCACATCGCAAAGCGACTACTTTAATCACCCTTAGTTCCAAAACCTAAGTTTTTACGGTAACTTGGTTGGTATTATATTAAAGTTCTGGTTCTATTCTATCACCCTATGTGTACCAATTGTTGGCACACTTCCGTATTTATTTTATATTTCATGTCAAACTTAGACAAATCGCTGACCGCACATCGCAAAGCGGCTAATTTAATCACCCATATTACCAAAACCAAAGTTTTTACGGTAACTTGGATGTTATAATACAAACGTTCCGGTCCTATTCTATCACCCTATGTGTACGTCATGTTGGCACACTTCCGTTTTTATTTTATAATTCATGTAAAACTTAGACAAATCGCTGTAAGCACATCGCAAAGCGACTAATTTAATCACCCATATTTCCAAAACCTAGGTTTTTAAGGTAACTTGGGTAGTATAGTCCTAAAGCTCTTGTCCTATTCTATCATCCTATGTGTACGTCATGTTGGCACACTTCCGTATTTATTTTATATTTCATGTCAAACTTAGACAAATCGCTGACCGCACATCGCAAAGCGGCTAAATTAATCACCCATTTTTCCAAAACCAAAGTTTTTACGGTAACTTAATTTGTATAATACTAAAGTTCTGGTTCTATTCTATCACCCTAAGAGTACCTAATGTTGGCACACTTCCGTATTTATTTTATATTTCATGTCAAAATTAGACAAATCGCTGACCGCAGATCGCAAAGCGGCTAGTTTAATTACCCATATTTCCAAAACCTAATTTTACGGTAACTTCGGGGGTATGATACTATATTTCTGGTCCTATTCTATCACCCTATGTGTACGTCATGTATCCACAATTCCGTATTTATTTTTATTTTTCATGTCAAACTTAGACAAATCGCTGACCGCAGATCGCAAAGCGGCTAGTTTAATCACCCATATTTCCAAAACCTAAGTTTTTACGGTAACTTCGGTGGTATAATACTATATTTCTTGTACTATTCTCCCATCCTATGCGTACGTCATGTTGGCACAATTCCGTATTTATTTTATATTTCATGTCAAACTTAGACAAATCGCTGACCGCACATCGCAAACCGGCTAATTTAATCACCCATATTTCAAAAACCAAAGTTTTAACGGTAACTTAGTTGGTATAATACTAAAGTTCTGGTTCTATTCTATCACCTTAGTGTACCTAATGTTGGCACACTTCCGTATTTATTTTATATTTCATGTCAAACTTTGACAAATTGCTGACCGCACATCGCAAAGCGGCTAATTTAATCACCCATATTTCCAAAACCTAAGTTTTTAAGGTAATTTGGGTGGTATAGAACTAAAGTTCTGATCCTATTATATCACCCTATGTTTTCGTCATGTTGCCACACTTCCGTATTTATTTTATATTTCATGTGTAAGTCTGGCGGATCTCTGTCCACTAATCGCGAAGCGACTAATTTATTACCCATATTTATAAAACCTAATTTTTTGCGGTAATTTATTTGGCATAATACTAAAGTTCTGGTACTATTCTATCATCCTATGTGTACGTCATGTTGGCTCACTTCCGTATTTTTTTATATTTCATGTAAAACGTAAAAAAATCCCTCTCAGCACATCGCAAAGCTACTACTTTAATCACCCATATTTCCAAAACCTAAGTTTATTAAGGTAACTTGGGTCGATAGTACTAAAGTTCTAGTCCTATTCTATCATCCTATGTGTACGTAATGTTGGCACACTTCAGTATTTATTTTACATTTCATATCAAACTTAGACAAATCGTTGTCCGTACATCGCAAAGCGGCTAACTTAATCACCCATATTTCCAAAGCCTAAGTTTTTACGGTAACTTGGGCGGTATAATACTAAAGTTCTGGTCCTATTCTATCACCCTATGTGTTCGTCATGTTGCCACACTTCCGTATTTATTTTATATTTCATGTCTAAGTCTGGCGGATCTCTGTCCACTAATCACGAAGCGACTGATTTAATCACCCATATTTATAAAACCTAAATTTTTGTGGTAATTTACTTGGCATAATACTAAAGTTCTGGTCCTATTCTATCACCCTATATTTACATTATGTTGGCACACTTCCGTATTTATTTTATATTTCATGTCAAACTTTGACAAATCGTTGTCCGCACATCGCAAAGCGGCTACTTTAACCACCTATATTTCCAAAACCTAAGTCTTTACGGTAACTTGGTTGGTATAATACTAAAGTTCTGGTTCTATTCTATCACCCTATGAGTACGTAATGTTGGCATACTTCAGTATTTATTTTATATTTCATGTCAAAATTAGAAAAATCGTTGTCCGGACATCGCAAAGCGGCTAATTTAATCACCCATATTTCCAAAACCTAAGTTTTTACGGTAACTTGGTTGGTATAATACTAAAGTTCTGGTTCTATTCTATCACCCTATGAGTACGTAATTTTGGCACACTTCCATATTTATTTTATATTTTATGTCAAACTTTGACAAATCGTTGTCCGCACATTGCAAAGCGGCTAATTTAATCAACTATATTTCCAAAACCTAAGTTTTTATGGTATTTTGGGTGGTAAAGTACAAAGGTTCTGGTCCTATTCTATCATCCTATGTGTACGTCATGTTGGCACACTTCCGTAATTATTTTATATTTCATATCAAACTTTGACAAATCGTTGTCCGCACATCGCAAAGCGGCTACTTTAACCACCTATATTTCCAAAACCTAAGTCTTTACGGTAACTTGGTTGGTATAATACTAAAGTTCTGGTTCTATTCTATCACCCTATGAGTACGTAATTTTGGCACACTTCCATATTTATTTTATATTTTATGTCAAACTTTGACAAATCGTTGTCCGCACATCGCAAAGCGACTACTTTAATCACCCATATTTCCAAAACCTAAGTTTTTATGGTATCTTGGGTGGTAAAGTACAAAGGTTCTGGTCCTATTCTATCATCCTATGTGTACGTCATGTTGCACACTTCCATATTTATTTTATATTTCATGTCAAACTTTGACAAATCGTTGTCCGCACATCGCAAAGCGACTATTTTAATCACCCATATTTCCATAACCTAAGTTTTTATGGTAACTTGCGTGGTAAAGTACAAAGGTTCTGGTCCTTTTCTATCATCCTATGTGTACGTCATGTTGGCACACTTCCGTATTTATTTTATTTTTCATGTCAAAATTTGACAAATCGTTGTCCGCACAACGCAAAGCGGCTAGTTTAATCACCCATATTTCCAAAACCTAAGTTTTTACGGTAACTGGGTTGGTATAATACTAAAGTTCTGGTGTTATTATATCATCCTATGTGTACGTCATGTATCCACAATTCCGTATTTATTTTATATTTCATGTCAAACTTAGACCAATCGCTGACCGCACATCGCAAAGCGGCTAGTTTAATCACCCATATTTCCAAAACCTAAGTTTTTACGGTAACTGGGTTGGTATAATACTAAAGTTCTGGTTCAATTCTATCACCCTATTTGTATCTAATGTTCGCACACTTTCGTATTTATTTTATATATCATGTCAAAATTAGACTAATCGCTGACCGCAGATCGCAAAGTGGCTAGTTTAATCACCCATATTTCCAAAACCTAAGTTTTTACGGTAACATCGTTGGTATGATACTATATTTCTGGTCCTATTCTATCACCCTATGTGTACGTCATGAATCCACTATTCTATATTTATTATTATTTTTAATGTCAAACTTAGACAAATCGCTGACCGCAGATCGCAAAGCGGCTAGTTTAATCACCCATATTTCCAAAACCTAAGTTTTTACGGTAACTTCGGTGGTATAATACTATATTTCTGGTACTATTCTATCATCCTATGTGTACGTTGTGTTGGCACACTTCCATATTTATTTTATATATCATGTCAAACTTTGACAAATCGTTGTCCGCTCATCGCAAACCGGCTAATTTAATCACCCATATTTCCAAAACCAAAGTTTTAACGGTAACTTAGTTGGTATAATACTAAAGTTCTGGTTCTATTCTATCACCCTAAGTGTACCTAATGTTGGCACACTTCCGTATTTATTTTATATTTCATGTCAAACTTAGACAAATCGCTGACCGCACATCGCAAAGCGGCTAATTTAATCACCCATATTTCCAAAACCTAAGTTTTTAATGTAATTTGGGTGGTATAGAACTAAAGTTCTGGTCCTATTATATCACCCTATGTTTTCGTCATGTTGCCACACTTCCGTATTTTTTTTATATTTCATGTGTAAGTCTGGCGGATCTCTGTCCACTAATCGCGAAGGGACTAATTTATTACCCATATTTATAAAACCTAAATTTTTGCGGTAATTTACTTGGCATAATACTAAAGTTCTGGTCCTATTCTATCACCCTATGTTTACCTTATGTTTGCACACTTCCGTATTTATTTTATATTTCATGTCAAACTTAGACCAATCGCTGACCGCACATTGCAAAGCGGCTAATTTAATCAACCATATTTCCAAAACCTAAGTTTTTACGGTAACTTGGGTGGTATAGTCCTACAGTTCTTGTCCTATTCTATCATCTTATGTGTACGTAACGTTGGCACACTTCCGTATTTATTTTATATTTCATGTAAAACTTAGACAAATCGCTGTCCACACATCGCAAAGCGACTACCTTAACCACCCATATTTCCAAAACCTAAGTTTTTACGGATCTTCCGTGGTATGATACTATATTTCTGGTCCTATTCTATCACCCTATGTGTACGTCATGTATCCACAATTCCGTATTTATTTTTATTTTTCATGTCAAACTTAGACAAATCGTTGTCCGCACATCGCAAAGCGACTACTTTAATCACCCATATATCCAAAACCTAAGTTTTTATGGTATCTTGGGTGGTAAAGTACAAAGGTTCTGGTCCTATTCTATCATCCTATGTGTACGTCATGTTGGCACACTTCCGTAATTATTTTATATTTCATATCAAACTTTGACAAATCGTTGTCCGCACATCGCAAAGCGGCTACTTTAACCACCTATATTTCCAAAACCTAAGTCTTTACGGTAACTTGGTTGGTATTATACTAAAGTTCTGGTTCTATTCTATCACCCTATGAGTACGTAATGTTGGCAAACTTCAGTATTTATTTTATATTTCATGTCAAAATTAGACAAATCGTTGTCCGGACATCGCAAAGCGGCTAATTTAATCACCCATATTTCCATAACCTAAGTTTTTACGTTAACTTGGTTGGTATAATACTAAAGTTCTGGTCCTATTCTATCACCCTATGAGTACGTAGCTTTGGCACACTTCCATATTTATTTTATATTTTATGTCAAACTTTGACAAATCGTTGTCCGCACATCGCAAAGCGACTACTTTAATCACCCATATTTCCAAAACCTAAGTTTTTATGGTATCTCAGGTGGTAAAGTACAAAGGTTTTGGTCCTATTCTATCATCCTATGTGTACGTCATGTTGGCACACTTCCGTATTTATTTTTTTTTCATGTCAAAATTTGACAAATCGTTGTCCGCACATCGCAAAGCGGCTAATTTAATCACCCATATTTCCAAAACCTAAGTTTTTACGGTAGCTTGGTTGGTATAATACTAAAGATCTGTTTCTATTCTATCACCCTATGTGTACCTAATGTTGGCACACTTCAGTATTTATTTTACATTTCATTTCAAACTTAGACCAATCGCTGACCGCACATCGCAAAGCGGCTAATTTAATCACCCATATTTCCAAAACCTAAGTTTTTATGGTAACTTGGGTGGTTAAGTCCTACAGTTCTTGTCCTATTCTATCATCTTATGTGTACGTAATGTTGGCACACTTCCGTATTTATTTTATATTTCATATAAAACTTAGACAAATCGCTGTCCAAACATCGAAAAGCGACTACTTTTACCACCCATATTTCCAAAACCTAAGTTTTTACGGAACTTCGGTGGTATGATACTATTTTTCTGGTCCTATTCTATCACCCTATGTGTACGTCATGTATCCACAATTCCGTATTTATTTTTATTTTTCATGTCAAACTTAGACAAATCGCTGACCGCAGATCGCAACGGGGCTAGAATAATCACCCATTTTTTTAAAAAAAACTAAGTTTTTACGGTAACGTGGTTGGTATAATACTAAAGTTCTGGTTTTATTATATCATCCTATGTGTACGTCATGTATCCACAATTCCGTATTTATTTTATATTTCATTTCAAACTTAGACAAATCGCTGTCCAAACATCGCAAAGCGACTACCTTAACCACCCATATTTCCAAAACCTAAGTTTTTACGGATCTTCCGTGGTATGATACTATATTTCTGGTCCTATTCTATCACCCTATGTGTACGTCATGTATCCACAATTCCGTATTTATTTTTATTTTTCATGTCAAACTTAGACAAATCGTTGTCCGCACATCGCAAAACGACTACTTTAATCACCCATATATCCAAAACCTAAGTTTTTATGGTATCTTGGGTGGTAAAGTACAAAGGTTCTGGTCCTATTCTATCATCCTATGTGTACGTCATGTTGGCACACTTCCGTAATTATTTTATATTTCATATCAAACTTTGACAAATCGTTGTCCGCACATCGCAAAGCGGCTACTTTAACCACCTATATTTCCAAAACCTAAGTCTTTACGGTAACTTGGTTGGTATTATACTAAAGTTCTGGTTCTATTCTATCACCCTATGAGTACGTAATGTTGGCAAACTTCAGTATTTATTTTATATTTCATGTCAAAATTAGACAAATCGTTGTCCGGACATCGCAAAGCGGCTAATTTAATCACCCATATTTCCATAACCTAAGTTTTTACGTTAACTTGGTTGGTATAATACTAAAGTTCTGGTCCTATTCTATCACCCTATGAGTACGTAGCTTTGGCACACTTCCATATTTATTTTATATTTTATGTCAAACTTTGACAAATCGTTGTCCGCACATCGCAAAGCGACTACTTTAATCACCCATATTTCCAAAACCTAAGTTTTTATGGTATCTCAGGTGGTAAAGTACAAAGGTTTTGGTCCTATTCTATCATCCTATGTGTACGTCATGTTGGCACACTTCCGTATTTATTTTTTTTTCATGTCAAAATTTGACAAATCGTTGTCCGCACATCGCAAAGCGGCTAATTTAATCACCCATATTTCCAAAACCTAAGTTTTTACGGTAGCTTGGTTGGTATAATACTAAAGATCTGGTTCTATTCTATCACCCTATGTGTACCTAATGTTGGCACACTTCAGTATTTATTTTACATTTCATTTCAAACTTAGACCAATCGCTGACCGCACATCGCAAAGCGGCTAATTTAATCACCCATATTTCCAAAACCTAAGTTTTTATGGTAACTTGGGTGGTTAAGTCCTACAGTTCTTGTCCTATTCTATCATCTTATGTGTACGTAATGTTGGCACACTTCCGTATTTATTTTATATTTCATATAAAACTTAGACAAATCGCTGTCCAAACATCGAAAAGCGACTACTTTTACCACCCATATTTCCAAAACCTAAGTTTTTACGGAACTTCGGTGGTATGATACTATATTTCTGGTCCTATTCTATCACCCTATGTGTACGTCATGTATCCACAATTCCGTATTTATTTTTATTTTTCATGTCAAACTTAGACAAATCGCTGACCGCAGATCGCAAAGGGGCTAGAATAATCACCCATTTTTTTTAAAAAAAACTAAGTTTTTACGGTAACGTGGTTGGTATAATACTAAAGTTCTGGTTTTATTATATCATCCTATGTGTACGTCATGTATCCACAATTCCGTATTTATTTTATATTTCATGTCAAACTTAGACCAATCGCTGACCGCACATCGCAAAGCGGCTAGTTTAATCACCCATATTTCCAAAACCTAAGTTTTTACGTTAACTGGGTTTGTATAATACTAAAGTTATGGTTCAATTCTATCACCCTATTTGTATCTAATGTTCGCACACTTTCGTATTTATTTTATATATCATGTCAAAATTAGACTAATCGCTGACCGCAGATCGCAAAGTGGCTAGTTTAATCACCCATATTTCCAAAACCTAAGTTTTTACGGTAACATCGTTGGTATGATACTATATTTCTGGTCCTATTCTATCACCCTATGTGTACGTCATGTATCCACTATTCTATATTTATTTTTATTTTTAATGTCAAACTTAGACAAATCGCTGACCGCAGATCGCAAAGCGGCTAGTTTAATCACCCATATTTCCAAAACCTAAGTTTTTACGGTAACTTCGGTGGTATAATACTATATTTCTGGTACTATTCTATCATCCTATGTGTGCGTTGTGTTGGCACACTTCCATATTTATTTTATATATCATGTCAAACTTTGACAAATCGTTGTCCGCTCATCGCAAACCGGCTAATTTAATCACCCATATTTCCAAAACCAAAGTTTTAACGGTAACTTAGTTGGTATAATACTAAAGTTCTGGTTCTATTCTATCACCCTAAGTGTACCTAATGTTGGCACACTTCCGTATTTATTTTATATTTCATGTCAAACTTAGACAAATCGCTGACCGCACATCGCAAAGCGGCTAATTTAATCACCCATATTTCCAAAACCTAAGTTTTTAATGTAATTTGGGTGGTATAGAACTAAAGTTCTGGTCCTATTATATCACCCTATGTTTTCGTCATGTTGCCACACTTCCGTATTTATTTTATATTTCATGTGTAAGTCTGGCGGATCTCTGTCCACTAATCGCGAAGGGACTAATTTATTACCCATATTTATAAAACCTAAATTTTTGCGGTAATTTACTTGGCATAATACTAAGGTTCTGGTACTATTCTATCATCCTATGTGTACGTCATGTTGGCACACTTCCGTATTTTTTTATATTTCATGTCAAACGTAAAAAAATCCCTCTCCGCACATCGCAAAGCAACTACTTTAATCACGCATATTTCCAAAACCTAAGTTTTTTAAGGTAACTTGGAAGGATAGTACTAAAGTTCTGGTCCTATTCTATCATCCTATGTGTACGTAATGTTGGCACACTTCAGTATTTATTTTATATTTCATATCAAACTTAGACAAATCGTTGTCCGTACATCGCAAAGCGGCTAATTTAATCACCCATATTTCCAAAGCCTAAGTTTTTACGGTAACTTGGGTTGTATAATACTAAGGTTCTGGTCCTATTCTATCACCCTATGTGTTCGTCATGTTGCCACACTTCCGTATTTATTTTATATTTCATGTCTAAGTCTGGCGGATCTCTGTCCACTAATCACGAAGCGACTAATTTAATCACCCATATTTATAAAACCTAAATTTTTGCGGTAATTTACTTGGCATAATACTAAAGTTCTGGTCCTATTCTATCACCCTATGTTTACCTTATGTTTGCACACTTCCGTATTTATTTTATATTTCATGTCAAACTTAGACCAATCGCTGACCGCACATTGCAAAGCGGCTAATTTAATCAACCATATTTCCAAAACCTAAGTTTTTACGGTAACTTGGGTGGTATAGTCCTACAGTTCTTGTCCTATTCTATCATCTTATGTGTACGTAACGTTGGCACACTTCCGTATTTATTTTATATTTCATGTCAAACTTAGACAAATCGCTGACCGCACATCGCAAAGCGGCTAATTTAATCACCCATATTTCCAAAACCAATGTTTTTACGGTAACTTAGTTTGTATAATACTAAAGTTCTGGTTCTATTCTATCACCCTAAGTGTACCTAATGTTGGCACAATTCCGTATTTATTTTACAATTCATTTCAAACTTAGACCAATCGCTGACCGCACATCGCAAAGCGGCTAATTTAATCAACCATATTTCCAAAACCTAAGTTTTTACGGTAACTTGGGTGGTATAGTCCTACAGTTCTTGTCCTATTCTATCATCTTATGTGTACGAAATGTTGGAACACTTCCGTATTTATTTTATATTTCATGTAAAACTTAGACAAATCGCTGTCCACATATCGCAAAGCGACTACTTTTACCACCCATATTTCCAAAACCTACGTTTTTATGGTAACTTGGGTGGTAAAGTACAAAGGTTCTGGTCCTATTCTATCATCCTATGTGTACGTCATGTTGGCAAACTTCCATATTTATTTTATATTTAATGTCAAACTTTGACAAATCGTTGTCCGCACATCGCAAAGCGACTACTTTAATCACCCATATTTCCAAAACCTAATTTTTTACGGAACTTCGGTGGTATGATACTATATTTCTGGTCCTATTCTATCACCCTATGTGTACGTCATGTATCCACAATTTCGTATTTATTTTTATTTTTCATGTCAAACTTTGACAAATCGTTGTCCACACATCGCAAAGCGGCTACTTTAACCACCTATATTTCCAAAACCTAAGTTTTTACGGTAACTTGGTTGGTATAATGCTAAAGTTCTGGTTCTATTCTATCACCTTATGTGTAACTAATGTTGGCACACTTCCGTATTTATTTTATTTTTCATGTCAAACTTAGACAAATCGCTGACCGCAAGTAGTGCAATAGTGGGGCTTCTGGGCCAAAACGCATTAATCAAAAGTGACAGCTACATCCGGTCTGGTGACGTCAGAGGCTGTGACGTAGCTGTGACGTGTATGGTGGGCATTTAAAGTTTAAATGCCCGGCTGTGCTGGGTATTTAAACTTTAAATGTCCGGAAATGGGTCAAGGTCAGGTGAGGATGTTTTTAAAAAGATCTTGCATTTTCGGAAGATCCGAAAATGCAAGATATTTTTTTTATTTTACATTAAGGTTGAAAAGTTTGCTCCCAAATTTGAAAAGTAAGTTGTTGTCGGTGGTGAAATTTCTTGCTTATTTTCATTCTTTTTGTTGTTGTTGTAAGTTGGCAAAAATACATTCTTTTCGTTTTGATTGTTTGTTGCATAAAGTTCCAAAGATAAACCGAACCCAGTGGTTATAAGTTGTTTTAGTTCTTCACTAAAAATTTCCAAATCCTTGTAGGTTGTAAGATTGATAGTGTTGTAGTGAATCCCGCGAATGTTGAGAGACATGACTAGAGTTGTTTACTCGACGAGAGGTGTAGCAGGAATGACTATTGCAAAGCCGGTGCTGCGGGTACCTCCGATAGTAGTGGGGCTAGTGGTGGGGGTAGTGGTGGGGATAAAAATTGTAGACGCTTGTTTAATCACTTTGCATTTACTCGTTGCCACAATAGACCGAGTCGATGTTGCAATTCTTCTAGTTTATCCAACCGGTTCTTTTGATATGTTTTGCAACCACATTTACAGTAGCAGACAGAATTACATTTTGTACAAGCTTTTCCGTCAACTTGATCTTCAGGTATTTTAAAACATTTCTCTTTGCAACAATAAGATAAAAGTGGTACATTATTTCTTTTGGATGACATGTTGGTTGTAGCTTGTCTTAAACAGAACTGAGCCTCTCAACGTTAAGGTTTCGTATTTATATAAAGTATTCGAATAAAACTATCGAATAAAACTATCGATCAAAATAATCGAATAATACCATCGATTAAAAGTTCAAGGTCATCCGTTTGAGTTTTTAAAAAAAATACAACATATCAGTATATAAAAACATATACTGATATGTTGTTTTTTATCTTTTTATTTAAAACATATTTTTTTACAATATTTACAATGTTATGTTTGTGCGATGTGCAGAGTAAGTTCCGTAGAGTTGTTTCCGCTCATTCCGTGTGACACCAAATATAATGATCCTGGCTGAATTTCCCGCAGATCTTCATTTTGCAGCAACTGGACGAATCGTTTTGGAAGATATACTTGAAACTTTGGTTCATCACCTGGTGTATGTGGTGCATCGGATAAAGATGCGACGACTGCGTCTCCATGCGTTGTATCAACTTTTTTCATTTCATGAACAATATAATGTTTCTGTTCTTTTAATTCTGAACATTTCTTGATAATTAGAGTATTTGATTTTGAATGTAAGTTGAATTGTTCAACTAAACATTGGAGAAACTGTTGTGATGCCATGTTCTTCACTGGAGATGTTGTCTGTTCGGAGTATGGAGTTGGAGTGATACTCGGGGTGTGTTGCTTCCTCGTATTTATAACCTTCGTAGCCCCCACCACATTCTTCTTTTTCTTGTAAGTAAGCAGCCAAGTGATATGCGTTTTGTAATGCGCATTGAGATTGGTTGTGTTTCGGATCTATTGTAGAAACACAAATATTTCTAACATCACAATGAAAGGTTTTGTCCATTTTTATGCTTAAAACTTCTTTGTTTGTGTACTGTTGTATCCAACTTCTTTTTTCCAATCCTCTGGTGTATATGTGCGTAAATTGTTTACAGAAATGAAACATAGTTTTGTGTACATTGTTGTACGGTAGAAAACCTTCAAACCAATGTATATGATGAAAATTGTTTGTTAACCATCTGTTTGTTATTTTAGCTTTTGACTTTAGTGCATGGATAGAACACGGTGCTTCAAATAAAAACGGGTATGCTACTTGTGTGAGCAAATCTAAAATCACCAATTCTTTTATAATAAATCTATCATCGTTTCCGCGAAATGCTTGAAATTCAATTACACAAGGTTTTGCTGCCATTTCTTCATCCAGTCCGCTCATCACGATGTCTGGTGATTAACTGTTTTCCACACCACGGTAGGTTAGATATATAAACCAGGCCGTACAGTTGTAGGCGCGTTGGTGTATGTTTAACGTGGGCACCGTCCCCAGTAGGCCTACCCCACGGTTTATTCTTTTGTTAAACTACATTGTAGTTTTTTTTAAACTACCAAAGTTTCTTCTTCTGTATTGTTGTTGTTGGTTTCTTCTTCTGTATTGTTGTTGTTGGTTTCTTCTTCTGTAGCTTCCGTTGCGATTTCAGTAAAAGGTTCAAAGTTTCTCAACTGCCTCCACATTTCCACTTCGTGAGGTATTCTATTAAAAATGGATGTATCTATTGGTCCGTATTGTAAAGTGCTGTCAGGTTGTTTTTCGCATGCATCTACCAGATATTCCTTAATAACAGAGCTTGAAAATACCAATTGTTTCATATACCTAGTGATAGGTGATGTTGCATAGTTTAAAATGTAGAATTCTTCACGTGTTAGTAGAATTTTATTTTCAAATTGTGTCGAGTCTCTAATTCTTACTTGTTGTTGGCCACGATGTTTAATAATGTCAATTTCATTGTCACAATCCAAAAGTCGAATGTTAGTTTTTCTTCCAAAGAAACTGTTGGCTAAATAACATTCAATAAGATGTAGATGTTTTAAAAAGGAATCCCAAGCATTTTCTGAAAATAAAACCATCTTTGTACCATGGCTTAGTATTACTGCGGGAGAGTAGTCTAATGATTTTACCAATCCTATCGACACACTTTTACTCATGCAAGATGAAATAGGATAAAAGATGCGAAGGAAAATCTTCAGTTAAAATGTTCGGTGGAATATTTTCTTCAAGTTTTCTTTTCTTTCTTACGTTTGTTTTATTATTTTTCCAACTTTTTATTTTGTTTTCCAAACTTTAAAAACTCATCAATTTCTTTTACAACATTTTCTTCAAAATGTTTATCATCATCATTTTCCAATAAAGGTGTTGTTTCGGAAACGCCTTGTACAACTGATAAAGAACTCATTTTGTTTATAATGCTGTAGACGATGTTACCCATACAACTGTAGACAGTCAACTAAACAATTTGCGTTCCCGCTCCTGCTTTTATAGCCGAGTGGTGGGGGGTATTTTTTTTCTTTTCATTTTACAACACTGCTTTTACAATACCGGTTAAAGGTGTATATGTAACAATTTTATCATGTAAAATTAAACAATAAGCAGATGTATCTTTAGGTACATTTTGTTCAAATTCCATTTCTATTTTTATATCTACACTGGAAGATTTTACAGATTCATTTTGTTTGGAACAATCAACTACAACAATCGGATAGTTAGATTTAAATTGGTTTGGCGTTAATAAAGGTGTGTTTGTTTTTCCATAATATGAATTTTGGAATCTTGCATACATATCGTACAAAACACTAAACCTGTCTTTTGTAAAGTTTATGTTGAAGTTGTCGTATGGAAAGAATTGCGAGTTTAGAAACACCTTAAAATTTGTAAGTTTGCAATGATCAAATTCACCAGCATGTTTAGTTATTTCATTTCTTCTTTTTGTTTGTAATCCAAATATTATATATCTTGCCTTTTCAAAATGAGTAGAAGTTTTTACAGTCCATGTATGACGTTGTGTTTCCGGTAAAACCGGATATTCATGAAACTCCCAACTTCTAAATGGTATTACGATATCACGATCTGATTTTAAAGTTCTCAATAATGAAATTCTATTCTGATCGTTTAACCGTACATGCGGTACTCTCCAAACAATCTTGTCTAATTGCATTTTCCATTCTAAAGTAGCTTCCGTTGTTCCATCAGTTGCTTGAATAATATCTTTGTCGTTTGATGATCTTAACAAAACTAATTCTTGTTTTACGTTTATTATTATTTTTCGGTAATCTTCGGCAAAGCCTAAAAGTAATCTTAAAGGAATGTAAAAGTCAAAATTGCCTGAAGTGTTTGGAGTGATTGTACTGGAATCGGGTGCTACCCATCCTGCGGCGGCCAGCATATTTTTTTCACTCGGTGTTAAAGATGCTAATCCTTTTAATGTACTTGTAATTCCCACCTTTTTTGTTGAATCTACTGTAACTCCGGAAATTTCATATCTTATTTCATCAAACAAATATGCCATGGGGTTATTTATGAACGGAACAGTACTTGCAGTGGTTCCATCCCTTTTTGTTACTCTTCCTTCGATATATAAATAACTTTCACATGGAAGTGTATAAATATCTTGTTGTTGTATGGGAATTCTAATTTCATCATTATTGTTTAATTTTGACGAAGCGTAAGGGTTGTGCGTATGATATTCCTTTTCCCATAAGGTTTCGTCGAATGTCGGACCCTGCGCTATATCCAATATTTCCATTATTAATAAGTTTTAATCCAATTTCTTCTAGAAAACGAATGTTATCACTTGTTAATCCTTCTATAGCTGACGTGCTACTGACTTGTTTACCAGTCAGCTCTTTCTTTTTAAATGATAACCCCATTGTTATACGGTTGATTTTATATGTATTCGTATAGTTATAGGTTCGTCTCTAAAATCAATATGATTTCCGTCTTGATCTAGTATGTTCACCACAATGTCTGAAATAAAACTGGTGTTTAATGGTAGGTACACCAAGTTTTGTGGCTTTTCCACAATTTTAAAACCCGGAGCGACTGTTGGATAGAATGTGTGCAATATATGAGTATTTTCACCATCTCTATAAGAACCATGTATAATATTACATGTAACATCTATACTGTTAACTTTCATTATTGTCACAGTTCTAGTACCTGAATGGTTAATATTAGGTTCTAAAATTTTTGTTGTTTTAGGAAATCCTAATAAACTACCAATTGAATGTTCTTTGCTAAAATCTATATAATATTTAGATTTAATTTCAGCTTTCATAGTATTGTTATTTCCTTTTATTGTTATATTATCTTTTCCCATATGATTTTGTATCGCTTCATTTATATCATCAATTTCATATGCTCCAGTGGGTAAACTAAATACTTGTATATCTGAATATTTGTTTGTATTTTTATCTTTTGTTTTGTAATAATGTATTTTGTCATTAACATTTTCAGTAACGTTGGGAATAGAATTATAAGTTGTTATATCTAATAATGCGGCTTCCCATAATTTATCTTTTTCCAAACGTAACGCAGGGAAAAGAACACTTCGCAAAGTAGATGAAGTTCCAGTTAATGATACTGTATAGGAAGACATCTTAAAGTTGACTAACGCTTTTTGTTAAAAAATCTAAACATAAATGTCCACAGATTACCGTATCATCAGGTTGCTCTCTTTTATAATTGTATAGTACATTTTTAGCTGTTTTAAAGTAATATTGTAGTTCTTTTGGTGGTGGGAGATTACCAAAACTATCAAAGTAGTAAATAGTTGATCCTAGTTTCTTATAACATACCCAATGAGTGCCTGATCCTTTACTATTATCTAAATTTACTATTCCGGTTTCATTTTTCCAAATTTTAACAGGTAATGCATCTTTCATAAATACTCCTCTAAAAAATGGAATTTTTAAACAAGAAACATAAGTAATTAATTCTTTATCTGTTAATTCTTTATTTGGAATTAATAATTGTTTTTTTCTGTTTAATACACACGATACGGTCTTAGGTATAATCCTCCTCCTTTTTTATCATTGACCATATTGTTTGTTTCTTTTTATTTTTACCTGCGGTGGATCGTCGTTTTCTTCTTATATTTCCTCCACGTTTCTTTGCAGGTTTTCTCCTCCTTTTTCCACCTCCTTTCTTCTTTCCACCTCCAAACATCGTTTTACCCTTCATTGCTGCTGATACCGCTAAAGCTGCTGCTTTTTCACCGATACTAGCGTCACTGGATGTTACTCTTTGCCAAGCTTTTTCAGCAAGTGCTCTATCCGCTATTGATCTATTTTTAGTATCTGCAAACTTTGAATATGCTATATCGTGTTGTTTGCAGGCTTGATCAAGTTTATTTATTCCAAGATCTCCTCTAGCAAGTCTTTTTTTCAATTTTGTTCCTGGACCACAATATTGATAACCTCCTGGTAAATGTAGTTCTACAGGTAATAAATCGATAGCTTTGTTAACTATAGCTCCAACCGGCTTAGTAATAAGAGAAAGTGCTGTTGATGCTATTCCTCTTCCTCTCTTTATAACGTGTCGATTATGACTGATGCGTTGAACTTTCAACATGGTTTTTTATAGTGAAAGGAAATGCCAATACTTGTTTATTTTATAAATTCTTTATAATGAATGATGCACTTATCCTTTGACATTGTTTATTTATAATAAACATGTATTTTGTTTATGGGTAATAAACTTTTACCCAGTCTTTTGGTAGGATTGTATCCTTTTTATCAACATCAACTTGAGCAAATCTTAAATTTCCAGTTTTCATATTTAAAAAATATTTTTCTATAACATTTTTCTTAACCCAATGTAGTTTTTGATCAGCTTTTATGGGCTTTATCGTATTATAAACATCATATAACACTACACTTAAGAGTCTTATAATGTAATTTACATTAACAGCATCAACAATATCAATAGGGTCATCTAAGCTAGTCAATCGCAAGTTTTGACAATGAAAAAACTTTTTGTGTTTTTCTGTTCTTAAGCATCTTTCACGCCATTCTTTTACTCTAACTGCATCACTGTCATTTACTCCCATTCCAACATTAAATAGTGGTCTTTCTTTACAATCAAAGCCTTGTTGACCAAGTCTTGATGAAATTTCTTTTAATGCAGGAACTTGTCCAATTGTTGCTACATCAACATCATTCAACCCTTCTTTAACATTAGTAATTATTTTTGCATCCGCATCCCATTTGTTATTGTTTAATTTCATTATTTGACTTATTGTAGCTGCATCTGATTTTGCAGTTCCCTCCTTAACGTTAGTTAACACTTTATTTTTGCAATCAATTGACTTAATATCATGTGTAATACAATGATCTGTAACATATTGAAGGTTTACCGCATCTTTCATATCTTTAGGGTCTCCAATATCGTGTATTACAAAGTTGTAAAAGGAAAATTTATCTGTTTTTTCAGGTATGACTGAATGTAAATACTTTTTGGTAACTGAATCTTGATCATTAACAGGATCTGCTATATTGGCTATTCTAAGATCTTTTGCATCATATGCTTTATTATTACTTTTAGGATCATATCTTAAGGTTTGGTTTATGTACCACATTAAATATTCTTTATTTACCGAATCATTCTTATCTATTGGTTTTGGAAGATTTGCAATTCTATAAAAATTAGCGTTATACACTTCATTTTGAAGCTTTAAGCTAGGTAATGTTTCACTTTTTAAAGTTTTGAAATTTACTGCATCATTATCATCTTTTGGATCATTTACAAACTTTAAACGTTTGTTACTTATATCATAATCTCCATCGGATGTTAGTGGTAAACCACCTCTTTTTCCATAAGATCCTGATTTGCTTCCAGTTTCGGAATACCGTCCAAACTTATCCACACTCATGGTTATACTGAATGTTTAATCGGTTATGCTTGTATTCTATATACTCATATTTTTATGCAATTACTCCTCGATTTCGCAATTCGCCGACCAAAGCTACCCATTCGTTTTCTAAACCGCTATGTCCGGCTTGTTTTGCTTCATATATCAACTTCATTCTATCAACCAATTTGTTTATATCGTTGTAGTATATTATATTAGTATCATACAAGTTTTTCAATAATCCTTTTCCTGATAAACTTGATTGATTTGTTTTTCTCCTTTTATGTAAAATATTTATTTCAGCAGAAGATAATGATTTTCTTTTTATGGGTGCCCTTCTTTTTGGTGGGAAAAGTTTAGCAATAATAGTTTTATATTTTTCTGATTTATTTCTATAAACATTGAAATTTTTAGAATAATTTTTCTTATGCGCATTTGTATCCTCCAATATTTGTTTAAAAATGTTTAAATCCTTTTTAGTATATTTATTAGGTTTCGGCTTAAAAATAAGTTCAAACAATCCTTTTGTACCCTTGTATTGTTTATTATATATAATAATATTGTCATGTTCGTCTACATCAAGTTTGCTATCTCCAATCATTAGCCCATTTTCTTCTATTCTAGCACCAAAAGTATGATATTTTCGAGTTGGTTGTGCAGAATGTAACATTTTTAATACAAATTGTCTTGCAAGCGGCCCTTTATACGCGATATCCGAGCCCAATTTGCTCAAGTTGGATGGATTAATAGGCTCTTCTTCTTCTTGTTGTTCTTCGCTTGTAGAAAGACCTTCTTTTTCTGTTAAAACATCCGTTTCTTCACCTAGTTCGCTTTCTTCTTCAGTTGTTTCTCCTTGTTGCGTAGAACTTGTATCACCTTCATATTCTTCTTTTTGTTCAAATTTTGAAATGGGTAAAATAGCATCTCCGGAAAAATTAAATGTTGAAGGTGTAACATTTTGCCCCAATTGTTTTAATGGCTCAGTAATAGGTTTAAATGTTGATTCCAGAAATTTCTCTCTTTCACTTATTCCTAATCTTAACGCTCTGTTTTTATGTCTAATAGAATCACTAAGTGATTTTATTTCTTTTAATAGCTTTTCCTGATTAACCATGTTTACACCATGGAGACTTGGACGATAATGTTGTTAATTAATGTATTAAAACAAATTTATCAAAACCTATGCGGTAACGACCATCTGTTATAGCTTTATCTTTCATAATTACCAAAAATCCATATTTTTCCGCCCAAGCTTTTCCACAAAGCTCTTTGAATTTATCAAATGACATATCAGCATTTACATGATCGTTGTATATATGTTTTAGGTTTGTATCGTCTTGTTTGAATAAAACTAAAATATTTGCATTGTCTCTAATTAGTTGTTTTGGAATTTTGCTATATGTTTGTCCGATATATATGCTATCAATATTATTATGTCTTCCCATGGCAAAATAGTTTCTAATAGTATCATGATTTTCACTAGATACATCATCAAATACAAATACAGAATACGGCTTAGCCTGGTCTGGTTGCATAACACTGTCACTAGCATTAAATTTGTAATAGTTAACATCAGGCACATCAGTCAGGATCTTTTCCAACAATTGATACTTTGGTTGATGTAAGGACTTTGAAAAAATATATAGGTTATTAAATCGCAATCCTTTTGTGTTTGTAATTAAGTTAAACACAACGTTAGTTTTGCCACAGTTTGAAGGACCGCTTACTATACATCGTACAGTGTTTGGAAATAAACTGCCGTGTTTACCATTGTTGATTTTAACGTTATCTACAGTTAAATCATCAATGTTATTAATATTAAATTTATCTTTATGGTGAACAATCTCCATCTTATTCAAAGGCTGAAGAATAAATAAGTTGATTTATAACTAAATCAAATCTTTTATAGGTATCCACGAATCTTCAGTTTTGTCAAACCCCAACCAACGTACTTTAACTTGGTCTTTTTTCCTTTGCAACACCTTTTCAACAAGATAGACATCACCTACTGTTGACTTTAACAATTCATGTCCGTAAAAACCGCCTTGTAACAAATTTCCTTTGTTATCTTTTAAAATATAAGTTTCCGGTACAGTAGGTTGTACTTTATACACTGTAAAAACTTCGTTTGTCCAATTGGGCAGGTATTTCTTAGTAAACACTCCTTTGTATTTACTAATTCGAACTTTATCATTTACATTAAATTTTCTTGGTTTTTTTTGTTCCGCTTTTGGCTGTGTATTCTTTTTAATTCGTTGTAAAACTAGTTTAGCGTTTTTCTTATTCACTTTGTTAGGTGCCATACCGATAGTTCTATGAAACTTGTTGTTGTAATCGCTTATTAATTTTGGTAAGATATCAACCCATACGTAAGAACCTCTTTTCGAAAACATTTTATACATTGCACCTTTTAAGGTTCTATTAAATCTTTCAATTATAGCTGCCTTTTTCTCAGAATTTGTAGAATAATGATTTATCTTATATTTTTTCATTAACAATGCAAAAGGTTTATTAAAAAATTCTTTCCCATCATCAGTTTGTAAATGTTTAATTTTATTTTTATCTCTTTTTATAGCTACTTCCATAGCTTTTGTTATGCTGTTACCGGTTTTGTCTTTTAATGGCAAAGCATCTGCAACTTTAGTAAAACAATTAATAATCGTAAGTATGTATCTAAATCCTTTATTTATTTTACTATGCGGTTGCATTTCAATTAAATCTGCTTGATATAAATCATTTATTCCTTTTACAACAGTATTTCTTCGTGGAAACTTTATTCTTGCAGGTTTATGAAGTTCATTAACAATCTTTTCCTTTAACTCTGTCATGATGTTTTTACTAACAAAGTCAAGTTAGTATTGAGTGTTTCTTTTTCTGCATCCGCTTTTATAGGTCAAGGTCATTTCAACATATTTTTAAAAAAGGGAAAATCACAGCGAGCATGCTGTGATTTCCCCTTTTTTTTCTTTTTTCTTTTTTTCTTTTTTTTCTTTTTTTTCTTTTTACTCATTGATAGGATTGAGAGAATAGTGGCCGAATGGTAGAGTGTGAATTTTGTCTGGAAGAATGTGTCGTTTGTCATCATTGGAGCAGAGTGCTTTTTTTACTTCTGTTACGCTGTACAGGTGATGGTTGAAACTTCTGATGGTGTTGAATTTTGCAGTTATAGTCGTTTCTTCAAATAAGCATTGCTTGTAGTGTTCGAAATTTACATTCTTCTTAAGATACAAACTTTTTACACCCTTAGCTTTTTTAATTACATTGTTTTCTTCTTTATGCAATTGTAGTGAATACAATTTTGACATTAGTGCAATAAGTTCTTTTAGTAAAATTCCATTTGCTTCGTCTTTAAATTTTCCAAGTTTCTTTTTGTTCCGATCATTGTCATAATTTAAATGATCTTTTGGATAGTCACTAAAATCAAATTCATTTTTGTGAACAAATGTTCGAAGATCCAAATACATATCTTCAGTAAGAATCCAGTAGATGAAAGCGTCCGTGTCCATGTAGGCGATTCCGATGTTATCTCTACCGTAGAAGGCAACCATTTTGTTGTAGTGGAAATCATACATATGGGTTTTGGAAATATCCAAGATTGACATTCCAACGTACAACGGACGATCCATTTTCACGCTTGTCTTCTTCATAGATACTGCTACAAGGTTTTCATTGATGATAACGGATGTTCCAAAGTTTGGTTTTTGTACAAGTTTTTCTAGTTTTATAGGATCTGTAATTAATTTAACATTTTTGTGTTTTCTTTTGTTTTCCAATGTTTTTCCAAATATCGCATTATTCATTAATTTAAAAAAATCCTTTTGAAATGTTGATGTTGCAGCTGCTCTTCTTCTGGTGTTTGAATCAATGTACGGTTTTAACCAGCATGATTGGGAAAATTTTAAAACTCTATGAATTTTGGTTATACGTAAACCCAATTGGAGTGCTTGTTGAACAACCCAAAAGTGAGCTACGTATCTTTGTTTATTTTCAAGAGTCATCATTAATTTTGGATGTTTGCCAATTGGTGAAACTTGTGTTTTTGCAAGGAGCGGAAGATCGTAATGAAGATCGTGCAAGTGTTCTGGATATTCAAAGTCACAGTCCAATATGTATCCGGTGTCTCCGTCTTTTGAAATTTGTGTAATATCACCAATAGAGTCTGGATTAACCCATTCAAAGTTTCCAAAAGGAAGTGGATTAGACATGGCCCATCCGTATAAATTGTTGGCATCGAAATATCCTAAGAACACTGATGGTTTTTCTTTATCGTAGTTTGGAAGATATTTGTTGTTAGCTTTAACATGTCTAGTAACACTTTGGGTCAATCCACCTCTAACGCCCGATTCGATCATCAACACCATGTCAATATCGGTTAATAATTGAAGGTTGCACTTTGTTTCTTTTAGCATAGCTTGCCAAGCTAGTCCTGGAGAAGTATAAGAATGAAGAGGGTCTAATCCGTAGGCTTCAAAGCAAGTGTTTCTAAATTCTTCCATCACATCGCAGAGAAGGGTCACATCAAGTTTTACATAAAAGTCAGAATAATCTCCCAGAGTGTTCATTTCCAATTCGTCCCAAACTCTGCATGCGTGTTGATAGTCTTCAGGTGAAATGTCCGAATCGGTAAGTTTACTTTTAAATGCTTCTGGTGGAGGAAGTGATGTTTCTTGAAATTTATGTAGTCCATCGATGTAATCATACGGGAAAACTCCTTTCCGAAGAACCAAATCCATTTTTTCTGCAGGTACAATTTTGCATGTTTCTATTAAATTTTCTCTTCTTAAATTTTCAGAAAGTTTCATTAGACTGGAAGGCATAAATCTAAATGAATCAACAAATCTAAGTTTAATTTTGCCCACCTTTTTTGAAAAGCTTATAAAGTTTTCCATAGTTTGTGCCAAAACATCTATTTCACCGTTGTCTCTTGCTAATTCGGGAATGATAAAATGTCCATCGTATCCACTAAGATTGTGAAAAACCACAGGAATAAAAGATGGTAGTTTGTAGTTGATGTTACATCCGTTGCAAGCTGCACCTCTGTAGGCTCCTGTCAGATGGTCATGGTCGCGAACTTTAACTTTAGTTTCTGTAAATTGATTGTTACACAAATAGCATGTTGTTGCTGAATCATAAAGATGAAGTTCTTCCGGCGTCATAGGTGACATAGGAACCACATTGCTATACATTGCTTCCACTTTCCCGGCGATGTTGTATAAATCATCAACAAAGTATCGAGCTGCTTCTTCTCCACGATAGATCTTCGGTGTAGATGTCAAACCATATTCTTGAAGATGTTCTTCAGACAGAGTGGATTTTACTATTAAACAGTAGCTGTTTGGTTTGTGAAGTTGATACTTTGTTCTGCTGGTATTTTCCTCTCCTTCTTCTTGTTCAAGTGGAAGCAATGAAGATTCAAAATCTGCATACACTACAACGGGAATTCTGTATTGTTGGATAACTTTGTCAAATTTTACTTGAGATCTTCTAGGGTGTGGTAATTTAATTCTTACTTCATAGTTTCCACTGCATAGTCTTTGATGTTCCGTCAGCCATTCTGAACCTCCTCTTCTCAAAGGTTTGTTTACAAAACAGAAACATCTTTTACAAGTGGTTTTTCCTTCTTTACGTTTTGATAACTGTTTGCAAACTAGAGCTTCAAAATCTTTAATATATACATAATGTGAAATATCACCTTTTGTTATTAATAATAAATCAGTATGATCTCTGCGTTCGGTAGGTGTTATACGTAAGGGGTAAACATTGTTGGATGAATCCAAGCCAAAGATGTTTACAGATGCAAAAGGATTTTTCTTTTCAAATTTTGATATGTCTTGAATTGAAACAGGGTAACTCATGCCTTGAAAATTATAGTTATGGTAAACCTCATTGTATGCTCTACTCGGTCGTTCCGCATGATTTCTTATATATTTTGCAAGCATTGCATACTTGAAACATTCAGCATCTTTATTTTGAACATTAATACAGGAATTGGTGTCTTGAATTTTCTTTGGCAATTCAATATGACTACTACCTCTCATTCCATATCCATGTTTATGAACTCTTACATCTAAGCTTGTTATACTTAACAAACTCCATCCAGAACCTCTTCCTTCATGTTCTTGTAATTTTGTTAAAAGTTCTTCAAAACAATCATCCACAATTGAGCTTATATCTGATGCAAACATGATGGTTTTGTTTTTAGTTAAAAATCCTCTTGGTGATGTTTCATTCTGAACATTTGTAAATACTGTATCTAATAATATTCCAAACTTTATAAAATTTAATCTTCTTAGTTCATTGTTTAATGTTTCTGTTACTAATGTTTTTGCTTTTGAAATAAACTGTGCAAGTTGCAATTGAGCATTGTCAATCTTAAAATGAGTTACTACACTACCTGGTAAGGCTCGGGCGTATAATTCCACATCCAAAGATGGTCCGGGTGCGTATTGAATAACACTTGATCTTGAATTTAGTTGTTGTTGTACGGTAGCCAGTATTTGATCTAAATCTTCCAAATATTCTTCTTCTGCATTGTTATTTGTTTCTTGGTTTGTTTCTTGGTTTGTTTCTTGGTTTCTTTCTTGGTTTGTTTCATTGTTATGGTAAACTTCTTTGTGTATTTGTAGTAAAATTTCATCTTCAAAAGATTCTTCGCAACTAATGCAGTAATACATGACGTAGGTGTGCTCTCCACAAAAGTTGCCGTAGTAATGAAAACCACTCTAAAACTCCCCCTATTTATAGCATTACCCCCACCACTTTTTTCTGTATTAAACATAAAAAGTGTAAATAACAGTTAAATTTCTTATATTTCAAAACCCCAAAGTATTAAGATTATCCGATGTAAGTTTAAAAAGAAATCCAAGTGTCAAGGTCAAATTATACAAGTTTAAAAGAATCTTTTTTTCTGTATTAAACACAAAAAGTGTAAATAACTGTTGAACGTTTTATATTTCAAAACCCCTAAGTATTAAGATCATCCAATGTAAATTTGAAAAGAAATCTAAGTGTCAAGGTCAAATAATGCAAGTTTAAAAAAAAAATCTTTTTTTCTGTATTAAACACGAAAAGTGTAAATAGCTGCTAAATTTTTTATATTTCAAAACCCCTAAGTATTAAGATCATCCAATGTAAGTTTGAAAAGAAATCTAAGTGTCAAGGTCAAATAATGCAAGTTTAAAAAATCTTGTTTAAAGTAAATTTGAAGCAAATGTTTGAAAAACGTTCTAAGTCCTAAAATATTAATTAAGGGGAAGTTTTAACACTTAAAATTTTTACAAGTCCAATGTAAAGTAAAATAAAGAAATGTTGTTGCTTGTTGGAACAGTAACAAAAGAATGATGGGTTTGAAAAATTTTCTAAGTCCTAAAATATTAATTATTGGGAAGTTTTAAGACTTAAAATTTTTACAAGTCCAATGTAAGATAAAATAAAGAAAGAAGGGTTGTTGTCTGTTGGAACAGTGGCGAAAGAATAATGGAATTCAAACTCGCAGCAAAAAAGAAACTTGATATTGTAAAATAAATGTTGAAGCAAATGTTTGAAAAATTTTCTAAGTCCTAAAGTATTAATTATTGGGAGGTTTTAACTCTTAAAACTTTTACAAGTCCAATGTAAAGTAAAATAAAAAGAAGTGTTGTTGCCTGTTGGAACAGTAACAAAAGAATGATGAATTTAAACAATTTTCTAAGTCCTAAAAAATGGATTATAGAGAAGTTTTAACACTTAAAATTTTTACAAGTCAAATGTAAAGTAAAATAAAGAAAGAAGTATTGTTGCCTGTTGGAACAGTGGTGAATGAATGATGGAAAGTAAACTCGCAGCAAAAAGAAACTTGATATTGTAAAATAAATGTTAAAGCAAATGTTTCAAAAATTTGCTAAGTCCTAAAGTATTAATTATTGTAAAGTTTTAACACTTGAAATTTTTACAAGTCCAACGTAAAGTAAAATAAAGAAAGAAATGTTGCCTGTTGGAACAGTGGGAAAAGAATGATGGGTTTGAAAGATTTTCTAAGTCCTAAAATATTAATTATTAGGAAGTTTTTAACACTTAAAATCTTTACAAGTTCAATGTAAAGTAAAATAAAAAAAAAGAAACCAAACACGCAGCAAGGGTCCTGTGGTTTAGGAGGGGGTAAGCGGGGGGGGGGGGGTGATGACCTCGAGCCGAGTTGGGGTCTGGGATCTGCGCGTGTGGTTCTGCATCAGTTGCTCGCTAGACAGTGAGGTGGTAACATGTTCAGAAGGCGCCCTGAACATTTTATCATTTTTGCTGTTTGGTGAAAATATCTTGGTGTTATTTGTACAATAACATCTTGATGTAGAACTGATTAATTTTAAGGCATGGTAGTTGTTTGTGCTTGTAGATACCCTAGGGTTTGTAGTTTGTTTTTAGTTTGCTGGTTTGGTACTTAGTATTAATTTAAAATCTTTCTTTTACTTACAATATATTTTGCCTGGAGTGTTTAAGTTTAAAGTAATATTTTGTTTTTAAGAATGTTATATGATATGTTTTTAATACCTTTCTATTCCAACTTCCTTTTTCCAACAAGCTTGTTGAGGGCATTCCCTCTCTTGTCTTGTATTCCTTTTTAGTTAGGGACACCTTTCAATTCCAATTTCCTTTCCTTTTTTCCCTTCCATCTTTTGCACGGTAAAACCAATTAATTTATGGTAAAACCGGCTACCGCTTTTGTAGTGATTACGCACACCAAAGCGGGTCACTTACAACCTCTATACGTGCTGGATGGGTAGTTCGCCTACCTCCGGAGTTTCGCTAGACCTCAGCTGTACTGCGTCGATAATGTCGAGTCACTGGCTCCTTTAGTGTTAGGAAATAAAAACATATTTGTATAACATTTTTCCAAAATTTAATTAAGCAACGTGCTATTTCAGAATAACATTTTTTGTTTTAGCTTAGCGTTGTGCGCTTATGATGAGGTGTGTGAGTTCGCTTACGTGATGATTACACCGTAATCATGATGTGCAGCGCTGGGCTGTTTAGCTTTTTTACTTATCTTTTACTTTTTATTTATTATTTCTTTTAACTTAATTTTTTTTATTAATTGATCAACTCTAGGCAGGTTGTATTGTAAATTAGCTTTTCTTCTTTTAGGTTTCCGGGGGTGTACGGTTCTGTAAAACCATACACCCCCATTTTCTTTTTAATTAATGAATGACCTTGACCTACTTATTTTCAAGGTCAACCAAAAGAGTTAGCGAAAATTTCTAAGTCCCAAGGTTATTTTTATGTAAATTGTTCCGAACCCTATCATGTGGGTATTCAAATTATTTTAAAAATATCTAGTTGAATAAATGCAAAATAAACTACACTTGTTTTAAATATAAACATTTTATTAAATGATGTTACCAAACCTTTTTGTTTGTCTTTTCATTCTGCTTATTTTAAATACCTACATGATAGGATTTGGAAACATATAAAGAAAAATATGATTTAAAAGATTTTTTTTCAGTTTTTGAGCTATAACTTTTATACCTTTGGTTTTATCGAAAAATGTTACTGGACCTTTTTTGTTTGCCTTTTTATTCTGCGTAATTTGAGTACCCGCACGATAGATTTAGAGCATTTTTGTTATATCCACTGCCACCGTGTACGGCGACGTAGCTCAAAAGTTGAACGGCGACGATATCAAGTGGGGGCCCCCCATTTCGCAAACTTACTCTAAACCTATTGTGCGGGTACTCAAATTACGCGAAATGAAAAGACAAACACAAAAGGTCCAGTAACATTTTTCGATAAATCCAACGGTATAAAAGTTATAACGAAAAACTTAAGTTTCAAGGTCATTTAAAACTTTTACAAAACCTATCATGTGGTTACTCAAGTTACGTGGAATAAAAAAACAAACAAAAATGTTCAGTAACATTTTTCTATAAAACCAACGGTGTAGAAGTTATTACGCGAAAACTTAAGATTTAAAACCGTCCAGGTTACAAAACGTCCAGGTAACCTGGACGTTTTAGTAAAAACGTCCAGGCTACAAAATATTGTTAATTTCTTACAAAATAATGTTGATTTTATAACAAATGTTACCGAAGCTTGTTGTTGGTCTCATAATTTAAGTACTCACAAAATAAGGGTTGGAAACTTATAAAGTAAAATATAAAATGTTGGAAAATACTTTTTTTTTTAGTTTTTGCGTTATAACTTGTATACCGTTGGTTTTATCAAAAAATGTTACTGGACATGTTTTGTTCGTCTTTTTATTCCGAATAATTTGAGTATATGCATGATAGGTTTGGAGCAATTTTGCAAAAGGGGGGGGGGAAATTGCAAAATTACTCTAAACCTATTGTGCGGGTACTCAAATTGCGGGGAGTGAAAAGACAAACACAAAAGGTCCAGTAACATTTTTCGATAAATCCAACGGTATAAAAGTTATAACGAAAAAACTAAAGTTTCAAGGTCATTTAAAACTTTTACAAAACCTATCATGTGGTTACTCAAGTTATGTGGAATAAAAAAAACAAACAAAAATGTTCAGTAACATTTTTCTATAAAACCAACGGTGTAGAAGTTATAACGCGAAAACTTAAGATTTAAAACCGTCCAGGTTACAAAACGTCCAGGCCACAAAATATTGTTAATTTCTTACAAAATAATGTTGATTTTATAACAAATGTTACCGAAGCTTGTTGTTGGTCTCATAATTTAAGTACTCACAAAATAAGGGTTGGAAACTTATAAAGTAAAATATAAAATGTTGGAAAATACTTTTTTTTTAGTTTTTGCGTTATAACTTGTATACCGTTGGTTTTATCAAAAAATGTTACAAGACATGTTTTGTTCGTCTTTTTATTCCGAATAATTTGAGTATATGCATGATAGGTTTGGAGCAATTTTGCAAAAGGGGGGGGGGAAATTGCAAAATTACTCTAAACCTATTGTGCGGGTACTCAAATTGCGGGGAGTGAAAAGACAAACACAAAAGGTCCAGTAACATTTTTCGATAAATCCAACGGTATAAAAGTTATAACGAAAAAACTAAAGTTTCAAGGTCATTTAAAACTTTTACAAAACCTATCATGTGGTTACTCAAGTTATGTGGAATAAAAAAAACAAACAAAAATGTTCAGTAACATTTTTCTATAAAACCAACGGTGTAGAAGTTATAACGCGAAAACTTAAGATTTAAAACCGCCCAGGTTACAAAACGTCCAGGTAACCTGGACGTTTTAGTAAAAACGTCCAGGCTACAAAATATTGTTAATTTCTTACAAAATAATGTTGATTTTATAACAAATGTTACCGAAGCTTGTTGTTGGTCTCATAATTTAAGCACTCACAAAATAAGGGTTGGAAACTTATAAAGTAAAATATAAAATGTTGGAAAATACTTTTTTTTAGTTTTTGCGTTATAACTTGTATACCGTTGGTTTTATCAAAAAATGTTACTGGACATGTTTTGTTCGTCTTTTTATTCCGAATAATTTGAGTATATGCATGATAGGTTTGGAGCAATTTTGTAAAAGGGGGGGGGATGGGGGGGGAGAAGAGGGGGGGAGGGGGGGAGGGGGGGAGGGGAGGGGGGGAAGGGGGGGAAGGGGGGGAGGGGGGGAGGGGGGGAGGGGCGAGGGATGGGGGGAGGGGGGGGGGCAAAATTGCAAAATTACTCTAAACCTATTGTGCGGGTACTCAAATTACGCGGAATGAAAAGACAAACACAAAAGGTCCAGTAACATTTTTCGATAAATCCAACGGTATAAAAGTTATAACGAAAAAACTAAGTTTCAAGGTCATTTAAAACTTTTACATTACCTATCATGTGGTTACTCAAGTTACGTGGAATAAAAAAAACAAACAAAAATGTTCAGTAACATTTTTCTATAAAACCAACGGTGTAGAAGTTATAACGCGAAAACTTAAGATTTAAAACCGTCCAGGTTACAAAACGTCCAGGTAACCTGGACGTTTTAGTAAAAACGTCCAGGCTACAAAATATTGTTAATTTCTTACAAAATAATGTTGATTTTATAACAAATGTTACCGAAGCTTGTTGTTGGTCTCATAATTTAAGTACTCACAAAATAAGGGTTGGAAACTTATAAAGTAAAATATAAAATGTTGGAAAATACTTTTTTTTAGTTTTTGCGATATAACTTGTATACAGTTGGTTTTATCAAAACATGTTACTGGACATGTTTTGTTCGTCTTTTTATTCCGAATAATTTGAGTATATGTATGATAGGTTTGGAGCAATTTTGTAAAAGGGGGGGGGGGTTGCAAAATGACTCAAAACCTATTGTGCAGGTACTCAAATTACAAGGAATGAAAAGACAAACAAAAAAGGTCCAGTAACATTTTTCGATAAATATAATGGCATAAAAGTTATAACGCAAAAACTAAAGTTTCAAAGTAATTTAAACTTTTACAAAAATGACCTTGAGACTTAGAAATTTTCGCTAAGTCTTTTGTTGACCTAGAAAATAACTAGGTCAAGGTCATTCGATAATTAAAAAGAAAATGGGGGTGTACGGTTTGACAGAACCGTACACCCCCGGAAACCTAAAAGAAGAAAAGCTAATTTACGATACAACCTGCCTAGAGTTGATAAATTAATAAAAAAAATTAAGTTAAAAGAAAAATAATAAATAAAAAGTAAAAGATAAGTTAAAAAAAGCTAAACAGCCCAGCGCTGCACATCATGATTACAGTGTGATCATCACGTAAGCGAACTCACACACCTCACCATAAGCGCACAACGCTAAGCTAAAACAACTAGACAGCCCAGCGCTGCACATCATGATTACAGTGTGATCATCACGTAAGCGAACTCACACACCTCATCATAAGCGCACAACGCTAAGCTAAAACAAAAAATGTTATTCTGAAATAGCACGTTGCTTAATTAAATTTTGGAAAAATGTTATACAAATATGTTTTTATTTCCTAACACTAAAGGAGCCAGTGACTCGCCATTAGCGACGCAGTACAGCTGAGGTCTAGCGAAACTCCGGAGGTAGGCGAACTACCCATCCAGCACGTATAGAGGTTGTAAGTGACCCGCTTTGGTAAGCGTAATCACTACAAAAGCGGTAGCTGGTTTTACCATTATTGGTTTTACCGTGCAAAAGATGGAAGGAAAAAAGGAAAGGAAATTGGAATTGAAAGGTGTCCCTAACTAAAAAGGAGTACAAGACAAGAGAGGGAATGCCCTCAACAAGCTTGTTGGAAAAAGGAAATTGGAATAGAAAGGTATAAAAAACATATCATATATCATTCTTAAAAACAAAATATTACTTTAAATTTAAACATTCCAGGCAGAAATATATTGTAAGTAAAAGAAAGATTTTAAATTAATACTAACTACCAAACCAGCAAATTAAAAACAAACTACAAACCCTAGGGTATCTACAAGCACAAACAACTACCATGCTTAAACTACCATGCCTTAAAATTAATCAGTCCTACATCAAGATGTTACTGTACAAATAACACCAAGATATTTTCACCAAACAGCAAAAAATGATAAAATGTTCAGGGCGCCTTCTGAACATGTCACCACCTCACTGTCTAGCGAGCAACTGATGCCGAACCACACGCGCAGATCCCGGACCCCAACTCGGCTCGAGGTCACGGCAGCTGGCAGCCGGGCCGGGCAGGTGTGGCAGGCAGCTGGTTGACCACCTGGCCTCAAGCGCAGACTCTGGACCCCAATTCGGCTCGAGGTCACCACAGGAGCCTTGCTGCGGGTTTGGTTTCCATCATTCTATCGCCACTGTTCCAACAAACAACAACACTTCTTTTTTTTATTTTACTTTACATTGAACTTGTAAAGATTTTAAGTGTTAAAAACTTCCTAATAATTAATATTTTAGGACTTAGAAAATCTTTCAAACCCATCATTCTTTTCCCACTGTTCCAACAGGCAACATTTCTTTCTTTATTTTACTTTACGTTGGACTTGTAAAAATTTTAAGTGTTAAAACTTCACAATAATTAATGCTTTAGGACTTAGAAAATTTTTCAAACATTTGCTTTAACATTTATTTTACAATATCAAGTTTTTTTGCTGCGAGTTTAATTTCCATCATTCCTTCACCACTGTTCCAACAGGCAACAATACTTCTTTCTTTATTTTACTTTACATTTGACTTGTAAAAATTTTAAGTGTTAAAACTTCCCAATAATTCATTTTTTAGGACTTAGAAAATTTTTTCAAACTCATAATTTTTTTGTTACTGTTCCAACAGACAACAACACTTCTTTTTATTTTATTTTTCAGTATTAATGTAGGTTGAAACTTGTTTTAAAACAATTTTAATATTAGTTTGAAACTAAATTCATATATTATTAATGAGTAACCATGTTTTACTTAAGGAATATTATGTTTTAAGTCAATTGTAATACATAATAAAATAAACATTATACATATTTTCATTGTATCATAAATATAAATCTAGTTTATTAATGTTACTGAACTAAAAATAGGGGTTGGAAACTTATAAAGTAAAAATATATAATGTTGGAAAATATTTTTTTTAGTTTTTGCGTTATAACTTCTATACCGCTGGTTTTATAAAAAAAATGTTACTGAACCTGTTTTGTTCGTCTTTTTATTCCGAATAATTTGAGCATTTATGTTATATCCACTGCCACCATAGATTTTTTGCAGTTTTTGCGATATAACTTTTACACCGTTGGTTTTATCGAAAAATGTTACTGGACCTTTTTTGTTAGTCTTTAAATTCTGCGTAATTTGACTACCCGCATGATACATTTAGATCATTTTTATTATATCCACTGCCACCAAAGTTTTTTTAAGTTTTTGCGCTATAACTTTTACACCGTTGGTTTTATCAAAAAATGTTACTGGACCTTTCTTGTTTGTCTTTTAATTCCGTTTAATTTGACTACCCGCACGATCGATTTGGAGCATTTTTGTTATATCCACTGCCACCATGTACGGCGACGCAGTTCTAAAGTTGAACGGAAACGAGATCAAGTCGGCGACCCCCCCCCCCATCGATGTTGTCGGGGGGGGGGGAGGGGGAGGGGGGGGAGGGGGGGAGGGGGGAGGTTTCGTCCCGGCAACATTGGCGGGGGGGGGGGGGTTGGAAAATTGCTTAAAACCCTATCGTGTGGGTACTCAAATTACGTGGAATCAGAAGACAAACAAAAAAGGTCCAGTAACTTTTTTTGATAAAACCAACGGTATAGAAGTTATAACGCAAAAACTAAAAATTATCTTTCTTTACATCATATTTCATTTTATATGTTTCCAAACCCTATCATGTAGGTACTCAAAATACGCAGAATTAAAAGACGATCAAAAAAGGTCCAGTAACATTTATTTATTAAACCAACGGTATAGAAGTTATAACGCAAAAACCCAAAATTATCTTTCTTTACATTATATTTTACTTTATATCCTTTCAAACCCTATCATGTAGGTACTCAAAATACGCAGAATTAAAAGAAGAACAAAAAAGGTCCAGTAACATTTTTTTTATTAAACCAACGGTATAGAAGTTATAACGCAAAAACTAAAAATTATCTTTCTTTACATTATATTTTACTTTATATCTTTTCAAACCCTATCATGTAGGTACTCAAAATACGTAGAATTAAAAAGACAAACAAAAAGGTTCAGTAAACTTTTTTTATAAAACAAACGGTATAAAAGTTATAACGCAAAAACATAAAAAAAAAATTTTCTACATTTTATATTTTACTTTATATGTTTCCAAACCCTATCATGTGGTACTTCAATAACGCAAAATAATGAGACAAACAAAAAACTTCGGTAACATTTGTTATTTAACCAACAATGTAAAAGTTATAACAAAGAATCAAAATTTAGATCTTTAACCAAGTTTATATTTAATCGAAACTGTAGTTTATTTTGCATTTCTGCGACTAAATTTTTTAGAAGTATCAAGGTGATATAATAAAGTGGCATCTTTAAAATATTGTAACTTGTACAAAGTTAAATAAGTGTTAAAACGATATTTTATTGCAAATATTTTAAAACCACAAGTTCAGAACGATTGTTTAATACTGACATGTTCACTCAACAAGAGCAACAGTACGACTAACACTACATATCCAAATATTGCGAGGAGTCTCTCATGGTGGTGGGGGAAGGCAGGTGCGCGGCAGATGTTCCGTCCTGCACATGTCTTTCGAGGGAGGTAACAGCGCTACCACTATCACATCAGTTTGCTGGTAGGACTCGCAGAGTAAACATCTAAATAAACATGAGTTCTGTTTTATATGTTTCTTTTATCAAAGATGGACTTTGTATTGAAACGCAAAGTTTCACTATTGATGCAGATCCTGTACAACAAATTTTAGTACATCCTCCAGAAAATTATGATTCTATCTACATTTCGGTGCATGAACCAAACGACCCCCCACCACCAACTGCCGACACGGAGTAGGACAGCGGCTACCACACGTCATTAACGCTCCAGCTCTTCACCCGAGCACACATGGACTCTGAGCTTCAAGATAATACTGTTTCTTCTTCTACATCTACACAAACTTCCGAACAATTACCTACTGAAAATAAAACTACAACAAGTGTACAAGTAAACGAAATTTCATCAACTGTTAGTTCTGATGCGCAAGCAATAATGCTATCATTAATTGGTTTCGACTAAAAATTCAACAATGGAAGAAGAAAGAAATTCGCTACTTTGCAACTTGGTTTTTGTGAACCCGTCGAAATTTGTTATTTTCCTACTTTCATTTTTATGTGGTTACAATTTTGGTTACCTTGTTCAGGAAATACTAACAGATAAAAAGAAAGAACATTCACTATTTTTTAAAGTTTATATTTATGTAATTGCATCTTTATTTGGATACTTTGTAGCAGGATATTTTCTTGTTAACTTGTCAATTCCATTTTTAATATAATATTTTAATAGAAACAAAAATCAACTAAACAACAATTAAAAAACAGTTTGTAAAAAGAAACAAAACTTATCTTGCATTTTCGGATTTTCCGAAAATGCAAGATATTTTTTAAAAACATCCCCGGCCGACCTTGACCCTTTTCCGGACATTTAAAATTTAAATACCAGCACAGCTGGACATTTAAACTTTAAATACCATCCCCAACACGTCACAGCTACGTCACAGCCTGTGACGTCACTTCCGGTCACGTGACCGGATGTAGCTGTCACTTTTGATTAATGCGTTTTGGCCCAGAAGCCCCACTATTGCACTACTACCGCAGATCGCAAAGCGGCTAGTTTAATCACACATATTTCCAAAACCTAAGTTTTTACGGTAACTTCGATGGTATAATACTATATTTCTGGTACTATTCTATCATCCTATGTGTACGTCATGTTGGCACACTTCAGTATCTATTTTATATTTCATGTCAAACTTAGACAAATCGTTGTCCGGACATCGCAAAGCGGCTAATTTAATCACCCATATTTCCAAACCCAAAGTTTTTACGGTAACTTGGTTAGTATAATACTAAAGTTCTGGTTCTATTCTATCACCCTATGTGTACCTAATATTGGCACACTTCCGTATTTATTTTATATTTCCTGTCAAACTTAGACCAATCGCTGACCGCAGATCGCAAAGCGGCTAGTTTAATCACCCATATTTCAAAAACCTAAGTTTTTACGGTACTTCGGTGGTATAATACTATATTTCTGGTACTATTCTATCATCCTATGTGTACGTCATGTTGGCAAACTTCCATATTTATTTTATATTTAATGTCAAACTTTGACAAATCGTTGTCCACACATCGCAAAGCGACTACTTTAATCACCCATAATTCCAAAACCTACGTTTTTATGGGAACATGGGTGGTAAAGTACAAAGGTTCTGGTCGTATTCTATCATACTATGTGTAAGTCATGTTGGCACACTTCCGTATTTATTTTATATTTCATGTCAAACTTAGACAAATCGCTGACTGCACATCGCAAAGCGGCTAATTTAATCAACCATATTTCCAAAAATAAGTTTTTACGGTAACTTGGGTGGTATAGTCCTAGCGGCTAGTTTAATTTCCAAAACCTAAGTTTTTACGGTAACTTGGTTGGTATAATACTAAAGTTCTGGTTCAATTCTATCACCCTATTTGTACCTAATGTTGGCACACTTCCGTATTTATTTTATATTTCATGTCAAAATTAGACAAATCGCTGACCGCAGATCGCAAAGTGGCTAGTTTAATCAACCATATTTCCAAAACCTAAGTTTTTACGGTAACTTCGGTGGTATGATACTATAATTCTTGTCCTATTCTATCACCCTATGTGTCCGTCATGTATCAACAATTCCATATTTATTTTTATCTTTCATGTCAAACTTAGACAAATCGCTGACCGCAGATCGCAAAGCGGCTAGTTTAATCACCCATATTTCCAAAACCTAAGTTTTTACGGTAACTTCGGTGGTATAATACTAAAGTTCTGGTTCTATTCTATCACCCTAAGTGTACCTAATGTTGGCACACTTACGTATTTATTTTATTTTTCATGTCAAACTTTGACAAATCGTTGTCCGCACATCGCAAAGCGGTTAATTTAATCACCCATATTTCCAAAACCTAAGTTTTTACGGTAGCTTGGTTGGTATAATACTAAAGATCTGGTTCTATTCTATCACCCTATGTGTACCTAATGTTGGCACACTTCCGTATTTATTTTACATTTCATTTCAAACTTACACCAATCGCTGACCGCACATCGCAAAGCGGCTAATTTAATCAACCATATTTCCAAAACCTAAGTTTTTACGGTAACTTGGGTGGTATAGTCCTACAGTTCTTGTCCTATTCTATCATCTTATGTGTACGAAATGTTGGCACACTTCCGTATTTATTTTATATTTCATGTAAAACTTAGACAAATCGCTGTAAGCACATCGCAAAGCGACTAATTTAATCACCCATATTTCCAAAACCTAAGTTTTTAAGGTAACTTGGGTGGTATAGTCCTAAAGTTCTTGTCCTATTCTATCATCCTATGTGTACGTCATGTTGGCACACTTCCGTATTTTTTTATAATTCATGTCAAACTTAAAAAAATCCCTCTCCGCACATCGCAAAGCAACTACTTTAATCACCCATATTTCCAAAACCTAAGTTTTTAAGGTAACTTGGGTGAATAGTACTAAAGTTCTGGTCCTATTCTATCATCCTGTGTGTACGTAATGTTGGCACATTTCAGTATTTATTTTATATTTCATGTCAAACATAGACCAATCGCTGACCGCACATCGCAAAGCAGCTAATTTAATCAACCATATTTCCAAAACCTAAGTTTTTACGGTAACTTGGGTGGTATAATCCTAAAGTTCTTGTCCTATTCTATCACCCTATGTGTACTTAATGTTGGCACAATTCCGTATTTATTTTATATTTCATGTCAAACTTAGACCAATCGCTGACCGCACATCGCAAAGCGGCTAATTTAATCAACCATATTTCCAAAACCTAAGTTTTTACGGTAACTTGGGTGGTATAGTCCTACAGTTCTTGTCCTATTATATCATCTTATGTGTACGTAATGTTGGCACACTTCCGTATTTATTTTATATTTCATATAAAACTTAGACAAATCAATGTCCACACATCGCAAAGCGACTACTTTAACCACCCATATTTCCAAAAAATAAGTTTTTACGAAACTTTGGTGGTATGATACTATATTTCTGGTCCTATTCTATCACCCTATGTGTACGTCATGTATCCAAAATTCCGTATTTAATTTTATTTTTCATGTCAAATAAGACAAATCGCTGACCGCAGATCGTAAAGCGGCTAGTTTAATCACCCATATTTCCAAAACCTAAGTTTTTACGGTAACTTCGGGGGTATGATACTATATTTCTGGTCCTATTCTATCACCCTATGTGTACGTCATGTATCCACAATTCCGTATTTATTTAATATTTCATGTAAAACTTAGACAAATCGCTGTAAGCACATCGCAAAGCGACTAATTTAATCACCCATATTTCCAAAACCTAAGTTTTTAAGGTAACTTGGGTGGTATAGTCCTAAAGTTCTTGTCCTATTCTATCATCCTATGTGTACGTCATGTTGGCACACTTCCGTATTTATTTTATATTTCATGTCAAACTTAGACAAATCGCTGACCGCACATCGCAAAGCGGCTAAATTAATCACCCATGTTTAAAAAACCAAAGTTTTTACGGTAACTTAAGTGGTATAATACTAAAGTTCTGGTTCTATTCTATCACCCTAAGAGTACCTAATGTTGGCACACTTCCGTATTTATTTTATATTTCATGTCAAACTTAGACAAATCGCTGACCGCACATCGCAAAGCGGTAACTTTAACCACCTATATTTCCAAAACCTAAGTTTTTACGGAATTTCGGTGGTATGATACTATATTTCTGGTCCTATTCTATAACCCTATGTGTACGTCATGTATCCACAATTCCGTATTTATTTTTATTTTTCATGTCAAACAGACAAATCGCTGACATCAGATCGCATAGCGGCTAGTTTAATCACCCCTATTTTAAAAACCTAAGTTTTTACGGTAACTTGGTTCGTATAATACTAAAGTTCTGGTTCAATTCTATCACCCTATTTGTACCTAATGTTGGCACACTTCCGTATTTATTTTATATTTCATGTCAAAATTAGACAAATCGCTGACCGCAGATCGCAAAGCGGCTAGTTTAATCACCCATATTTCCAAAACCTAAGTTTTTACGGTAACTTCGGGGGTATGATACTATATTTCTGGTCCTATTCTATCACCCTATGTGTACGTCATGTATCCACAATTCCGTATTTATTTTTATTTTTCATGTCAAACTTAGACAAATCGCTGACCGCAGATCGCAAAGCGGCTAGTTTAATCACACATATTTCCAAAACCTAAATTTGTACGGTAACTTGGTTGGTATAATACTAAAGTTCTGTTTCTATTCTATCACCCTATGTGTACCTAATGTTGGCACACTTCCGTATTTATTTTATATTTCATGTCAAACTTTGACAAATCGCTGACCGCACATCGCAAAGCGGCTAATTTAATCACCCATATTACCAAAACCAAAGTTTTTACGGTAACTTGGATGTTATAATACAAAAGTTCCGGTCCTATTCTATCACCCTATGTGTACGTCATGTTGGCACACTTCCGTATTTATTTTATAATTCATGTAAAACTTAGACAAATCGCTGTAAGCACATCGCAAAGCGACTAATTTAATCACCCATATTTCCAAAACCTAGGTTTTTAAGGTAACTTGGGTAGTATAGTCCTAAAGTTCTTGTCCTATTCTATCATCCTATGTGTACGTCATGTTGGCACACTTCCGTATTTATTTTATATTTCATGTCAAACTTAGACAAATCGCTGACCGCACATCGCAAAGCGGCTAAATTAATCACCCATTTTTCCAAAACCAAAGTGTTTACGGTAACTTAATTTGTATAATACTAAAGTTCTGGTTCTATTCTATCACCCTAAGAGTACCTAATGTTGGCACACTTCCGTATTTATTTTATATTTCATGTCAAAATTAGACAAATCGCTGACCGCAGATCGCAAAGCGGCTAGTTTAATTACCCATATTTCCAAAACCTAATTTTACGGTAACTTCGGGGGTATGATACTATATTTCTGGTCCTATTCTATCACCCTATGTGTACGTCATGTATCCACAATTCCGTATTTATTTTTATTTTTCATGTCAAACTTAGACAAATCGCTGACCGCAGATCGCAAAGCGGCTAGTTTAATCACCCATATTTCCAAAACCTAAGTTTTTACGGTAACTTCGGTGGTATAATACTATATTTCTTGTACTATTCTCCCATCCTATGCGTACGTCATGTTGGCACAATTCCGTATTTATTTTATATTTCATGTCAAACTTAGACAAATCGCTGACCGCACATCGCAAACCGGCTAATTTAATCACCCATATTTCAAAAACCAAAGATTTAACGGTAACTTAGTTGGTATAATACTAAAGGTCTGGTTCTATTCTATCACCTTAGTGTACCTAATGTTGGCACACTTCCGTATTTATTTTATATTTCATGTCAAACTTTGACAAATTGCTGACCGCACATCGCAAAGCGGCTAATTTAATCACCCATATTTCCAAAACCTAAGTTTTTAAGGTAATTTGGGTGGTATAGAACTAAAGTTCTGATCCTATTATATCACCCTATGTTTTCGTCATGTTGCCACACTTCCGTATTTATTTTATATTTCATGTGTAAGTCTGGCGGATCTCTGTCGACTAATCGCGAAGCGACTAATTTATTACCCATATTTATAAAACCTAAATTTTTGCGGTAATTTATTTGGCATAATACTAAAGTTCTGGTACTATTCTATCATCCTATGTGTACGTCATGTTGGCTCACTTCCGTATTTTTTTATATTTCATGTAAAACGTAAAAAAAATCCCTCTCAGCACATCGCAAAGCTACTACTTTAATCACCCATATTTCCAAAACCTAAGTTTATTAAGGTAACTTGGGTCGATAGTACTAAAGTTCTAGTCCTATTCTATCATCCTATGTGTACGTAATGTTGGCACACTTCAGTATTTATTTTACATTTCATATCAAACTTAGACAAATCGTTGTCCGTACATCGCAAAGCGGCTAATTTAATCACCCATATTTCCAAAGCCTAAGTTTTTACGGTAACTTGGGCGGTATAATACTAAAGTTCTGGTCCTATTCTATCACCCTATGTGTTCGTCATGTTGCCACACTTCCGTATTTATTTTATATTTCATGTCTAAGTCTGGCGGATCTCTGTCCACTAATCACGAAGCGACTGATTTAATCACCCATATTTATAAAACCTAAATTTTTGTGGTAATTTACTTGGCATAATACTAAAGTTCTGGTCCTATTCTATCACCCTATATTTACATTATGTTGGCACACTTCCGTATTTTTTTTATATTTCATGTCAAACTTTGACAAATCGTTGTCCGTACATCGCAAAGCGGCTACTTTAACCACCTATATTTCCAAAACCTAAGTCTTTACGGTAACTTGGTTGGTATAATACTAAAGTTCTGGTTCTATTCTATCACCCTATGAGTACGTAATGTTGGCATACTTCAGTATTTATTTTATATTTTATGTCAAACTTTGACAAATCGTTGTCCGCACATTGCAAAGCGGCTAATTTAATCAACTATATTTCCAAAACCTAAGTTTTTATGGTATTTTGGGTGGTAAAGTACAAAGGTTCTGGTCCTATTCTATCATCCTATGTGTACGTCATGTTGGCACACTTCCGTAATTATTTTATATTTCATATCAAACTTTGACAAATCGTTGTCCGCACATCGCAAAGCGGCTACTTTAACCACCTATATTTCCAAAACCTAAGTCTTTACGGTAACTTGGTTGGTATAATACTAAAGTTCTGGTTTTATTCTATCACCCTATGAGTACGTAATTTTGGCACACTTCCATATTTATTTTATATTTTATGTCAAACTTTGACAAATCGTTGTCCGCACATCGCAAAGCGACTACTTTAATCACCCATATTTCCAAAACCTAAGTTTTTATGGTATCTTGGGTGGTAAAGTACAAAGGTTCTGGTCCTATTCTATCATCCTATGTGTACGTCATGTTGCACACTTCCATATTTATTTTATATTTCATGTCAAACTTTGACAAATCGTTGTCCGCACATCGCAAAGCGACTATTTTAATCACCTATATTTCCAAAACCTAAGTTTTTATGGTAACTTGCGTGGTAAAGTACAAAGGTTCTGGTCCTTTTCTATCATCCTATGTGTACGTCATGTTGGCACACTTCCGTATTTATTTTATTTTTCATGTCAAAATTTGACAAATCGTTGTCCGCACATCGCAAAGCGGCTAATTTAATCACCCATATTTCCAAAACCTAAGTTTTTACGGTAGCTTGGTTGGTATAATACTAAAGATCTGGTTCTATTCTATCACCCTATGTGTACGTAATGTTGGCACACTTCCTTATTTATTTTATATTTCATGTAAAACTTAGACAAATCGCTGTCCACACATCGCAAAGCGACTACTTTTACCACCCATATTTCCAAAACCTAAGTTTTTACGGAACTTCGGTGGTATGATACAATATTTCTGGTCCTATTCTATCACCCTATGTGTACGTCATGTATCCACAATTCCGTATTTATTTTATATATCATGTCAAAATTAGACAAATCGCTGACCGCACATCGCAAAGCGGCTAATTTAATCACCCATATTTCCAAAACCTAAGTTTTTACGGTAGCTTGGTTGGTATAATACTAAAGATCTGGTTCTATTCTATCACCCTATGTGTACGTAATGTTGGCACACTTCCTTATTTATTTTATATTTCATGTCAAACTTAGACAAATCGCTGACCGCAGATCGCAAAGGGGCTAGTTTAATCACCCATATTTTAAAAAGACTAAGTTTTTACGGTAACGTGGTTGGTATAATACTAAAGTTCTGGTTCAATTCTATCACCCTATTTGTATCTAATGTTCGCACACTTTCGTATTTATTTTATATATCATGTCAAAATTAGACAAATCGCTGACCGCAGATCGCAAAGCGGCTAGTTTAATCACCCATATTTCCAAAACCTAAGTTTTTACGGTAACTTCGGGGGTATGATACTATATTTCTGGTCCTATTCTATCACCCTATGTGTACGTCATGTATCCACAATTCCGTATTTATTTTTATTTTTCATGTCAAACTTAGACAAATCGCTGACCGCAGATCGCAAAGCGGCTAGTTTAATCACACATATTTCCAAAACCTAAATTTGTACGGTAACTTGGTTGGTATAATACTAAAGTTCTGTTTCTATTCTATCACCCTATGTGTACCTAATGTTGGCACACTTCCGTATTTATTTTATATTTCATGTCAAACTTTGACAAATCGTTGTCCGCACACCGCAAAGCGACTACTTTAATCACCCATATTTCCAAAACCTAAGTTTTTACGGTAACTTGGGTGGTATAATACTAAATTTCTGGTCCTATTCTATCACCCTATGTGCACGCCATGCATCCACAATTCCATATTGATTTTTATAATTCATGTCAAACTTAGACTAATCGCTGCCCGCACATCGCAAAGCGACTACTTTAATCACCCTTAGTTCCAAAACCTAAGTTTTTACGGTAACTTGGTTGGTATTATATTAAAGTTCTGGTTCTATTCTATCACCCTATGTGTACCAATTGTTGGCACACTTCCGTATTTATTTTATATTTCATGTCAAACTTAGACAAATCGCTGACCGCACATCGCAAAGCGGCTAATTTAATCACCCATATTACCAAAACCAAAGTTTTTACGGTAACTTGGATGTTATAATACAAAAGTTCCGGTCCTATTCTATCACCCTATGTGTACGTAATGTTGGCACACTTCCGTATTTATTTTATATTTCATGTAAAACTTAGACAAATCGCTGTAAGCACATCGCAAAGCGACTAATTTAATCACCCATATTTCCAAAACCTAGGTTTTTAAGGTAACTTGGGTAGTATAGTCCTAAAGTTCTTGTCCTATTCTATCATCCTATGTGTACGTCATGTTGGCACACTTCCGTATTTATTTTATATTTCATGTCAAACTTAGACAAATCGCTGACCGCACATCGCAAAGCGGCTAAATTAATCACCCATTTTTCCAAAACCAAAGTTTTTACGGTAACTTAATTTGTATAATACTAAAGTTCTGGTTCTATTCTATCACCCTAAGAGTACCTAATGTTTGCACACTTCCGTATTTATTTTATATTTCATGTCAAAATTAGACAAATCGCTGACCGCAGATCGCAAAGCGGCTAGTTTAATTACCCATATTTCCAAAACCTAAGTTTTTACGGTAACTTCGGGGGTATGATACTATATTTCTGGTCCTATTCTATCACCCTTTGTGTACGTCATGTATCCACAATTCCGTATTTATTTTTATTTTTCATGTCAAACTTAGACAAATCGCTGACCGCAGATCGCAAAGCGGCTAGTTTAATCACCCATATTTCCAAAACCTAAGTTTTTACGGTAACTTCGGTGGTATAATACTATATTTCTGGTACTATTCTCCCATCCTATGCGTACGTCATGTTGGCACAATTCCGTATTTATTTTATATTTCATGTCAAACTTAGACAAATCGCTGACCGCACATCGCAAACCGGCTAATTTAATCACCCATATTTCAAAAACCAAAGTTTTAACGGTAACTTAGTTGGTATAATACTAAAGTTCTGGTTCTATTCTATCACCTTAGTGTACTTAATGTTGGCACACTTCCGTATTTATTTTATATTTCATGTCAAACTTAGACAAATTGCTGACCGCACATCGCAAAGCGGCTAATTTAATCACCCATATTTCCAAAACCTAAGTTTTTAAGGTAATTTGGGTGGTATAGAACTAAAGTTCTGATCCTATTATATCACCCTATGTTTTCGTCATTTTGCCACACTTCCGTATTTATTTTATATTTCATGTGTAAGTCTGGCGGATCTCTGTCCACTAATCGCGAAGCGACTAATTTATTACCCATATTTATAAAACCTAAATTTTTGCGGTAATTTATTTGGCATAATACTAAAGTTCTGGTTCTATTCTATCACCCTATGAGTACGTAATTTTGGCACACTTCCATATTTATTTTATATTTTATGTCAAACTTTGACAAATCGTTGTCCGCACATCGCAAAGCGACTACTTTAATCACCCATATTTCCAAAACCTAAGTTTTTATGGTATCTTGGGTGGTAAAGTACAAAGGTTCTGGTCTTATTCTATCATCCTATGTGTACGTCATGTTGCACACTTCCATATTTATTTTATATTTCATGTCAAACTTTGACAAATCGTTGTCCGCACATCGCAAAGCGACTATTTTAATCACCCATATTTCCATAACCTAAGTTTTTATGGTAACTTGCGTGGTAAAGTACAAAGGTTCTGGTCCTTTTCTATCATCCTATGTGTACGTCATGTTGGCACACTTCCGTATTTATTTTATTTTTCATGTCAAAATTTGACAAATCGTTGTCCGCACATCGCAAAGCGGCTAGTTTAATCACCCATATTTCCAAAACCTAAGTTTTTACGGTAACTGGGTTGGTATAATACTAAAGTTCTGGTTTTATTATATCATCCTATGTGTACGTCATGTATCCACAATTCCGTATTTATTTTATATTTCATGTCAAACTTAGACCAATCGCTGACCGCACATCGCATAGCGGCTAGTTTAATCACCCATATTTCCAAAACCTAAGTTTTTACGGTAACTGGGTTGGTATAATACTAAAGTTCTGGTTCAATTCTATCACCCTATTTGTACCTATAGTTGGCACAATTCCGTATTTATTTTATATTTCATGTCAAAATTAGACAAATCGCTGACCGCAGATCTCAAAGTGGCTAGTTTAATCAACCATATTTCCAAAACCTAAGTTTTTACGGTAATTTCGGTGGTATGATACTATAATTCTTGTCCTATTCTATCACCCTATGTGTACGTCATGTATCCACAATTCCATATTTATTTTTATTTTTCATGTCAAAATTAGACAAATCGCTGACCGCAGATCGCAAAGCGGCTAGTTTAATCACCCATATTTCCAAAACCTAAGTTTTTACGGTAACTTCGGTGGTATAATACTATATTTCTGGTACTATTCTATCATCCTATGTGTACGTCATGTTGGCAAACTTCCATATTTATTTTATATTTAATGTCAAACTTTGACAAATCGTTGTCCGCACATCGCAAAGCGACTACTTTAATCACCCATATTTCCAAAACCTAATTTTTTACGGTAACTTCGGTGGTATAATACTGTATTTCTGGTACTATTCTATCATCCTATGTGTACGTCATTTTGGCACACGTCCGTATTTATTTTATATTTCATGTCAAACTTAGACAAATCGCTGACCGCACATCGCAAAGCGGCTAATTTAATTACCCATATTTCCAAAACCAATGTTTTTACGGTAACTTAGTTGGTATAATACTAATGTTCTGGTTCTATTCTATCACCCTAAGTGTACCTAATGTTGGCACAATTCCGTATTTATTTTACAATTCATTTCAAACTTAGACCAATCGCTGACCGCACATCGCAAAGCGGCTAATTTAATCAACCATATTTCCAAAACCTAAGTTTTTACGGTAACTTGGGTGGTATAGTCCTACAGTTCTTGTCCTATTCTATCATCTTATGTGTACGAAATGTTGGAACACTTCCGTATTTATTTTATATTTCATGTAAAACTTAGACAAATCGCTGTCCACACATCGCAAAGCGACTACTTTTACCACCCATATTTCCAAAACCTACGTTTTTATGGTAACTTGGGTGGTAAAGTACAAAGGTTCTGGTCCTATTCTATCATCCTATGTGTACGTCATGTTGGCAAACTTCCATATTTATTTTATATTTAATGTCAAACTTTGACAAATCGTTGTCCGCACATCGCAAAGCGACTACTTTAATCACCCATATTTCCAAAACCTAATTTTTTACGGAACTTCGGAGGTATGATACTATATTTCTGGTCCTATTCTATCACCCTATGTGTACGTCATGTATCCACAATTTCGTATTTATTTTTATTTTTCATGTCAAACTTTGACAAATCGTTGTCCACACATCGCAAAGCGGCTACTTTAACCACCTATATTTCCAAAACCTAAGTTTTTACGGTAACTTGGTTGGTATAATACTAAAGTTCTGGTTCTATTCTATCACCCTATGAGTACGTAATGTTAGCACACATCAGTATTTATTTTATATTTCATGTCAAACTTAGACAAATCGTTGTCCGGACATCGCAAAGCGGCTAATTTAATCACCCATATTTCCAAAACCTAAGTTTTTACGGTAACTTGGTTGGTATAATACTAAAGTTCTGGTTCTATTCTATCACCTTATGTGTAACTAATGTTGGCACACTTCCGTATTTATTTTATTTTTCATGTCAAACTTAGACAAATCGCTGACCGCAAGTAGTGCAATAGTGGGGCTTCTGGGCCAAAACGCATTAATCAAAAGTGACAGCTACATCCGGTCTGGTGACGTCAGAGGCTGTGACGTAGCTGTGACGTGTATGGTGGGCATTTAAAGTTTAAATGCCCGGCTGTGCTGGGTATTTAAACTTTAAATGTCCGGAAATGGGTCAAGGTCAGGTGAGGATGTTTTTAAAAAGATCTTGCATTTTCGGAAGATCCGAAAATGCAAGATATTTTTTTTATTTTACATTAAGGTTGAAAAGTTTGCTCCCAAATTTGAAAAGTAAGTTGTTGTCGGTGGTGAAATTTCTTGCTTATTTTCATTCTTTTTGTTGTTGTTGTAAGTTGGCAAAAATACATTCTTTTCGTTTTGATTGTTTGTTGCATAAAGTTCCAAAGATAAACCGAACCCAGTGGTTATAAGTTGTTTTAGTTCTTCACTAAAAATTTCCAAATCCTTGTAGGTTGTAAGATTGATAGTGTTGTAGTGAATCCCGCGAATGTTGAGAGACATGACTAGAGTTGTTTACTCGACGAGAGGTGTAGCAGGAATGACTATTGCAAAGCCGGTGCTGCGGGTACCTCCGATAGTAGTGGGGCTAGTGGTGGGGGTAGTGGTGGGGATAAAAATTGTAGACGCTTGTTTAATCACTTTGCATTTACTCGTTGCCACAATAGACCGAGTCGATGTTGCAATTCTTCTAGTTTATCCAACCGGTTCTTTTGATATGTTTTGCAACCACATTTACAGTAGCAGACAGAATTACATTTTGTACAAGCTTTTCCGTCAACTTGATCTTCAGGTATTTTAAAACATTTCTCTTGCAACAATAAGATAAAAGTGGTACATTATTTCTTTTGGATGACATGTTGGTTGTAGCTTGTCTTAAACAGAACTGAGCCTCTCAACGTTAAGGTTTCGTATTTATATAAAGTATTCGAATAAAACTATCGATCAAAATAATCGAATAATACCATCGATTAAAAGTTCAAGGTCATCCGTTTGAGTTTTTAAAAAAAATACAACATATCAGTATATAAAAACATATACTGATATGTTGTTTTTTATCTTTTTATTTAAAACATATTTTTTTACAATATTTACAATGTTATGTTTGTGCGATGTGCAGAGTAAGTTCCGTAGAGTTGTTTCCGCTCATTCCGTGTGACACCAAATATAATGATCCTGGCTGAATTTCCCGCAGATCTTCATTTTGCAGCAACTGGACGAATCGTTTTGGAAGATATACTTGAAACTTTGGTTCATCACCTGGTGTATGTGGTGCATCGGATAAAGATGCGACGACTGCGTCTCCATGCGTTGTATCAACTTTTTTCATTTCATGAACAATATAATGTTTCTGTTCTTTTAATTCTGAACATTTCTTGATAATTAGAGTATTTGATTTTGAATGTAAGTTGAATTGTTCAACTAAACATTGGAGAAACTGTTGTGATGCCATGTTCTTCACTGGAGATGTTGTCTGTTCGGAGTATGGAGTTGGAGTGATACTCGGGGTGTGTTGCTTCCTCGTATTTATAACCTTCGTAACCCCCACCACATTCTTCTTTTTCTTGTAAGTAAGCAGCCAAGTGATATGCGTTTTGTAATGCGCATTGAGATTGGTTGTGTTTCGGATCTATTGTAGAAACACAAATATTTCTAACATCACAATGAAAGGTTTTGTCCATTTTTATGCTTAAAACTTCTTTGTTTGTGTACTGTTGTATCCAACTTCTTTTTTCCAATCCTCTGGTGTATATGTGCGTAAATTGTTTACAGAAATGAAACATAATTTTGTGTACATTGTTGTACGGTAGAAAACCTTCAAACCAATGTATATGATGAAAATTGTTTGTTAACCATCTGTTTGTTATTTTAGCTTTTGACTTTAGTGCATGGATAGAACACGGTGCTTCAAATAAAAACGGGTATGCTACTTGTGTGAGCAAATCTAAAATCACCAATTCTTTTATAATAAATCTATCATCGTTTCCGCGAAATGCTTGAAATTCAATTACACAAGGTTTTGCTGCCATTTCTTCATCCAGTCCGCTCATCACGATGTCTGGTGATTAACTGTTTTCCACACCACGGTAGGTTAGATATATAAACCAGGCCGTACAGTTGTAGGCGCGTTGGTGTATGTTTAACGTGGGCACCGTCCCCAGTAGGCCTACCCCACGGTTTATTCTTTTGTTAAACTACATTGTAGTTTTTTTTAAACTACCAAAGTTTCTTCTTCTGTATTGTTGTTGTTGGTTTCTTCTTCTGTATTGTTGTTGTTGGTTTCTTCTTCTGTAGCTTCCGTTGCGATTTCAGTAAAAGGTTCAAAGTTTCTCAACTGCCTCCACATTTCCACTTCGTGAGGTATTCTATTAAAAATGGATGTATCTATTGGTCCGTATTGTAAAGTGCTGTCAGGTTGTTTTTCGCATGCATCTACCAGATATTCCTTAATAACAGAGCTTGAAAATACCAATTGTTTCATATACCTAGTGATAGGTGATGTTGCATAGTTTAAAATGTAGAATTCTTCACGTGTTAGTAGAATTTTATTTTCAAATTGTGTCGAGTCTCTAATTCTTACTTGTTGTTGGCCACGATGTTTAATAATGTCAATTTCATTGTCACAATCCAAAAGTCGAATGTTAGTTTTTCTTCCAAAGAAACTGTTGGCTAAATAACATTCAATAAGATGTAGATGTTTTAAAAAGGAATCCCAAGCATTTTCTGAAAATAAAACCATCTTTGTACCATGGCTTAGCATTACTGCGGGAGAGTAGTCTAATGATTTTACCAATCCTATCGACACACTTTTACTCATGCAAGATGAAATAGGATAAAAGATGCGAAGGAAAACTTCAGTTAAAATGTTCGGTGGAATATTTTCTTCAAGTTTTCTTTTCTTTCTTACGTTTGTTTTATTATTTTCCAACTTTTTATTTTGTTTTCCAAACTTTAAAAACTCATCAATTTCTTTTACAACATTTTCTTCAAAATGTTTATCATCATCATTTTCCAATAAAGGTGTTGTTTCGGAAACGCCTTGTACAACTGATAAAGAACTCATTTTGTTTATAATGCTGTAGACGATGTTACCCATACAACTGTAGACAGTCAACTAAACAATTTGCGTTCCCGCTCCTGCTTTTATAGCCGAGTGGTGGGGGGTATTTTTTTTCTTTTCATTTTACAACACTGCTTTTACAATACCGGTTAAAGGTGTATATGTAACAATTTTATCATGTAAAATTAAACAATAAGCAGATGTATCTTTAGGTACATTTTGTTCAAATTCCATTTCTATTTTTATATCTACACTGGAAGATTTTACAGATTCATTTTGTTTGGAACAATCAACTACAACAATCGGATAGTTAGATTTAAATTGGTTTGGCGTTAATAAAGGTGTGTTTGTTTTTCCATAATATGAATTTTGGAATCTTGCATACATATCGTACAAAACACTAAACCTGTCTTTTGTAAAGTTTATGTTGAAGTTGTCATATGGAAAGAATTGCGAGTTTAGAAACACCTTAAAATTTGTAAGTTTGCAATGATCAAATTCACCAGCATGTTTAGTTATTTCATTTCTTCTTTTTGTTTGTAATCCAAATATTACATATCTTGCCTTTTCCAAATGAGTAGAAGTTTTTACAGTCCATGTATGACGTTGTGTTTCCGGTAAAACCGGATATTCATGAAACTCCCAACTTCTAAATGGTATTACGATATCACGATCTGATTTTAAAGTTCTCAATAATGAAATTCTATTCTGATCGTTTAACCGTACATGCGGTACTCTCCAAACAATCTTGTCTAATTGCATTTTCCATTCTAAAGTAGCTTCCGTTGTTCCATCAGTTGCTTGAATAATATCTTTGTCGTTTGATGATCTTAACAAAACTAATTCTTGTTTTACGTTTATTATTATTTTTCGGTAATCTTCGGCAAAGCCTAAAAGTAATCTTAAAGGAATGTAAAAGTCAAAATTGCCTGAAGTGTTTGGAGTGATTGTACTGGAATCGGGTGCTACCCATCCTGCGGCGGCCAGCATATTTTTTTCACTCGGTGTTAAAGATGCTAATCCTTTTAATGTACTTGTAATTCCCACCTTTTTTGTTGAATCTACTGTAACTCCGGAAATTTCATATCTTATTTCATCAAACAAATATGCCATGGGGTTATTTATGAACGGAACAGTACTTGCAGTGGTTCCATCCCTTTTTGTTACTCTTCCTTCGATATATAAATAACTTTCACATGGAAGTGTATAAATATCTTGTTGTTGTATGGGAATTCTAATTTCATCATTATTGTTTAATTTTGACGAAGCGTAAGGGTTGTGCGTATGATATTCCTTTTCCCATAAGGTTTCGTCGAATGTCGGACCCTGCGCTATATCCAATATTTCCATTATTAATAAGTTTTAATCCAATTTCTTCTAGAAAACGAATGTTATCACTTGTTAATCCTTCTATAGCTGACGTGCTACTGACTTGTTTACCAGTCAGCTCTTTCTTTTTAAATGATAACCCCATTGTTATACGGTTGATTTTATATGTATTCGTATAGTTATAGGTTCGTCTCTAAAATCAATATGATTTCCGTCTTGATCTAGTATGTTCACCACAATGTCTGAAATAAAACTGGTGTTTAATGGTAGGTACACCAAGTTTTGTGGCTTTTCCACAATTTTAAAACCCGGAGCGACTGTTGGATAGAATGTGTGCAATATATGAGTATTTTCACCATCTCTATAAGAACCATGTATAATATTACATGTAACATCTATACTGTTAACTTTCATTATTGTCACAGTTCTAGTACCTGAATGGTTAATATTAGGTTCTAAAATTTTTGTTGTTTTAGGAAATCCTAATAAACTACCAATTGAATGTTCTTTGCTAAAATCTATATAATATTTAGATTTAATTTCAGCTTTCATAGTATTGTTATTTCCTTTTATTGTTATATTATCTTTTCCCATATGATTTTGTATCGCTTCATTTATATCATCAATTTCATATGCTCCAGTGGGTAAACTAAATACTTGTATATCTGAATATTTGTTTGTATTTTTATCTTTTGTTTTGTAATAATGTATTTTGTCATTAACATTTTCAGTAACGTTGGGAATAGAATTATAAGTTGTTATATCTAATAATGCGGCTTCCCATAATTTATCTTTTTCCAAACGTAACGCAGGGAAAAGAACACTTCGCAAAGTAGATGAAGTTCCAGTTAATGATACTGTATAGGAAGACATCTTAAAGTTGACTAACGCTTTTTGTTAAAAAATCTAAACATAAATGTCCACAGATTACCGTATCATCAGGTTGCTCTCTTTTATAATTGTATAGTACATTTTTAGCTGTTTTAAAGTAATATTGTAGTTCTTTTGGTGGTGGGAGATTACCAAAACTATCAAAGTAGTAAATAGTTGATCCTAGTTTCTTATAACATACCCAATGAGTGCCTGATCCTTTACTATTATCTAAATTTACTATTCCGGTTTCATTTTTCCAAATTTTAACAGGTAATGCATCTTTCATAAATACTCCTCTAAAAAATGGAATTTTTAAACAAGAAACATAAGTAATTAATTCTTTATCTGTTAATTCTTTATTTGGAATTAATAATTGTTTTTTTCTGTTTAATACACACGATACGGTCTTAGGTATAATCCTCCTCCTTTTTTATCATTGACCATATTGTTTGTTTCTTTTTATTTTTACCTGCGGTGGATCGTCGTTTTCTTCTTATATTTCCTCCACGTTTCTTTGCAGGTTTTCTCCTCCTTTTTCCACCTCCTTTCTTCTTTCCACCTCCAAACATCGTTTTACCCTTCATTGCTGCTGATACCGCTAAAGCTGCTGCTTTTTCACCGATACTAGCGTCACTGGATGTTACTCTTTGCCAAGCTTTTTCAGCAAGTGCTCTATCCGCTATTGATCTATTTTTAGTATCTGCAAACTTTGAATATGCTATATCGTGTTGTTTGCAGGCTTGATCAAGTTTATTTATTCCAAGATTTCCTCTAGCAAGTCTTTTTTTCAATTTTGTTCCTGGACCACAATATTGATAACCTCCTGGTAAATGTAGTTCTACAGGTAATAAATCGATAGCTTTGTTAACTATAGCTCCAACCGGCTTAGTAATAAGAGAAAGTGCTGTTGATGCTATTCCTCTTCCTCTCTTTATAACGTGTCGATTATGACTGATGCGTTGAACTTTCAACATGGTTTTTTATAGTGAAAGGAAATGCCAATACTTGTTTATTTTATAAATTCTTTATAATGAATGATGCACTTATCCTTTGACATTGTTTATTTATAATAAACATGTATTTTGTTTATGGGTAATAAACTTTTACCCAGTCTTTTGGTAGGATTGTATCCTTTTTATCAACATCAACTTGAGCAAATCTTAAATTTCCAGTTTTCATATTTAAAAAATATTTTTCTATAACATTTTTCTTAACCCAATGTAGTTTTTGATCAGCTTTTATGGGCTTTATCGTATTATAAACATCATATAACACTACACTTAAGAGTCTTATAATGTAATTTACATTAACAGCATCAACAATATCAATAGGGTCATCTAAGCTAGTCAATCGCAAGTTTTGACAATGAAAAAACTTTTTGTGTTTTTCTGTTCTTAAGCATCTTTCACGCCATTCTTTTACTCTAACTGCATCACTGTCATTTACTCCCATTCCAACATTAAATAGTGGTCTTTCTTTACAATCAAAGCCTTGTTGACCAAGTCTTGATGAAATTTCTTTTAATGCAGGAACTTGTCCAATTGTTGCTACATCAACATCATTCAACCCTTCTTTAACATTAGTAATTATTTTTGCATCCGCATCCCATTTGTTATTGTTTAATTTCATTATTTGACTTATTGTAGCTGCATCTGATTTTGCAGTTCCCTCCTTAACGTTAGTTAACACTTTATTTTTGCAATCAATTGACTTAATATCATGTGTAATACAATGATCTGTAACATATTGAAGGTTTACCGCATCTTTCATATCTTTAGGGTCTCCAATATCGTGTATTACAAAGTTGTAAAAGGAAAATTTATCTGTTTTTTCAGGTATGACTGAATGTAAATACTTTTTGGTAACTGAATCTTGATCATTAACAGGATCTGCTATATTGGCTATTCTAAGATCTTTTGCATCATATGCTTTATTATTACTTTTAGGATCATATCTTAAGGTTTGGTTTATGTACCACATTAAATATTCTTTATTTACCGAATCATTCTTATCTATTGGTTTTGGAAGATTTGCAATTCTATAAAAATTAGCGTTATACACTTCATTTTGAAGCTTTAAGCTAGGTAATGTTTCACTTTTTAAAGTTTTGAAATTTACTGCATCATTATCATCTTTTGGATCATTTACAAACTTTAAACGTTTGTTACTTATATCATAATCTCCATCGGATGTTAGTGGTAAACCACCTCTTTTTCCATAAGATCCTGATTTGCTTCCAGTTTCGGAATACCGTCCAAACTTATCCACACTCATGGTTATACTGAATGTTTAATCGGTTATGCTTGTATTCTATATACTCATATTTTTATGCAATTACTCCTCGATTTCGCAATTCGCTGACCAAAGCTACCCATTCGTTTTCTAAACCGCTATGTCCGGCTTGTTTTGCTTCATATATCAACTTCATTCTATCAACCAATTTGTTTATATCGTTGTAGTATATTATATTAGTATCATACAAGTTTTTCAATAATCCTTTTCCTGATAAACTTGATTGATTTGTTTTTCTCCTTTTATGTAAAATATTTATTTCAGCAGAAGATAATGATTTTCTTTTTATGGGTGCCCTTCTTTTTGGTGGGAAAAGTTTAGCAATAATAGTTTTATATTTTTCTGATTTATTTCTATAAACATTGAAATTTTTAGAATAATTTTTCTTATGCGCATTTGTATCCTCCAATATTTGTTTAAAAATGTTTAAATCCTTTTTAGTATATTTATTAGGTTTCGGTTTAAAAATAAGTTCAAACAATCCTTTTGTACCTTTGTATTGTTTATTATTTATAATAATATTGTCATGTTCGTCTACATCAAGCTTGCTATCTCCAATCATTAGGCCATTTTCTTCTATTCTAGCACCAAAAGTATGATACTTTCGAGTTGGTTGTGCAGAATGTAACATTTTTAATACAAATTGTCTTGCAAGCGGCCCTTTATACGCAATATCCGAGCCCAATTTGCTCAAGTTGGATGGATTAATAGGCTCTTCTTCTTCTTGTTGTTCTTCGCTTGTAGAAAGACCTTCTTTTTCTGTTAAAACATCCGTTTCTTCACCTAGTTCGCTTTCTTCTTCAGTTGTTTCTCCTTGTTGCGTAAAACTTGTATCACCTTCATATTCTTCTTTTTGTTCAAATTTTGAAATGGGTAAAATAGCATCTCCGGAAAAATTAAATGTTGAAGGTGTAACATTTTGCCCCAATTGTTTTAATGGCTCAGTAATAGGTTTAAATGTTGATTCCAGAAATTTCTCTCTTTCACTTATTCCTAATCTTAACGCTCTGTTTTTATGTCTAATAGAATCACTAAGTGATTTTATTTCTTTTAATAGCTTTTCCTGATTAACCATGTTTACACCATGGAGACTTGGACGATAATGTTGTTAATTAATGTATTAAAACAAATTTATCAAAACCTATGCGGTAACGACCATCTGTTATAGCTTTATCTTTCATAATTACCAAAAATCCATATTTTTCCGCCCAAGCTTTTCCACAAAGCTCTTTGAATTTATCAAATGACATATCAGCATTTACATGATCGTTGTATATATGTTTTAGGTTTGTATCGTCTTGTTTGAATAAAACTAAAATATTTGCATTGTCTCTAATTAGTTGTTTTGGAATTTTGCTATATGTTTGTCCGATATATATGCTATCAATATTATTATGTCTTCCCATGGCAAAATAGTTTCTAATAGTATCATGATTTTCACTAGATACATCATCAAATACAAATACAGAATACGGCTTAGCCTGGTCTGGTTGCATAACACTGTCACTAGCATTAAATTTGTAATAGTTAACATCAGGCACATCAGTCAGGATCTTTTCCAACAATTGATACTTTGGTTGATGTAAGGACTTTGAAAAAATATATAGGTTATTAAATCGCAATCCTTTTGTGTTTGTAATTAAGTTAAACACAACGTTAGTTTTGCCACAGTTTGAAGGACCGCTTACTATACATCGTACAGTGTTTGGAAATAAACTGCCGTGTTTACCATTGTTGATTTTAACGTTATCTACAGTTAAATCATCAATGTTATTAATATTAAATTTATCTTTATGGTGAACAATCTCCATCTTATTCAAAGGCTGAAGAATAAATAAGTTGATTTATAACTAAATCAAATCTTTTATAGGTATCCACGAATCTTCAGTTTTGTCAAACCCCAACCAACGTACTTTAACTTGGTCTTTTTTCCTTTGCAACACCTTTTCAACAAGATAGACATCACCTACTGTTGACTTTAACAATTCATGTCCGTAAAAACCGCCTTGTAACAAATTTCCTTTGTTATCTTTTAAAATATAAGTTTCCGGTACAGTAGGTTGTACTTTATACACTGTAAAAACTTCGTTTGTCCAATTGGGCAGGTATTTCTTAGTAAACACTCCTTTGTATTTACTAATTCGAACTTTATCATTTACATTAAATTTTCTTGGTTTTTTTTGTTCCGCTTTTGGCTGTGTATTCTTTTTAATTCGTTGTAAAACTAGTTTAGCGTTTTTCTTATTCACTTTGTTAGGTGCCATACCGATAGTTCTATGAAACTTGTTGTTGTAATCGCTTATTAATTTTGGTAAGATATCAACCCATACGTAAGAACCTCTTTTTGAAAACATTTTATACATTGCACCTTTTAAGGTTCTATTAAATCTTTCAATTATAGCTGCCTTTTTCTCAGAATTTGTAGAATAATGATTTATCTTATATTTTTTCATTAACAATGCAAAAGGTTTATTAAAAAATTCTTTCCCATCATCAGTTTGTAAATGTTTAATTTTATTTTTATCTCTTTTTATAGCTACTTCCATAGCTTTTGTTATGCTGTTACCGGTTTTGTCTTTTAATGGCAAAGCATCTGCAACTTTAGTAAAACAATTAATAATCGTAAGTATGTATCTAAATCCTTTATTTATTTTACTATGCGGTTGCATTTCAATTAAATCTGCTTGATATAAATCATTTATTCCTTTTACAACAGTATTTCTTCGTGGAAACTTTATTCTTGCAGGTTTATGAAGTTCATTAACAATCTTTTCCTTTAACTCTGTCATGATGTTTTTACTAACAAAGTCAAGTTAGTATTGAGTGTTTCTTTTTCTGCATCCGCTTTTATAGGTCAAGGTCATTTCAACATATTTTAAAAAAAGGGAAAATCACAGCGAGCATGCTGTGATTTCCCCTTTTTTTTCTTTTTTCTTTTTTTCTTTTTTTTCTTTTTTTTCTTTTTACTCATTGATAGGATTGAGAGAATAGTGGCCGAATGGTAGAGTGTGAATTTTGTCTGGAAGAATGTGTCGTTTGTCATCATTGGAGCAGAGTGCTTTTTTTACTTCTGTTACGCTGTACAGGTGATGGTTGAAACTTCTGATGGTGTTGAATTTTGCAGTTATAGTCGTTTCTTCAAATAAGCATTGCTTGTAGTGTTCGAAATTTACATTCTTCTTAAGATACAAACTTTTTACACCCTTAGCTTTTTTAATTACATTGTTTTCTTCTTTATGCAATTGTAGTGAATACAATTTTGACATTAGTGCAATAAGTTCTTTTAGTAAAATTCCATTTGCTTCGTCTTTAAATTTTCCAAGTTTCTTTTTGTTCCGATCATTGTCATAATTTAAATGATCTTTTGGATAGTCACTAAAATCAAATTCATTTTTGTGAACAAATGTTCGAAGATCCAAATACATATCTTCAGTAAGAATCCAGTAGATGAAAGCGTCCGTGTCCATGTAGGCGATTCCGATGTTATCTCTACCGTAGAGGGCAACCATTTTGTTGTAGTGGAAATCATACATATGGGTTTTGGAAATATCCAAGATTGACATTCCAACGTACAACGGACGATCCATTTTCACGCTTGTCTTCTTCATAGATACTGCTACAAGGTTTTCATTGATGATAACGGATGTTCCAAAGTTTGGTTTTTGTACAAGTTTTTCTAGTTTTATAGGATCTGTAATTAATTTAACATTTTTGTGTTTTCTTTTGTTTTCCAATGTTTTTCCAAATATCGCATTATTCATTAATTTAAAAAAATCCTTTTGAAATGTTGATGTTGCAGCTGCTCTTCTTCTGGTGTTTGAATCAATGTACGGTTTTAACCAGCATGATTGGGAAAATTTTAAAACTCTATGAATTTTGGTTATACGTAAACCCAATTGGAGTGCTTGTTGAACAACCCAAAAGTGAGCTACGTATCTTTGTTTATTTTCAAGAGTCATCATTAATTTTGGATGTTTGCCAATTGGTGAAACTTGTGTTTTTGCAAGGAGCGGAAGATCGTAATGAAGATCGTGCAAGTGTTCTGGATATTCAAAGTCACAGTCCAATATGTATCCGGTGTCTCCGTCTTTTGAAATTTGTGTAATATCACCAATAGAGTCTGGATTAACCCATTCAAAGTTTCCAAAAGGAAGTGGATTAGACATGGCCCATCCGTATAAATTGTTGGCATCGAAATATCCTAAGAACACTGATGGTTTTTCTTTATCGTAGTTTGGAAGATATTTGTTGTTAGCTTTAACATGTCTAGTAACACTTTGGGTCAATCCACCTCTAACGCCCGATTCGATCATCAACACCATGTCAATATCGGTTAATAATTGAAGGTTGCACTTTGTTTCTTTTAGCATAGCTTGCCAAGCTAGTCCTGGAGAAGTATAAGAATGAAGAGGGTCTAATCCGTAGGCTTCAAAGCAAGTGTTTCTAAATTCTTCCATCACATCGCAGAGAAGGGTCACATCAAGTTTTACATAAAAGTCAGAATAATCTCCCAGAGTGTTCATTTCCAATTCGTCCCAAACTCTGCATGCGTGTTGATAGTCTTCAGGTGAAATGTCCGAATCGGTAAGTTTACTTTTAAATGCTTCTGGTGGAGGAAGTGATGTTTCTTGAAATTTATGTAGTCCATCGATGTAATCATACGGGAAAACTCCTTTCCGAAGAACCAAATCCATTTTTTCTGCAGGTACAATTTTGCTTGTTTCTATTAAATTTTCTCTTCTTAAATTTTCAGAAAGTTTCATTAGACTGGAAGGCATAAATCTAAATGAATCAACAAATCTAAGTTTAATTTTGCCCACCTTTTTTGAAAAGCTTATAAAGTTTTCCATAGTTTGTGCCAAAACATCTATTTCACCGTTGTCTCTTGCTAATTCGGGAATGATAAAATGTCCATCGTATCCACTAAGATTGTGAAAAACCACAGGAATAAAAGATGGTAGTTTGTAGTTGATGTTACATCCGTTGCAAGCTGCACCTCTGTAGGCTCCTGTCAGATGGTCATGGTCGCGAACTTTAACTTTAGTTTCTGTAAATTGATTGTTACACAAATAGCATGTTGTTGCTGAATCATAAAGATGAAGTTCTTCCGGCGTCATAGGTGACATAGGAACCACATTGCTATACATTGCTTCCACTTTCCCGGCGATGTTGTATAAATCATCAACAAAGTATCGAGCTGCTTCTTCTCCACGATAGATCTTCGGTGTAGATGTCAAACCATATTCTTGAAGATGTTCTTCAGACAGAGTGGATTTTACTATTAAACAGTAGCTGTTTGGTTTGTGAAGTTGATACTTTGTTCTGCTGGTATTTTCCTCTCCTTCTTCTTGTTCAAGTGGAAGCAATGAAGATTCAAAATCTGCATACACTACAACGGGAATTCTGTATTGTTGGATAACTTTGTCAAATTTTACTTGAGATCTTCTAGGGTGTGGTAATTTAATTCTTACTTCATAGTTTCCACTGCATAGTCTTTGATGTTCCGTCAGCCATTCTGAACCTCCTCTTCTCAAAGGTTTGTTTACAAAACAGAAACATCTTTTACAAGTGGTTTTTCCTTCTTTACGTTTTGATAACTGTTTGCAAACTAGAGCTTCAAAATCTTTAATATATACATAATGTGAAATATCACCTTTTGTTATTAATAATAAATCAGTATGATCTCTGCGTTCGGTAGGTGTTATACGTAAGGGGTAAACATTGTTGGATGAATCCAAGCCAAAGATGTTTACAGATGCAAAAGGATTTTTCTTTTCAAATTTTGATATGTCTTGAATTGAAACAGGGTAACTCATGCCTTGAAAATTATAGTTATGGTAAACCTCATTGTATGCTCTACTCGGTCGTTCCGCATGATTTCTTATATATTTTGCAAGCATTGCATACTTGAAACATTCAGCATCTTTATTTTGAACATTAATACAGGAATTGGTGTCTTGAATTTTCTTTGGCAATTCAATATGACTACTACCTCTCATTCCATATCCATGTTTATGAACTCTTACATCTAAGCTTGTTATACTTAACAAACTCCATCCAGAACCTCTTCCTTCATGTTCTTGTAATTTTGTTAAAAGTTCTTCAAAACAATCATCCACAATTGAGCTTATATCTGATGCAAACATGATGGTTTTGTTTTTAGTTAAAAATCCTCTTGGTGATGTTTCATTCTGAACATTTGTAAATACTGTATCTAATAATATTCCAAACTTTATAAAATTTAATCTTCTTAGTTCATTGTTTAATGTTTCTGTTACTAATGTTTTTGCTTTTGAAATAAACTGTGCAAGTTGCAATTGAGCATTGTCAATCTTAAAATGAGTTACTACACTACCTGGTAAGGCTCGGGCGTATAATTCCACATCCAAAGATGGTCCGGGTGCGTATTGAATAACACTTGATCTTGAATTTAGTTGTTGTTGTACGGTAGCCAGTATTTGATCTAAATCTTCCAAATATTCTTCTTCTGCATTGTTATTTGTTTCTTGGTTTGTTTCTTGGTTTGTTTCTTGGTTTCTTTCTTGGTTTGTTTCATTGTTATGGTAAACTTCTTTGTGTATTTGTAGTAAAATTTCATCTTCAAAAGATTCTTCGCAACTAATGCAGTAATACATGACGTAGGTGTGCTCTCCACAAAAGTTGCCGTAGTAATGAAAACCACTCTAAAACTCCCCCTATTTATAGCATTACCCCCACCACTTTTTTCTGTATTAAACATAAAAAGTGTAAATAACAGTTAAATTTCTTATATTTCAAAACCCCAAAGTATTAAGATTATCCGATGTAAGTTTAAAAAGAAATCCAAGTGTCAAGGTCAAATTATACAAGTTTAAAAGAATCTTTTTTTCTGTATTAAACACAAAAAGTGTAAATAACTGTTGAACGTTTTATATTTCAAAACCCCTAAGTATTAAGATCATCCAATGTAAATTTGAAAAGAAATCTAAGTGTCAAGGTCAAATAATGCAAGTTTAAAAAAAAAATCTTTTTTTCTGTATTAAACACGAAAAGTGTAAATAGCTGCTAAATTTTTTATATTTCAAAACCCCTAAGTATTAAGATCATCCAATGTAAGTTTGAAAAGAAATCTAAGTGTCAAGGTCAAATAATGCAAGTTTAAAAAATCTTGTTTAAAGTAAATTTGAAGCAAATGTTTGAAAAACGTTCTAAGTCCTAAAATATTAATTAAGGGGAAGTTTTAACACTTAAAATTTTTACAAGTCCAATGTAAAGTAAAATAAAGAAATGTTGTTGCTTGTTGGAACAGTAACAAAAGAATGATGGGTTTGAAAAATTTTCTAAGTCCTAAAATATTAATTATTGGGAAGTTTTAAGACTTAAAATTTTTACAAGTCCAATGTAAGATAAAATAAAGAAAGAAGGGTTGTTGTCTGTTGGAACAGTGGCGAAAGAATAATGGAATTCAAACTCGCAGCAAAAAAGAAACTTGATATTGTAAAATAAATGTTGAAGCAAATGTTTGAAAAATTTTCTAAGTCCTAAAGTATTAATTATTGGGAGGTTTTAACTCTTAAAACTTTTACAAGTCCAATGTAAAGTAAAATAAAAAGAAGTGTTGTTGCCTGTTGGAACAGTAACAAAAGAATGATGAATTTAAACAATTTTCTAAGTCCTAAAAAAATGGATTATAGAGAAGTTTTAACACTTAAAATTTTTACAAGTCAAATGTAAAGTAAAATAAAGAAAGAAGTATTGTTGCCTGTTGGAACAGTGGTGAATGAATGATGGAAAGTAAACTCGCAGCAAAAAGAAACTTGATATTGTAAAATAAATGTTAAAGCAAATGTTTCAAAAATTTGCTAAGTCCTAAAGTATTAATTATTGTAAAGTTTTAACACTTGAAATTTTTACAAGTCCAACGTTAAGTAAAATAAAGAAAGAAATGTTGTTGCCTGTTGGAACAGTGGCGAAAGAATGATAGAAACCAAACCCGCAGCAAGGGTCCTGTGGTTTAGGAGGGGGTAAGCGGGGGGGGGGGGGTGATGACCTCGAGCCGAGTTGGGGTCTGGGATCTGCGCGTGTTGTTCTGCATCAGTTGCTCGCTAGACAGTGAGGTGGTAACATGTTCAGAAGGCGCCCTGAACATTTTATCATTTTTGCTGTTTGGTGAAAATATCTTGGTGTTATTTGTACAATAACATCTTGATGTAGAACTGATTAATTTTAAGGCATGGTAGTTGTTTGTGCTTGTAGATACCCTAGGGTTTGTAGTTTGTTTTTAGTTTGCTGGTTTGGTACTTAGTATTAATTTAAAATCTTTCTTTTACTTACAATATATTTTGCCTGGAGTGTTTAAGTTTAAAGTAATATTTTGTTTTTAAGAATGTTATATGATATGTTTTTAATACCTTTCTATTCCAACTTCCTTTTTCCAACAAGCTTGTTGAGGGCATTCCCTCTCTTGTCTTGTATTCCTTTTTAGTTAGGGACACCTTTCAATTCCAATTTCCTTTCCTTTTTTCCCTTCCATCTTTTGCACGGTAAAACCAATTAATTTATGGTAAAACCGGCTACCGCTTTTGTAGTGATTACGCACACCAAAGCGGGTCACTTACAACCTCTATACGTGCTGGATGGGTAGTTCGCCTACCTCCGGAGTTTCGCTAGACCTCAGCTGTACTGCGTCGCTAATGGCGAGTCACTGGCTCCTTTAGTGTTAGGAAATAAAAACATATTTGTATAACATTTTTCCAAAATTTAATTAAGCAACGTGCTATTTCAGAATAACATTTTTGTTTTAGCTTAGCGTTGTGCGCTTATGATGAGGTGTGTGAGTTCGCTTACGTGATGATTACACCGTAATCATGATGTGCAGCGCTGGGCTGTTTAGCTTTTTTACTTATCTTTTACTTTTTATTTATTATTTCTTTTAACTTAATTTTTTTTATTAATTGATCAACTCTAGGCAGGTTGTATTGTAAATTAGCTTTTCTTCTTTTAGGTTTCCGGGGGTGTACGGTTCTGTAAAACCATACACCCCCATTTTCTTTTTAATTAATGAATGACCTTGACCTACTTATTTTCAAGGTCAACCAAAAGAGTTAGCGAAAATTTCTAAGTCCCAAGGTTATTTTTATGTAAATTGTTCCGAACCCTATCATGTGGGTATTCAAATTATTTTAAAAATATCTAGTTGAATAAATGCAAAATAAACTACACTTGTTTTAAATATAAACATTTTATTAAATGATGTTACCAAACCTTTTTGTTTGTCTTTTCATTCTGCTTATTTTAAATACCTACATGATAGGATTTGGAAACATATAAAGAAAAATATGATTTAAAAGATTTTTTTTCAGTTTTTGAGCTATAACTTTTATACCTTTGGTTTTATCGAAAAATGTTACTGGACCTTTTTTGTTTGCCTTTTTATTCTGCGTAATTTGAGTACCCGCACGATAGATTTAGAGCATTTTTGTTATATCCACTGCCACCGTGTACGGCGACGTAGCTCAAAAGTTGAACGGCGACGATATCAAGTGGGGGCCCCCCATTTCGCAAACTTACTCTAAACCTATTGTGCGGGTACTCAAATTACGCGAAATGAAAAGACAAACACAAAAGGTCCAGTAACATTTTTCGATAAATCCAACGGTATAAAAGTTATAACGAAAAACTTAAGTTTCAAGGTCATTTAAAACTTTTACAAAACCTATCATGTGGTTACTCAAGTTACGTGGAATAAAAAAACAAACAAAAATGTTCAGTAACATTTTTCTATAAAACCAACGGTGTAGAAGTTATTACGCGAAAACTTAAGATTTAAAACCGTCCAGGTTACAAAACGTCCAGGTAACCTGGACGTTTTAGTAAAAACGTCCAGGCTACAAAATATTGTTAATTTCTTACAAAATAATGTTGATTTTATAACAAATGTTACCGAAGCTTGTTGTTGGTCTCATAATTTAAGTACTCACAAAATAAGGGTTGGAAACTTATAAAGTAAAATATAAAATGTTGGAAAATACTTTTTTTTTAGTTTTTGCGTTATAACTTGTATACCGTTGGTTTTATCAAAAAATGTTACTGGACATGTTTTGTTCGTCTTTTTATTCCGAATAATTTGAGTATATGCATGATAGGTTTGGAGCAATTTTGCAAAAGGGGGGGGGAAATTGCAAAATTACTCTAAACCTATTGTGCGGGTATTAAAATTGCGGGGAGTGAAAAGACAAACACAAAAGGTCCAGTAACATTTTTCGATAAATCCAACGGTATAAAAGTTATAACGAAAAAACTAAAGTTTCAAGGTCATTTAAAACTTTTACAAAACCTATCATGTGGTTACTCAAGTTATGTGGAATAAAAAAAACAAACAAAAATGTTCAGTAACATTTTTCTATAAAACCAACGGTGTAGAAGTTATAACGCGAAAACTTAAGATTTAAAACCGTCCAGGTTACAAAACGTCCAGGCTACAAAATATTGTTAATTTCTTACAAAATAATGTTGATTTTATAACAAATGTTACCGAAGCTTGTTGTTGGTCTCATAATTTAAGTACTCACAAAATAAGGGTTGGAAACTTATAAAGTAAAATATAAAATGTTGGAAAATACTTTTTTTAGTTTTTGCGTTATAACTTGTATACCGTTGGTTTTATCAAAAAATGTTACTGGACATGTTTTGTTCGTCTTTTTATTCCGAATAATTTGAGTATATGCATGATAGGTTTGGAGCAATTTTGTAAAAGGGGGGGGTGTTGCAAAATGACTCAAAACCTATTGTGCAGGTACTCAAATTACAAGGAATGAAAAGACAAACACAAAAGGTCCAGTAACATTTTTCGATAAATTCAACGGTATAAAAGTTATAACGAAAAAACTAAAGTTTCAAGGTCATTTAAAACTTTTACAAAACCTATCATGTGGTTACTCAAGTTACGTGGAATAAAAAAACAAACAAAAATGTTCAGTAACATTTTTCTATAAAACCAACGGTGTAGAAGTTATTACGCGAAAACTTAAGATTTAAAACCGTCCAGGTTACAAAACGTCCAGGTAACCTGGACGTTTTAGTAAAAACGTCCAGGCTACAAAATATTGTTAATTTCTTACAAAATAATGTTGATTTTATAACAAATGTTACCGAAGCTTGTTGTTGGTCTCATAATTTAAGTACTCACAAAATAAGGGTTGGAAACTTATAAAGTAAAATATAAAATGTTGGAAAATACTTTTTTTTAGTTTTTGCGTTATAACTTGTATACCGTTGGTTTTATCAAAAAATGTTACTGGACATGTTTTGTTCGTCTTTTTATTCCGAATAATTTGAGTATATGCATGATAGGTTTGGAGCAATTTTGTAAAAGGGGGGGGTGATGGGGGGGGGAGAAGAGGGGGGGGAGGGGGGGAGGGGGGGAGGGGAGGGGGGGAAGGGGGGGAAGGGGGGGAGGGGGGGAAGGGGGGGGAGGGGCGAGGGATGGGGGGAGGGGGGGGGCAAAATTGCAAAATTACTCTAAACCTATTGTGCGGGTACTCAAATTACGCGGAATGAAAAGACAAACACAAAAGGTCCAGTAACATTTTTCGATAAATCCAACGGTATAAAAGTTATAACGAAAAAACTAAGTTTCAAGGTCATTTAAAACTTTTACATTACCTATCATGTGGTTACTCAAGTTACGTGGAATAAAAAAAACAAACAAAAATGTTCAGTAACATTTTTCTATAAAACCAACGGTGTAGAAGTTATAACGCGAAAACTTAAGATTTAAAACCGTCCAGGTTACAAAACGTCCAGGTAACCTGGACGTTTTAGTAAAAACGTCCAGGCTACAAAATATTGTTAATTTCTTACAAAATAATGTTGATTTTATAACAAATGTTACCGAAGCTTGTTGTTGGTCTCATAATTTAAGTACTCACAAAATAAGGGTTGGAAACTTATAAAGTAAAATATAAAATGTTGGAAAATACTTTTTTTTAGTTTTTGCGATATAACTTGTATACAGTTGGTTTTATCAAAACATGTTACTGGACATGTTTTGTTCGTCTTTTTATTCCGAATAATTTGAGTATATGTATGATAGGTTTGGAGCAATTTTGTAAAAGGGGGGGGGTTGCAAAATGACTCAAAACCTATTGTGCAGGTACTCAAATTACAAGGAATGAAAAGACAAACAAAAAAGGTCCAGTAACATTTTTCGATAAATATAATGGCATAAAAGTTATAACGCAAAAACTAAAGTTTCAAAGTAATTTAAACTTTTACAAAAATGACCTTGAGACTTAGAAATTTTCGCTAAGTCTTTTGTTGACCTAGAAAATAACTAGGTCAAGGTCATTCGATAATTAAAAAGAAAATGGGGGTGTACGGTTTGACAGAACCGTACACCCCCGGAAACCTAAAAGAAGAAAAGCTAATTTACGATACAACCTGCCTAGAGTTGATAAATTAATAAAAAAAATTAAGTTAAAAGAAAAATAATAAATAAAAAGTAAAAGATAAGTTAAAAAAAGCTAAACAGCCCAGCGCTGCACATCATGATTACAGTGTGATCATCACGTAAGCGAACTCACACACCTCACCATAAGCGCACAACGCTAAGCTAAAACAACTAGACAGCCCAGCGCTGCACATCATGATTACAGTGTGATCATCACGTAAGCGAACTCACACACCTCATCATAAGCGCACAACGCTAAGCTAAAACAAAAAATGTTATTCTGAAATAGCACGTTGCTTAATTAAATTTTGGAAAAATGTTATACAAATATGTTTTTATTTCCTAACACTAAAGGAGCCAGTGACTCGCCATTAGCGACGCAGTACAGCTGAGGTCTAGCGAAACTCCGGAGGTAGGCGAACTACCCATCCAGCACGTATAGAGGTTGTAAGTGACCCGCTTTGGTAAGCGTAATCACTACAAAAGCGGTAGCTGGTTTTACCATTATTGGTTTTACCGTGCAAAAGATGGAAGGAAAAAAGGAAAGGAAATTGGAATTGAAAGGTGTCCCTAACTAAAAAGGAGTACAAGACAAGAGAGGGAATGCCCTCAACAAGCTTGTTGGAAAAAGGAAATTGGAATAGAAAGGTATAAAAAACATATCATATAACATTCTTAAAAACAAAATATTACTTTAAATTTAAACATTCCAGGCAGAAATATATTGTAAGTAAAAGAAAGATTTTAAATTAATACTAACTACCAAACCAGCAAATTAAAAACAAACTACAAACCCTAGGGTATCTACAAGCACAAACAACTACCATGCTTAAACTACCATGCCTTAAAATTAATCAGTCCTACATCAAGATGTTACTGTACAAATAACACCAAGATATTTTCACCAAACAGCAAAAAATGATAAAATGTTCATGGCGCCTTCTGAACATGTCACCACCTCACTGTCTAGCGAGCAACTGATGCCGAACCACACGCGCAGATCCCGGACCCCAACTCGGCTCGAGGTCACGGCAGCTGGCAGCCGGGCCGGGCAGGTGTGGCAGGCAGCTGGTTGACCACCTGGCCTCAAGCGCAGACTCTGGACCCCAATTCGGCTCGAGGTCACCACAGGAGCCTTGCTGCGGGTTTGGTTTCCATCATTCTATCGCCACTGTTCCAACAAACAACAACACTTCTTTTTTTTATTTTACTTTACATTGAACTTGTAAAGATTTTAAGTGTTAAAAACTTCCTAATAATTAATATTTTAGGACTTAGAAAATCTTTCAAACCCATCATTCTTTTCCCACTGTTCCAACAGGCAACATTTCTTTCTTTATTTTACTTTACGTTGGACTTGTAAAAATTTTAAGTGTTAAAACTTCACAATAATTAATGCTTTAGGACTTAGAAAATTTTTCAAACATTTGCTTTAACATTTATTTTACAATATCAAGTTTTTTTGCTGCGAGTTTAATTTCCATCATTCCTTCACCACTGTTCCAACAGGCAACAATACTTCTTTCTTTATTTTACTTTACATTTGACTTGTAAAAATTTTAAGTGTTAAAACTTCCCAATAATTCATTTTTTAGGACTTAGAAAATTTTTTCAAACTCATAATTTTTTTGTTACTGTTCCAACAGACAACAACACTTCTTTTTATTTTATTTTTCAGTATTAATGTAGGTTGAAACTTGTTTTAAAACAATTTTAATATTAGTTTGAAACTAAATTCATATATTATTAATGAGTAACCATGTTTTACTTAAGGACTATTATGTTTTAAGTCAATTGTAATACATAATAAAATAAACATTATACATATTTTCATTGTATCATAAATATAAATCTAGTTTATTAATGTTACTGAACTAAAAATAGGGGTTGGAAACTTATAAAGTAAAAATATAAAATGTTGGAAAATATTTTTTTTAGTTTTTGCGTTATAACTTCTATACCGCTGGTTTTATAAAAAAAATGTTACTGAACCTGTTTTGTTCGTCTTTTTATTCCGAATAATTTGAGCATTTATGTTATATCCACTGCCACCATAGATTTTTTGCAGTTTTTGCGATATAACTTTTACACCGTTGGTTTTATCGAAAAATGTTACTGGACCTTTTTTGTTAGTCTTTAAATTCTGCGTAATTTGACTACCCGCATGATACATTTAGATCATTTTTATTATATCCACTGCCACCAAAGTTTTTTTAAGTTTTTGCGCTATAACTTTTACACCGTTGGTTTTATCAAAAAATGTTACTGGACCTTTCTTGTTTGTCTTTTAATTCCGTTTAATTTGACTACCCGCACGATCGATTTGGAGCATTTTTGTTATATCCACTGCCACCATGTACGGCGACGCAGTTCTAAAGTTGAACGGAAACGAGATCAAGTCGGCGACCCCCCCCCCCATCGATGTTGTCGGGGGGGGAGGGGGGGGAGGGGGGAGGTTTCGTCCCGGCAACATTGGCGGGGGGGGGGGGTTGGAAAATTGCTTAAAACCCTATCGTGTGGGTACTCAAATTACGTGGAATCAGAAGACAAACAAAAAAGGTCCAGTAACTTTTTTTGATAAAACCAACGGTATAGAAGTTATAACGCAAAAACTAAAAATTATCTTTCTTTACATCATATTTCATTTTATATGTTTCCAAACCCTATCATGTAGGTACTCAAAATACGCAGAATTAAAAGACGATCAAAAAAGGTCCAGTAACATTTATTTATTAAACCAACGGTATAGAAGTTATAACGCAAAAACCCAAAATTATCTTTCTTTACATTATATTTTACTTTATATCCTTTCAAACCCTATCATGTAGGTACTCAAAATACGCAGAATTAAAAGACGAACAAAAAAGGTCCAGTAACATTTTTTTTATTAAACCAACGGTATAGAAGTTATAACGCAAAAACTAAAAATTATCTTTCTTTACATTATATTTTACTTTATATCTTTTCAAACCCTATCATGTAGGTACTCAAAATACGTAGAATTAAAAAGACAAACAAAAAGGTTCAGTAAACTTTTTTTATAAAACAAACGGTATAAAAGTTATAACGCAAAAACATAAAAAAAAAATTTTCTACATTTTATATTTTACTTTATATGTTTCCAAACCCTATCATGTGGTACTTCAATAACGCAAAATAATGAGACAAACAAAAAACTTCGGTAACATTTGTTATTTAACCAACAATGTAAAAGTTATAACAAAGAATCAAAATTTAGATCTTTAACCAAGTTTATATTTAATCGAAACTGTAGTTTATTTTGCATTTCTGCGACTAAATTTTTTAGAAGTATCAAGGTGATATAATAAAGTGGCATCTTTAAAATATTGTAACTTGTACAAAGTTAAATAAGTGTTAAAACGATATTTTATTGCAAATATTTTAAAACCACAAGTTCAGAACGATTGTTTAATACTGACATGTTCACTCAACAAGAGCAACAGTACGACTAACACTACATATCCAAATATTGCGAGGAGTCTCTCATGGTGGTGGGGGAAGGCAGGTGCGCGGCAGATGTTCCGTCCTGCACATGTCTTTCGAGGGAGGTAACAGCGCTACCACTATCACATCAGTTTGCTGGTAGGACTCGCAGAGTAAACATCTAAATAAACATGAGTTCTGTTTTATATGTTTCTTTTATCAAAGATGGACTTTGTATTGAAACGCAAAGTTTCACTATTGATGCAGATCCTGTACAACAAATTTTAGTACATCCTCCAGAAAATTATGATTCTATCTACATTTCGGTGCATGAACCAAACGACCCCCCACCACCAACTGCCGACACGGAGTAGGACAGCGGCTACCACACGTCATTAACGCTCCAGCTCTTCACCCGAGCACACATGGACTCTGAGCTTCAAGATAATACTGTTTCTTCTTCTACATCTACACAAACTTCCGAACAATTACCTACTGAAAATAAAACTACAACAAGTGTACAAGTAAACGAAATTTCATCAACTGTTAGTTCTGATGCGCAAGCAATAATGCTATCATTAATTGGTTTCGACTAAAAATTCAACAATGGAAGAAGAAAGAAATTCGCTACTTTGCAACTTGGTTTTTGTGAACCCGTCGAAATTTGTTATTTTCCTACTTTCATTTTTATGTGGTTACAATTTTGGTTACCTTGTTCAGGAAATACTAACAGATAAAAAGAAAGAACATTCACTATTTTTTAAAGTTTATATTTATGTAATTGCATCTTTATTTGGATACTTTGTAGCAGGATATTTTCTTGTTAACTTGTCAATTCCATTTTTAATATAATATTTTAATAGAAACAAAAATCAACAAAACAACAATTAAAAAACAGTTTGTAAAAAGAAACAAAACTTATCTTGCATTTTCGGATTTTCCGAAAATGCAAGATATTTTTTAAAAACATCCCCGGCCGACCTTGACCCTTTTCCGGACATTTAAAATTTAAATACCAGCACAGCTGGACATTTAAACTTTAAATACCATCCCCAACACGTCACAGCTACGTCACAGCCTGTGACGTCACTTCCGGTCACGTGACCGGATGTAGCTGTCACTTTTGATTAATGCGTTTTGGCCCAGAAGCCCCACTATTGCACTACTACCGCAGATCGCAAAGCGGCTAGTTTAATCACACATATTTCCAAAACCTAAGTTTTTACGGTAACTTCGATGGTATAATACTATATTTCTGGTACTATTCTATCATCCTATGTGTACGTCATGTTGGCACACTTCAGTATCTATTTTATATTTCATGTCAAACTTAGACAAATCGATGTCCGGACATCGCAAAGCGGCTAATTTAATCACCCATATTTCCAAACCCAAAGTTTTTACGGTAACTTGGTTAGTATAATACTAAAGTTCTGGTTCTATTCTATCACCCTATGTGTACCTAATATTGGCACACTTCCGTATTTATTTTATATTTCCTGTCAAACTTAGACCAATCGCTGACCGCAGATCGCAAAGCGGCTAGTTTAATCACCCATATTTCAAAAACCTAAGTTTTTACGGTACTTCGGTGGTATAATACTATATTTCTGGTACTATTCTATCATCCTATGTGTACGTCATGTTGGCAAACTTCCATATTTATTTTATATTTAATGTCAAACTTTGACAAATCGTTGTCCACACATCGCAAAGCGACTACTTTAATCACCCATAATTCCAAAACCTACGTTTTTATGGGAACATGGGTGGTAAAGTACAAAGGTTCTGGTCGTATTCTATCATACTATGTGTAAGTCATGTTGGCACACTTCCGTATTTATTTTATATTTCATGTCAAACTTAGACAAATCGCTGACTGCACATCGCAAATCGGCTAATTTAATCAACCATATTTCCAAAAATAAGTTTTTACGGTAACTTGGGTGGTATAGTCCAACGGCTAGTTTAATTTCCAAAACCTAAGTTTTTACGGTAACTTGGTTGGTATAATACTAAAGTTCTGGTTCAATTCTATCACCCTATTTGTACCTAATGTTGGCACACTTCCGTATTTATTTTATATTTCATGTCAAAATTAGACAAATCGCTGACCGCAGATCGCAAAGTGGCTAGTTTAATCAACCATATTTCCAAAACCTAAGTTTTTACGGTAACTTCGGTGGTATGATACTATAATTCTTGTCCTATTCTATCACCCTATGTGTCCGTCATGTATCAACAATTCCATATTTATTTTTATTTTTCATGTCAAACTTAGACAAATCGCTGACCGCAGATCGCAAAGCGGCTAGTTTAATCACCCATATTTCCAAAACCTAAGTTTTTACGGTAACTTCGGTGGTATAATACTATATTTCTGGTACTATTCTATCATCCTATGTGTACGTCATGTTGGCAAACTTCCATATTTATTTTATATTTAATGTCAAACTTTGACAAATCTTTGTCCGCACATCGCAAAGCGACTACTTTAATCACCCATATTTCCAAAACCAATGTTTTTACGGTAACTTAGTTGGTATAATACTAAAGTTCTGGTTCTATTCTATCACCTAAGTGTACCTAATGTTGGCACACTTACGTATTTATTTTATTTTTCATGTCAAACTTTGACAAATCGTTGTCCGCACATCGCAAAGCGGCTAATTTAATCAACCATATTTCCAAAACCTAAGTTTTTACGGTAACTTGGGTGGTATAGTCCTACAGTTCTTGTCCTATTCTATCATCTTATGTGTACGAAATGTTGGCACACTTCCGTATTTATTTTATATTTCATGTAAAACTTAGACAAATCGCTGTCCACATATCGCAAAGCGACTACTTTTACCACCCTTATTTCCAAAACTTAAGTTTTTACGGAACTTCGGTGGTATGATACTATATTTCTGGTCCTATTCTATCACCCTATGTGTACGTCTTGTATCCACAATTCCGTATTTATTTTTATTTTTCATGTCAAACTTTGACAAATTGTTGTCCACACATCGAAAAGCGGCTACTTTAACCACCTATATTTCCAAAACCTAAGTTTTTACGGTAACTTGGTTGGTATAATACTAAAGTTCTGGTTCTATTCTATCACTCTAAGTGTACCTAATGTTGGCACACCTCCGTATTTATTTTATTTTTCATGTCAAACTTAGACAAATCGCTGACCGCACATCGCAAAGCGGCTAATTTAATCAACCATATTCCCAAAACCAAAGTTTTTTTGGTAACTTGGTTGGTATAATACTATATTTCTGGTACTATTCTATCATCCTATGTGTACGTCATGTATCCACAATTCCGTATTTATTTTTATTTTTCATGTCAAACTTAGACAAATCGCTGACCGCAGATCGCAAAGCGGCTAGTTTAATCACCCATATTTCCAAAACCTACGTTTTTACGGTAACTTGGGTGGTATAATCCTACAGTTCTTGTCCTATTCTATCATATTATGTGTACGTAATGTTGGCACACTTCCGTATTTATATTATATTTTATGTCAAAATTAGACAAATCGCTGACCGCAGATCGCAAAGCGGCTAGTTTAATCACCCGTATTTCCAAAACCTAAGTTTTTACGGTAACTTGGTTGGTATAATACTAAAGTTCTGGTTCTATTCTATCACTCTAAGTGTACCTAATGTTGGCACACCTCCGTATTTATTTTATTTTTCATGTCAAACTTTGACAAATCGTTGTCCGCAGATCGCAAAGCGGCTAGTTTAATCACCCATATTTCCAAAACCTAAGTTTTTATGGTAACTTGGGTGGTATAGTCCAACAGTTCTTGTCCTATTCTATCATCTTATGTGTACGTAATGTTGGCACACTTCCTAATTTATTTTATATTTCATGTAAAACTTAGACAAATCGCTGTCCACACATCGCAAAGTGACTACTTTTACCACCCATATTTCCAAAACCTACGTTTTTATGGTAACTTGGGTGGTAAAGTACAAAGGTTCTGGTCCTATTCTATCATCCTATGTGTACGTCATGTTGGCAAACTTCCATATTTATTTTATATTTAATGTCAAACTTTGACAAATCGTTGTCCGCACATCGCAAAGCGACTACTTTAATCACCCATATTTCCAAAACCTAATTTTTTACGGAACTTCGGTGGTATGATACTATATTTCTGGTCCTATTCTATCACCCTATGTGTACGTCATGTATCCACAATTTCGTATTTATTTTTATTTTTCATGTAAAACTTTGACAAATCGTTGTCCACACATCGCAAAGCGGCTACTTTAACCACCTATATTTCCAAAACCTAAGTTTTTACGGTAACTTGGTTGGTATAATACTAAAGTTCTGGTTCTATTCTATCACCCTATGAGTACGTAATGTTAGCACACATCAGTATTTATTTTATATTTCATGTCAAACTTAGACAAATCGTTGTCCGGACATCGCAAAGCGGCTAATTTAATCACCCATATTTCCAAAACCTAAGTTTTTACGGTAACTTGGTTGGTATAATACTAAAGTTCTGGTTCTATTCTATCACCTTATGTGTAACTAATGTTGGCACACTTCCGTATTTATTTTATTTTTCATGTCAAACTTAGACAAATCGCTGACCGCAGATCGCAAAGCGGCTAGTTTAATCACACATATTTCCAAAACCTAAGTTTTTACGGTAACTTCGATGGTATAATACTATATTTCTGGTACTATTCTATCATCCTATGTGTACGTCATGTTGGCACACTTCAGTATCTATTTTATATTTCATGTCAAACTTAGACAAATCGTTGTCCGGACATCGCAAAGCGGCTAATTTAATCACCCATATTTCCAAACCCAAAGTTTTTACGGTAACTTGGTTAGTATAATACTAAAGTTCTGGTTCTATTCTATCACCCTATGTGTACCTAATATTGGCACACTTCCGTATTTATTTTATATTTCCTGTCAAACTTAGACCAATCGCTGACCGCAGATCGCAAAGCGGCTAGTTTAATCACCCATATTTCAAAAACCTAAGTTTTTACGGTACTTCGGTGGTATAATACTATATTTCTGGTACTATTCTATCATCCTATGTGTACGTCATGTTGGCAAACTTCCATATTTATTTTATATTTAATGTCAAACTTTGACAAATCGTTGCCCACACATCGCAAAGCGACTACTTTAATCACCCATAATTCCAAAACCTACGTTTTTATGGGAACATGGGTGGTAAAGTACAAAGGTTCTGGTCGTATTCTATCATACTATGTGTACGTCATGTTGGCACACTTCCGTATTTATTTTATATTTCATGTCAAACTTAGACAAATCGCTGACTGCACATCGCAAAGCGGCTAATTTAATCAACCATATTTCCAAAAATAAGTTTTTACGGTAACTTGGGTGGTATAGTCCTAGCGGCTAGTTTAATTTCCAAAACCTAAGTTTTTACGGTAACTTGGTTGGTATAATACTAAAGTTCTGGATCAATTCTATCACCCTATTTGTACCTAATGTTGGCACACTTCCGTATTTATTTTATATTTCATGTCAAAATTAGAAAAATCGCTGACCGCAGATCGCAAAGTGGCTAGTTTAATCAACCATATTTCCAAAACCTAAGTTTTTACGGTAACTTCGGTGGTATGATACTATAATTCTTATCCTATTCTATCACCCTATGTGTACGTCATGTATCAACAATTCCATATTTATTTTTATTTTTCATGTCAAACTTAGACAAATCGCTGACCGCAGATCGCAAAGCGGCTAGTTTAATCACCCATATTTCCAAAACCTAAGTTTTTACGGTAACTTCGGTGGTATAATACTATATTTCTGGTACTATTCTATCATCCTATGTGTACGTCATGTTGGCAAACTTCCATATTTATTTTATATTTAATGTCAAACTTTGACAAATCTTTGTCCGCACATCGCAAAGCGACTACTTTAATCACCCATATTTCCAAAACCAATGTTTTTACGGTAACTTAGTTGGTATAATACTAAAGTTCTGGTTTTATTCTATCACCCTAAGTGTACCTAATGTTGGCACACTTACGTATTTATTTTATTTTTCATGTCAAACTTTGACAAATCGTTGTCCGCACATCGCAAAGCGGTTAATTTAATCACCCATATTTCCAAAACCTAAGTTTTTACGGTAGCTTGGTTGGTATAATACTAAAGATCTGGTTCTATTCTATCACCCTATGTGTACCTAATGTTGGCACACTTCCGTATTTATTTTACATTTCATTTCAAACTTACACCAATCGCTGACCGCACATCGCAAAGCGGCTAATTTAATCAACCATATTTCCAAAACCTACGTTTTTACGGTAACTTGGGTGGTATAGTCCTACAGTTCTTGTCCTATTCTATCATCCTATGTGTACGAAATGTTGGCACACTTCCGTATTTATTTTATATTTCATGTAAAACAGACAAATCGCTGTCCACATATCGCAAAGCGACTACTTTTACCACCCTTATTTCCAAAACTTAAGTTTTACGGAACTTCGGTGGTATGATACTATATTTATGGTCCTATTCTATCACCCTATGTGTACGTCTTGTATCCACAATTCCGTATTTATTTTTATTTTTCATGTCAAACTTTGACAAATTGTTGTCCACACATCGAAAAGCGGCTACTTTAACCACCTATATTTCCAAAAGCTAAGTTTTTACGGTAACTTGGTTGGTATAATACTAAAGTTCTGGTTCTATTCTATCACCCTATGAGTACGTAATGTTAGCACACATCAGTATTTATTTTATATTTCATGTCAAACTTAGACAAATCGTTGTCCGGACATCGCAAAGCGGCTAATATAATCACCTATATTTCCAAAACCTAAGTTTTTACGGTAACTTGATTGGTATAATACTAAAGTTCTGGTTCTATTCTATCACTCTAAGTGTACCTAATGTTGGCACACCTCCGTATTTATTTTATTTTTCATGTCAAACTTAGACAAATCGCTGACCGCACATCGCAAAGCGGCTAATTTAATCAACCATATTCCCAAAACCAAAGTTTTTTTGGTAACTTGGTTGGTATAATACTATATTTCTGGTACTATTCTATCATCCTATGTGTACGTCATGTATCCACAATTCCGTATTTATTTTTATTTTTCATGTCAAACTTAGACAAATCGCTGACCGCAGATCGCAAAGCGGCTAGTTTAATCACCCATATTTCCAAAACCTACGTTTTTACGGTAACTTGGGTGGTATAATCCTACAGTTCTTGTCCTATTCTATCATATTATGTGTACGTAATGTTGGCACACTTCCGTATTTATATTATATTTTATGTCAAAATTAGACAAATCGCTGACCGCAGATCGCAAAGCGGCTAGTTTAATCACCCGTATTTCCAAAACCTAAGTTTTTACGGTAACTTGGTTGGTATAATACTAAAGTTCTGGTTCTATTCTATCACTCTAAGTGTACCTATTGTTGGCACACCTCCGTATTTATTTTATTTTTCATGTCAAACTTTGACAAATCGTTGTCCGCAGATCGCAAAGCGGCTAGTTTAATCACCCATATTTCCAAAACCTAAGTTTTTATGGTAACTTGGGTGGTATAGTCCTACAGTTCTTGTCCTATTCTATCATCTTATGTGTACGTAATGTTGGCACACTTCCGTATTTATTTTATATTTCATGTTAAACTTAGACAAATCGCAGACCGCAGATCGCAAAGCGGGTAGTTTAATCACCCATATTTCCAAAACCTACGTTTTTATGGTAACTTGGGTGGTAAAGTACAAAGGTTCTGGTCGTATTCTATCATCCTCTGTGTACGTCATGTTGGCACACTTCCGTATTTATTTTATATTTCATGTCAAACTTAGACAAATCGCTGTCCACACATCGCAAAGCGACTACTTTAATCACCCATATATCCAAAACCTACGTTTTTATGGTAACTTAAGTGGTAAAGTACAAAGGTTCTGGTCCTATTCTATCATCCTATGTGTATGTCATGTTGGCACACTTCCGTATTTATTTTATATTTCATGTTAAACTTAGACAAATCGCTGACCGCACATCGCAAAGCGGCTAATTTAATCACCCATATTTCCAAAACCTAAGTTTTTACGGTAGCTTGGTTGGTATAATACTAAAGATCTGGTTCTATTCTATCACCCTATGTGTACCTAATGTTGGCACACTTCCGTATTTATTTTACATTTCATTTCAAACTTAGACCAATCGCTGACCGCACATCGCAAAGCGGCTAATTTAATCAACCATATTTCCAAAACCTAAGTTTTTACGGTAACTTTGGTGGTATAGTCCTATAGTTCTTGTCCTATTCTATCATCTTATGTGTACGAAATGTTGGCACACTTCCGTATTTATTTTATATTTCATGTAAAACTTAGACAAATCGCTGTCCACACATCGCAAAGCGACTACTTTTACCACCCATATTTCCAAAACCTAAGTTTTTACCGAACTTCGGTGGTATGATACTATATTTCTGGTCCTATTCTATCACCCTATGTGTACGTCATGTATCAACAATTCCGTATTTATTTTTATTTTTCATGTTAAACTTTGACAAATCTTTGTCCACACATCGCAAAGCGGCTACTTTTACCACCTATATTTCCAAAACCTAAGTTTTTACGGTAACTTGGTTGGTATAATACTAAAGTTCTGGTTCTATTCTATCACCCTATGAGTACGTAATGTTAGCACACATCAGTATTTATTTTATATTTCATGTGAAACTTAGACAAATCGTTGTCCGGACGTCGCAAAGCGGCTAATTTAATCACCCATATTTCCAAAACCTAAGTTTTTACGGTAACTTGGTTGGTATAATACTAAAGTTCTGGTTCTATTCTATCACCCTATGTGTACCTAATATTGGCACACTTCCGTATTTATTTTATATTTCATGTCAAAATTAGACAAATCGCTGACCGCAGATCGCAAAGCGGCTAGTTTAATCACCCGTATTTCCAAAACCTAAGTTTTTACGGTAACTTGGTTGGTATAATACTAAAGTTCTGGTTCTATTCTATCACCCTATGTGTACCTAATATTGGCACACTTCCGTATTTATTTTATATTTCATGTCAAAATTAGACAAATCGCTGACCGCAGATTGCATAGCGGCTAGTTTAATCACCCATATTTCCAAAACCTAAGTTTTTACGGTAACTTCGGTGGTATGATACAATATTTCTGGTCCTATTCTATTACCCAATGTGTACGTCATGTATCCACAATTCCGTATTTATTTTTATTTTTCATGTCAAACTTAGACACATCGCTGACCGCACATCGCAAAGCGGCTAATTTAATCAAACATATTCCCAAAACCAAAGTTTTTTTGGTAACTTGGTTGGTATGATACTATATTTCTGGTACTATTCTATCATCCTATGTGTACGTCATGTATCCACAATTCCGTATTTATTTTTATTTTTCATGTCAAACTTAGACAAATCGCTGACCGCAGATCGCAAAGCGGCTAGTTTAATCACCCGTATTTCCAAAACCTAAGTTTTTACGGTAACTTGGTTGGTATAATACTAAAGTTCTGGTTCAATTCTATCACTTTATTTGTACCTAATGTTGGCACACTTCCGTATTTATTTTATATTTCATGTCAAAATTAGACAAATCGCTGACCGCAGATCGCAAAGTGGCTAGTTTAATCAACCATATTTCCAAAACCTAAGTTTTTACGGTAACTTCGGTGGTATGATACTATAATTCTTGTCCTATTCTATCACCCTATGTGTACGTCATGTATCCACAATTCCGTATTTATTTTATATTTCATGTCAAACTTAGACAAATCGCTGACCGCACATCGCAAAGCGGCTAGTTTAATCACCCATATTTCCAAAACCTACGTTTTTATGGTAACTTGGGTGGTAAAGTACAAAGGTTCTGGTCGTATTCTATCATCCTCTGTGTAGGTCATGTTGGCACACTTCCGTATTTATTTTATATTTCATGTCAAACTTAGACAAATCGCTGACCGCAGATCACAAAGCGGCTAGTTTAATCACCCATATTTCCAAAACCTACGTTTTTACGGTAACTTGGGTGGTATAGTCCTACAGTTCTTGTCCTAATCTATCATCTTATGTGTACGTAATGTTGGCACACTTCCGTATTTATATTATATTTTATGTCAAAATTAGACAAATCGCTGACCGCAGATCGCAAAGCGGCTAGTTTAATCACCCGTATTTCCAAAACCTAAGTTTTTACGGTAACTTGGTTGGTATAATACTAAAGTTCTGGTTCAATTCTATCACCCTATTTGTACCTAATGTTGGCACACTTCCGTATTTAATTTATATTTCATGTCAAAATTAGACAAATCGCTGACCGCAGATCGCAAAGTGGCTAGTTTAATCACCCATATTTCCAAAACCTAAGTTTTTACGGTAACTTCGGTGGTATGATACTATAATTCTGGTCATATTCTATCACCCTATGTGTACGTCATGTTGGCAAACTTCCATATTTATTTTATATTTAATGTCAAACTTTGACAAATCGTTGTCCGCACATCGCAAAGCGACTACTTTAATCACCCATATATCCAAAACCTACGTTTTTATGGTAACTTAAGTGGTAAAGTACAAAGGTTTTGGTCCTATTCTATCATCCTATGTGTACGTCATGTTGGCACACTTCCGTATTTATTTTATATTTCATGTCAAACTTAGACAAATCGCTGACCGCACATCGCAAAGCGGCTAGTTTAATCACCCATATTTCCAAAACCTAAGTTTTTACGGTAGCTTGGTTGGTATAATACTAAAGATCTGGTTCTATTTTATCACCCTATGTGTACCTAATGTTGGCACACTTCCGTATTTATTTTACATTTCATTTCAAACTTAGACCAATCGCTTACCGCACATCGCAAAGCGGCTAATTTAATCAACCATATTTCCAAAACCTAAGTTTTTACGGTAACTTGGGTGGTATAGTCCTATAGTTCTTGTCCTATTCTATCATCTTATGTGTACGAAATGTTGGCACACTTCCGTATTTATTTTATATTTCATGTAAAACTTAGACAAATCGCTGTCCACACATCGCAAAGCGACTACTTTTACCACCCATATTTCCAAAACCTAAGTTTTTACGGAACTTCGGTGGTATGATACTATATTTCTGGTCCTATTCTATCACCCTATGTGTACGTCATGTATCCACAATTCCGTATTTATTTTTATTTTTCATGTCAAACTTTGACAAATCGTTGTCCACACATCGCAAAGCGGCTACTTTTACCACCTATATTTCCAAAACCTAAGTTTTTACGGTAACTTGGTTGGTATAATACTAAAGTTCTGGTTCCATTCTATCACCCTATGAGTACGTAATGTTAGCACACATCAGTATTTATTTTATATTTCATGTCAAACTTAGACAAATCGTTGTCCGGACATCGCAAAGCGGCTAATTTAATCACCCATATTTCCAAAACCTAAGTTTTTACGGTAACTTGGTTGGTATAATACTAAAGTTCTGGTTCTATTCTATCACCCTATGTGTACCTAATATTGGCACACTTCCGTATTTATTTTATATTTCATGTCAAAATTTGACAAATCGCTGACCGCTGATCGCATAGCGGCTAGTTTAATCACCCATATTTCCAAAACCTGAGTTTTTACGGTAACTTCGGTGGTATGATACTATATTTCTGGTCCTATTCTATCATCCTATGTGTACGTCATGTTGGAAAACTTCCTTATTTATTTTATATTTAATGTCAAACTTTGACAAATCGTTGTCCGCACATCGCAAAGCGACTACTTTAATCACCCATATTTCCAAAACCTACGTTTTTATGGTAAATTGGGTGGTAAAGTACAAAGGTTCTGGTCCTATTCTATCATCCTATGTGTACGTCATGTTGGCAAACTTCCATATTTATTTTATATTTAATGTCAAACTTTGACAAATCGTTGTCCGCACATCGCAAAGCGACTACTTTAATCACCCATATTTCCAAAACCTACGTTTTTACGGTAACTTGGGTGGTAAAGTACAAAGGTTCTGGCCCTATTGTATCATTCTATGTGTACGTCATGTTGGCACACTTCCGTATTTATTTTATATTTCATGTCAAACTTAGACAAATCGCTGACTGCACATCGCAAAGCGGCTAATTTAATCAACCATATTTCCAAAAATAAGTTTTTACGGTAACTTGGGTGGTATAGTCCTAGCGGCTAGTTTAATTTCCAAAACCTAAGTTTTTACGGTAACTTGGTTGGTATAATACTAAAGTTCTGGATCAATTCTATCACCCTATTTGTACCTAATGTTGGCACACTTCCGTATTTATTTTATATTTCATGTCAAAATTAGACAAATCGCTGACCGCAGATCGCAAAGTGGCTAGTTTAATCAACCATATTTCCAAAACCTAAGTTTTTACGGTAACTTCGGTGGTATGATACTATAATTCTTGTCCTATTCTATCACCCTATGTGTACGTCATGTATCAACAATTCCATATTTATTTTTATTTTTCATGTCAAACTTAGACAAATCGCTGACCGCAGATCGCAAAGCGGCTAGTTTAATCACCCATATTTCCAAAACCTAAGTTTTTACGGTAACTTCGGTGGTATAATACTATATTTCTGGTACTATTCTATCATCCTATGTGTACGTCATGTTGGCAAACTTCCATATTTATTTTATATTTAATGTCAAACTTTGACAAATCTTTGTCCGCACATCGCAAAGCGACTACTTTAATCACCCATATTTCCAAAACCAATGTTTTTACGGTAACTTAGTTGGTATAATACTAAAGTTCTGGTTTTATTCTATCACCCTAAGTGTACCTAATGTTGGCACACTTACGTATTTATTTTATTTTTCATGTCAAACTTTGACAAATCGTTGTCCGCACATCGCAAAGCGGTTAATTTAATCACCCATATTTCCAAAACCTAAGTTTTTACGGTAGCTTGGTTGGTATAATACTAAAGATCTGGTTCTATTCTATCACCCTATGTGTACCTAATGTTGGCACACTTCCGTATTTATTTTACATTTCATTTCAAACTTACACCAATCGCTGACCGCACATCGCAAAGCGGCTAATTTAATCAACCATATTTCCAAAACCTACGTTTTTACGGTAACTTGGGTGGTATAGTCCTACAGTTCTTGTCCTATTCTATCATCCTATGTGTACGAAATGTTGGCACACTTCCGTATTTATTTTATATTTCATGTAAAACTTAGACAAATCGCTGTCCACATATCGCAAAGCGACTACTTTTACCACCCTTATTTCCAAAACTTAAGTTTTACGGAACTTCGGTGGTATGATACTATATTTATGGTCCTATTCTATCACCCTATGTGTACGTCTTGTATCCACAATTCCGTATTTATTTTTATTTTTCATGTCAAACTTTGACAAATTGTTGCCCACACATCGAAAAGCGGCTACTTTAACCACCTATATTTCCAAAAGCTAAGTTTTTACGGTAACTTGGTTGGTATAATACTAAAGTTCTGGTTCTATTCTATCACCCTATGAGTACGTAATGTTAGCACACATCAGTATTTATTTTATATTTCATGTCAAACTTAGACAAATCGTTGTCCGGACATCGCAAAGCGGCTAATATAATCACCTATATTTCCAAAACCTAAGTTTTTACGGTAACTTGATTGGTATAATACTAAAGTTCTGGTTCTATTCTATCACTCTAAGTGTACCTAATGTTGGCACACCTCCGTATTTATTTTATTTTTCATGTCAAACTTAGACAAATCGCTGACCGCACATCGCAAAGCGGCTAATTTAATCAACCATATTCCCAAAACCAAAGTTTTTTTGGTAACTTGGTTGGTATAATACTATATTTCTGGTACTATTCTATCATCCTATGTGTACGTCATGTATCCACAATTCCGTATTTATTTTTATTTTTCATGTCAAACTTAGACAAATCGCTGACCGCAGATCGCAAAGCGGCTAGTTTAATCACCCATATTTCCAAAACTTACGTTTTTACGGTAACTTGGGTGGTATAATCCTACAGTTCTTGTCCTATTCTATCATATTATGTGTACGTAATGTTGGCACACTTCCGTATTTATATTATATTTTATGTCAAAATTAGACAAATCGCTGACCGCAGATCGCAAAGCGGCTAGTTTAATCACCCGTATTTCCAAAACCTAAGTTTTTACGGTAACTTGGTTGGTATAATACTAAAGTTCTGGTTCTATTCTATCACTCTAAGTGTACCTAATGTTGGCACACCTCCGTATTTATTTTATTTTTCATGTCAAACTTTGACAAATCGTTGTCCGCAGATCGCAAAGCGGCTAGTTTAATCACCCATATTTCCAAAACCTAAGTTTTTATGGTAACTTGGGTGGTATAGTCCTACAGTTCTTGTCCTATTCTATCATCTTATGTGTACGTAATGTTGGCACACTTCCGTATTTATTTTATATTTCATGTTAAACTTAGACAAATCGCAGACCGCAGATCGCAAAGCGGCTAGTTTAATCACCCATATTTCCAAAACCTACGTTTTTATGGTAACTTGGGTGGTAAAGTACAAAGGTTCTGGTCGTATTCTATCATCCTCTGTGTACGTCATGTTGGCACACTTCCGTATTTATTTTATATTTCATGTCAAACTTAGACAAATCGCTGTCCACACATCGCAAAGCGACTACTTTAATCACCCATATATCCAAAACCTACGTTTTTATGGTAACTTAAGTGGTAAAGTACAAAGGTTCTGGTCCTATTCTATCATCCTATGTGTATGTCATGTTGGCACACTTCCGTATTTATTTTATATTTCATGTTAAACTTAGACAAATCGCTGACCGCACATCGCAAAGCGGCTAATTTAATCACCCATATTTCTAAAACCTAAGTTTTTACGGTAGCTTGGTTGGTATAATACTAAAGATCTGGTTCTATTCTATCACCCTATGTGTACCTAATGTTGGCACACTTCCGTATTTATTTTACATTTCATTTCAAACTTAGACCAATCGCTGACCGCACATCGCAAAGCGGCTAATTTAATCAACCATATTTCCAAAACCTAAGTTTTTACGGTAACTTTGGTGGTATAGTCCTATAGTTCTTGTCCTATTCTATCATCTTATGTGTACGAAATGTTGGCACACTTCCGTATTTATTTTATATTTCATGTAAAACTTAGACAAATCGCTGTCCACACATCGCAAAGCGACTACTTTTACCACCCATATTTCCAAAACCTAAGTTTTTACCGAACTTCGGTGGTATGATACTATATTTCTGGTCCTATTCTATCACCCTATGTGTACGTCATGTATCAACAGTTCCGTATTTATTTTTATTTTTCATGTTAAACTTTGACAAATCTTTGTCCACACATCGCAAAGCGGCTACTTTTACCACCTATATTTCCAAAACCTAAGTTTTTACGGTAACTTGGTTGGTATAATACTAAAGTTCTGGTTCTATTCTATCACCCTATGAGTACGTAATGTTAGCACACATCAGTATTTATTTTATATTTCATGTGAAACTTAGACAAATCGTTGTCCGGACGTCGCAAAGCGGCTAATTTAATCACCCATATTTCCAAAACCTAAGTTTTTACGGTAACTTGGTTGGTATAATACTAAAGTTCTGGTTCTATTCTATCACCCTATGTGTACCTAATATTGGCACACTTCCGTATTTATTTTATATTTCATGTCAAAATTAGACAAATCGCTGACCGCAGATCGCAAAGCGGCTAGTTTAATCACCCGTATTTCCAAAACCTAAGTTTTTACGGTAACTTGGTTGGTATAATACTAAAGTTCTGGTTCAATTCTATCACTTTATTTGTACCTAATGTTGGCACACTTCCGTATTTATTTTATATTTCATGTCAAAATTAGACAAATCGCTGACCGCAGATCGCAAAGTGGCTAGTTTAATCAAACATATTCCCAAAACCAAAGTTTTTTTGGTAACTTGGTTGGTATGATACTATATTTCTGGTACTATTCTATCATCCTATGTGTACGTCATGTATCCACAATTCCGTATTTATTTTTATTTTTCATGTCAAACTTAGACAAATCGCTGACCGCAGATCGCAAAGCGGCTAGTTTAATCACCCGTATTTCCAAAACCTAAGTTTTTACGGTAACTTGGTTGGTATAATACTAAAGTTCTGGTTCAATTCTATCACTTTATTTGTACCTAATGTTGGCACACTTCCGTATTTATTTTATATTTCATGTCAAAATTAGACAAATCGCTGACCGCAGATCGCAAAGTGGCTAGTTTAATCAACCATATTTCCAAAACCTAAGTTTTTACGGTAACTTCGGTGGTATGATACTATAATTCTTGTCCTATTCTATCACCCTATGTGTACGTCATGTATCCACAATTCCGTATTTATTTTATATTTCATGTCAAACTTAGACAAATCGCTGACCGCACATCGCAAAGCGGCTAGTTTAATCACCCATATTTCCAAAACCTACGTTTTTATGGTAACTTGGGTGGTAAAGTACAAAGGTTCTGGTCGTATTCTATCATCCTCTGTGTAGGTCATGTTGGCACACTTCCGTATTTATTTTATATTTCATGTCAAACTTAGACAAATCGCTGACCGCAGATCACAAAGCGGCTAGTTTAATCACCCATATTTCCAAAACCTACGTTTTTACGGTAACTTGGGTGGTATAGTCCTACAGTTCTTGTCCTAATCTATCATCTTATGTGTACGTAATGTTGGCACACTTCCGTATTTATATTATATTTTATGTCAAAATTAGACAAATCGCTGACCGCAGATCGCAAAGCGGCTAGTTTAATCACCCGTATTTCCAAAACCTAAGTTTTTACGGTAACTTGGTTGGTATAATACTAAAGTTCTGGTTCAATTCTATCACCCTATTTGTACCTAATGTTGGCACACTTCCGTATTTAATTTATATTTCATGTCAAAATTAGACAAATCGCTGACCGCAGATCGCAAAGTGGCTAGTTTAATCACCCATATTTCCAAAACCTAAGTTTTTACGGTAACTTCGGTGGTATGATACTATAATTCTGGTCCTATTCTATCACCCTATGTGTACGTCATGTTGGCAAACTTCCATATTTATTTTATATTTAATGTCAAACTTTGACAAATCGTTGTCCGCACATCGCAAAGCGACTACTTTAATCACCCATATATCCAAAACCTACGTTTTTATGGTAACTTAAGTGGTAAAGTACAAAGGTTTTGGTCCTATTCTATCATCCTATGTGTACGTCATGTTGGCACACTTCCGTATTTATTTTATATTTCATGTCAAACTTAGACAAATCGCTGACCGCACATCGCAAAGCGGCTAATTTAATCACCCATATTTCCAAAACCTAAGTTTTTACGGTAGCTTGGTTGGTATAATACTAAAGATCTGGTTCTATTTTATCACCCTATGTGTACCTAATGTTGGCACACTTCCGTATTTATTTTACATTTCATTTCAAACTTAGACCAATCGCTTACCGCACATCGCAAAGCGGCTAATTTAATCAACCATATTTCCAAAACCTAAGTTTTTACGGTAACTTGGGTGGTATAGTCCTATAGTTCTTGTCCTATTCTATCATCTTATGTGTACGAAATGTTGGCACACTTCCGTATTTATTTTATATTTCATGTAAAACTTAGACAAATCGCTGTCCACACATCGCAAAGCGACTACTTTTACCACCCATATTTCCAAAACCTAAGTTTTTACGGAACTTCGGTGGTATGATACTATATTTCTGGTCCTATTCTATCACCCTATGTGTACGTCATGTATCCACAATTCCGTATTTATTTTTATTTTTCATGTCAAACTTTGACAAATCGTTGTCCACACATCGCAAAGCGGCTACTTTTACCACCTATATTTCCAAAACCTAAGTTTTTACGGTAACTTGGTTGGTATAATACTAAAGTTCTGGTTCCATTCTATCACCCTATGAGTACGTAATGTTAGCACACATCAGTATTTATTTTATATTTCATGTCAAACTTAGACAAATCGTTGTCCGGACATCGCAAAGCGGCTAATTTAATCACCCATATTTCCAAAACCTAAGTTTTTACGGTAACTTGGTTGGTATAATACTAAAGTTCTGGTTCTATTCTATCACCCTATGTGTACCTAATATTGGCACACTTCCGTATTTATTTTATATTTCATGTCAAAATTAGACAAATCGCTGACCGCTGATCGCATAGCGGCTAGTTTAATCACCCATATTTCCAAAACCTGAGTTTTTACGGTAACTTCGGTGGTATGATACTATATTTCTGGTCCTATTCTATCATCCTATGTGTACGTCATGTTGGAAAACTTCCTTATTTATTTTATATTTAATGTCAAACTTTGACAAATCGTTGTCCGCACATCGCAAAGCGACTACTTTAATCACCCATATTTCCAAAACCTACGTTTTTATGGTAAATTGGGTGGTAAAGTACAAAGGTTCTGGTCCTATTCTATCATCCTATGTGTACGTCATGTTGGCAAACTTCCATATTTATTTTATATTTAATGTCAAACTTTGACAAATCGTTGTCCGCACATCGCAAAGCGACTACTTTAATCACCCATATTTCCAAAACCTACGTTTTTACGGTAACTTGGGTGGTAAAGTACAAAGGTTCTGGCCCTATTGTATCATTCTATGTGTACGTCATTTTGGCACAATTCCGTATTTATTTTATATTTCATGTCAAACTTAGACAAATCGCTGACCGCACATCGCAAAGCGGCTAATTTAATCACCCATATTTCCAAAACCAATGTTTTTACGATAACTTAGTTGGTATAATACTAAAGTTCTGGTTCTATTCTATCACCCTAAGTGTACCTAATGTTGGCACAATTCCGTATTTATTTTATTTTTCAAGTCAAACTTTGACAAATCGTTGTCCGCACATCGCAAAGCGGCTAATTTAATCACCCATATTTCCAAAACCTAAGTTTTTACGGTAACTTGGGTGGTATAGTCCTACAGTTCTTGTCCTATTCTATCATCTTATGTGTACGAAATGTTGAAACACTTCCGTATTTATTTTATATTTCATGTAAAACTTAAACAAATCGCTGTCCACACATCGCAAAGCGACTACTTTTACCACCCATATTTCCAAAACCTAAGTTTTTACGGAACTTCGGTGGTATGATACTATATTTCTATATTTCTATATTAATTTAATCAACCATATTCCCAAAACCAAAGTTTTTTTGGTAACTTGGTTGGTATAATACTATATTTCTGGTACTATTCTATCATCCTATGTGTACGTCATGTATCCACAATTCTGTATTTATTTTTATTTTTCATGTCAAACTTAGACAAATCGCTGACCGCAGATCGCAAAGCGGCTAGTTTAATCACCCATATTTCCAAAACCTACGTTTTTACGGTAACTTGGATGGTATAGTCCTACAGTTCTTGTCCTATTCTATCATATTATGTGTACGTAATGTTGGCACACTTCCGTATTTATATTATATTTTATGTCAAAATTAGACAAATCGCTGACCGCAGATCGCAAAGCGGCTAGTTTAATCACCCGTATTTCCAAAACCTAAGTTTTTACGGTAAATTGGTTGGTATAATACTAAAGTTCTGGTTCAATTCTATCACCCTATTTGTACCTAATGTTGGCAAACTTCCGTATTTATTTTATATTTCATGTCAAAATTAGACAAATCGCTGACCGCAGATCGCAAAGTGGCTAGTTTAATCACCCATATTTCCAAAACCTAATTTTTTACGGTAACTTCGGTGATATGATACTATAATTCTTGTCCTATTCTATCACCCTATGTGTACGTCATGTAACCACAATTCCGTATTTATTTTATATTTCATGTCAAACTTAGACAAATCGCTAACCGCACATCGCAAAGCGGCTAATTTAATCACCCATATTTCCAAAACCAATGTTTTTACGGTAACTTAGTTGGTATAATACTAAAGTTCTGGTTCTATTCTATCACCCTAAGTGTACCTAATGTTGGCACAATTCCGTATTTATTTTATTTTTCATGTCAAACTTTGACAAATCGTTGTCCGCACATCGCAAAGCGGCTAATTTAATCACCCATATTTCCAAAACCTAAGTTTTTACGGTAACTTGGGTGGTATAGTCCTACAGTTCTTGTCCTATTCTATCATCTTATGTGTAAGAAATGTTGAAACACTTCCGTATTTATTTTATATTTCATGTAAAACTTAGACAAATCGCTGTCCACACAACGCAAAGCGACTACTTTTACCACCCATATTTCTAAAACCTAAGTTTTTACGGAACTTCGGTGGTATGATACTATATTTCTATATTTCTATAATAATTTAATCAACCATATTCCCAAAACCAAAGTTTTTTTGGTAACTTGGTTGGTATAATACTATATTTCTGGTACTATTCTATCATCCTATGAGTACGTCATGTATCCACAATTCTGTATTTATTTTTATTTTTCATGTCAAAATTAGACAAATCGCTGACCGCAGATCGCAAAGCGGCTAGTTTAATCACCCATATTTCCAAAACCTACGTTTTTACGGTAACTTGGGTGGTATAGTCCTACAGTTCTTGTCCTATTCTATCATATTATGTGTACGTAATGTTGGCACACTTCCGTATTTATATTATATTTTATGTCAAAATTAGACAAATCGCTGACCGCAGATCGCAAAGCGGCTAGTTTAATCACCCGTATTTCCAAAACCTAATTTTTTACGGTAAACTGGTTGGTATAATACTAAAGTTCTGGTTCAATTCTATCACCCTATTTGTACCTAATGTTGGCACACTTCCGTATTTATTTTATATTTCATGTCAAAATTAGACAAATCGCTGACCGCAGATCGCAAAGTGGCTAGTTTAATCAACCATATTTCCAAAACCTAACTTTTTACGGTACCTTCGGTGATATGATACTATAATTCTTGTCATATTCTATCACCCTATGTGTACGTCATATATCCACAATTCCGTATTTATTTTATATTTCATGTCAAACTTAGACAAATCGCTGATTGCACATCGCAAAGCGGCTAATTTAATCACCCATATTTCCAAAACCAATTTTTTTTTTGGTAACTTAGTTGGTATAATACTAAAGTTCTGAATCTATTCCATCACTCTAAGTGTACCTAATGTTGGCACACTTCCGTATTTATTTTATTTTTCATGTCAAACTTTGACAAATCGTTGTCCGCAGATCGCAAAGCGGCTAGTTTAATCACCCATATTTCCAAAACCTAAGTTTTTACGGTAACTTGGGTGGTATAGTCCTACAGTTCTTGTCCTATTCTATCATCTTATGTGTACGTAATGTTGGCACACTTCCGTATTTATTTTATTTTTCATGTCAAACTTAGACAAATCGCAGACCGCAGATCGCAAAGTGGCTAGTTTAAAAACCCATATTTCCAAAACCTACGTTTTTATGGTAACTTGGGTGGTAAAATACAAAGGTTCTGGTCGTATTCTATCATCCTCTGTGTACGTCATGTTGGCACACCTCCGTATTTATTTTATATTTCATGTAAAACTTAGACAAATCGCTGTCCACACATCGCAAAGCGACTACTTTTACCACCCATATTTCCAAAACCTAAGTTTTTACGGAACTTCGGTGGTATGATACTATATTTCTGGTCCTATTCTATTACCCTATGTTTACGTTATGTATCCACAATTCCGTATTTATTTTTATTTTTCATGTCAAACTTTGACAAATCGTTGTCTACACATCGCAAAGCGGCTACTTTAACCACCTATATTTCCAAAACCTAAGTTTTTACGGTAACTTGGTTGGTATAATAAAAAAGTTCTGGTTCTATTCTATCACCCTATGAGTACGTAATGTTAGCACACATCAGTATTTATTTTATATTTCATGTCAAACTTAGACAAATCGCTGACCGCACATCGCAAAGCGGCTAATTTAATTAACCATATTCCCAAAACCAAAGTTTTTTTGGTAACTTGGTTGGTATAATACTATTTTTCTGGTACTATTCTATCATCCTATGTGTACGTCATGTATCCACAATTCCGTATTTATTTTTATTTTTCATGTCAAACTTAGACAAATCGCTGACCGCAGATCGCAAAGCGGCTAGTTTAATCACCCATATTTCCAAAACCTACGTTTTTACGGTAACTTGGGTGGTATAGTCCTACAGTTCTTGTCCTATTCTATCATCTTATGTGTACGTAATGTTGGCACACTTCCGTATTTATATTATATTTTATGTCAAAATTACACAAATCGCTGACCGCAGATCGGAAAGCGGCTAGTTTAATCACCCGTATTTCCAAAACCTAAGTTTTTACGGTTACTTGGCTGGTATAATACTAAAGTTCTGGTTCAATTCTATCACCCTATTTGTACCTTATGTTGGCACACGTCCTTATTTATTTTATATTTCATGTCAAAATTAGACAAATCGCTGACCGCAGATCGCAAAGTGGCTAGTTTGATCAACCATATTTCCAAAACCTAAGTTTTTACGGTAACTTCGGTGGTATGATACTATAATTCTGGTCCTATTCTATCACCCTATGTGTACGTCATGTATTCACAATTCCATATTTATTTTTATTTTTCATGTCAAACTTAGACAAATCGCTGACCTCAGATCGCAAAGCGGCTAGTTTAATCACCCATATTTCCAAAACCTAAGTTTTTACGGTAACTTCGGTGGTATAATACTATATTTCTGGTACTATTCTATCATCCTATGTGTACGTCATGTTGGAAAACTTCCATATTTATTTTATATTTAATGTCAAACTTTGACAAATCGCTGACCGCACATCGCAAAGCGGCTAATTTAATCACCCATATTTCCAAAACCAATTTTTTCGGTAACTTAGTTGGTATAATACTAAAGTTCTGGCTCTATTCTATCACCCTAAGTGTACCTAATGTTGGCACAATTCCGTATTTATTTTATTTTTCATGTCAAACTTTGACAAATCGTTGTCCGCACATCGCAAAGCGGTTAATTTAATCACCCATATTTCCAAAACCTACGTTTTTATGGTAACTTGGGTGGTAAAGTACAAAGGTTCTTGTCCTATTATATCATCCTATGTGTACGTCATTTTGGCACCCTTCCGTATTTATTTTATTTTTCATGTCAAACTTAGACAAATCGCAGACCGCAGATCGCAAAGCGGCTAGTTTAATCACCCATATTTCCAAAACCTAAGTTTTTACGGTAACTTCGGTGGTATAATACTATATTTCTGGTACTATTCTATCATCCTATGTGTACGTCATGTTGGCAAACTTCCATATTTATTTTATATTTAATGTCAAACTTTGACAAATCGTTGTCCGCACATCGCAAAGCGACTACTTTAATCACCCATATTTCCAAAACCTACGTTTTTATGGTAACTTGGGTGGTAAAGTACAAAGGTTCTGGTCGTATTCTATCATCCTATGTGTACGTCATGTTGGCACACTTCCGTATTTATTTTATATTTCATGTCAAACTTAGACAAATCGCTGTCCACACATCGCAAAGCGACTATTTTTACCACCCATATTTCCAAAACCTAAGTTTTTACGGAACTTCGGTGGTATGATACTATATTTATGGTCCTACTCTATCACCCTATGTGTACGTTATGTATCCACAATTCCGTATTTATTTTTATTTTTCATGTCAAACTTTAACAAATCGTTGTCTACACATCGCAAAGCGGCTACTTTAACCACCTATATTTCCAAAACCTAAGTTTTTACGGTAACTTGGTTGGTATAATAAAAAAGTTCTGGTTCTATTCTATCACCCTATGAGTACGTAATGTTAGCACACATCAGTATTTATTTTATATTTCATGTCAAACTTAGACAAATCGCTGACCGCAGATCGCAAAGCGGCTAGTTTAATCACCCATATTTCCAAAACCTACGTTTTTACGGTAACTTGGGTGGTATAGTCCTACAGTTCTTGTCCTATTCTATCATCTTATGTGTACGTAATGTTGGCACACTTCCGTATTTATATTATATTTTATGTCAAAATTAGACAAATCGCTGACCGCAGATCGGAAAGCGGCTAGTTTAATCACCCATATTTCCAAAACCTAAGTTTTTACGGTAACTTCGGTGGTATAATACTATATTTCTGGTACTATTCTATCATCCTATGTGTACGTCATGTTGGAAAACTTCCATATTTATTTTATATTTAATGTCAAACTTTGACAAATCGCTGACCGCACATCGCAAAGCGGCTAATTTAATCACCCATATTTCCAAAACCAATTTTTTTCGGTAACTTAGTTGGTATAATACTAAAGTTCTGGCTCTATTCTATCACCCTAAGTGTACCTAATGTTGGCACAATTCCGTATTTATTTTATTTTTCATGTCAAACTTTGACAAATCGTTGTCCGCACATCGCAAAGCGGTTAATTTAATCACCCATATTTCCAAAACCTACGTTTTTATGGTAACTTGGGTGGTAAAGTACAAAGGTTCTGGTCCTATTATATCATCCTATGTGTACGTCATTTTGGCACACTTCCGTATTTATTTTATATTTCATGTCAAACTTAGACAAATCGCTGACCGCACATCGCAAAGCGGCTAATTTAATCACCCATATTTCCAAAACCAATTTTTTTACGGTAACTTAGTTGGTATAATACTAAAGTTCTGGCTCTATTCTATCACCCTAAGTGTACCTAATGTTGGCACAATTCCGTATTTATTTTATTTTTCATGTCAAACTTTGACAAATCGTTGTCCGCACATCGCAAAGCGGCTAATTTAATCACCCATATTTCCAAAACCTAAGTTTTTACGGTAACTTGGGTGGTATAGTCCTACAGTTCTTGTCCTATTCTATCACCCTAAGTGTACCTAATGTTGGCACACTTCCGTATTTATTTTATATTTCATGTAAAACTTAGACAAATCGCTGTCCACACATCGCAAAGCGACTACTTTTACCACCCATATTTCCAAAACTTAAGTTTTTACGGAACTTCGGTGGTATGATACTATATTTCTGGTCCTATTCTATCAACCTTTGTGTACGTCATGTATCCACAATTCCGTATTTATTTTTATTTTTCATGTCAAACTTTGACAAATCGTTGTCCACACATCGCAAAGCGGCTACTTTAACCACCTATATTTCCAAAACTTAAGTTTTTACGGTAACTTGGTTGGTATAATACTAAAGTTCTGGTTCTACTCTATCACCCTATGAGTACGTAATGTTAGCACACATCAGTATTTATTTTATATTTCATGTCAAACTTAGACAAATCGTTGTCCGGACATCGCAAAGCGGCTAATTTAATCACCCATATTTCCATAACCTACGTTTTTACGGTAACTTGTTTGGTATAATACTAAAGTTCTGGTTCAATTCCTTCACCCTATTTGTACCTAATGTTGGCACACTTCCGTATTTATTTTATATTTCATGTCAAAATTAGACAAATCGCTGACCGCAGATCGCAAAGTGGCTAGTTGAATCAACCATATTTCCAAAACCTAAGTTTTTACGGTAACTTCGGTGGTATGATACTACAATTCTTGTCCTATTCTATAACCCTATGTGTACGTCATGTATCCACAATTCCGTATTTATTTTATATTTCATGTCAAACTTAGACAAATCGCTGACCGCACATCGCAAAGCGGCTAATTTAATCACCCATATTTCCAGAACCAATGTTTTTACGGTAACTTAGTTGGTATAATACTAAAGTTCTGGTTCTATTCTATCACCCTAAGGGTACCTAATGTTGGCACACTTCCGTATTTATTTTATTTTTCATGTCAAACTTTGACAAATCGTTGTCCGCAGATATCAAAGCGGCTAGTTTAATCACCCATATTTCCAAAACCTAAGTTTTTACGGTCACTAGGGTGGTATAGTCCTACAGTTCTTGTCCTATTCTATCATCTTATGTGTACGTAATGTTGGCACACTTCCGTATTTATTTTATTTTTCATGTCAAACTTAGACAAATCGCAGACCGCAGATCGCAAAGCGGCTAGTTTAATCACCCATATTTCCAAAACCTAAGTTTTTACGGTAACTTCGGTGGTATAATACTATATTTCTGGTACTATTCTATCATCCTATGTGTACGTCATGTTGGCAAACTTCCATATTTACTTTATATTTAATGTCAAACTTTGACAAATCGTTGTCCGCACATCGCAAAGCGACTACTTTAATCACCCATATTTCCAAAACCTACGTTTTTATGGTAACTTCGGTGGTATGATACTATATTTCTGGTCCTTTCTATCACCCTATGTGTACCTAATATTGGCACACTTCCGTATTTATTTTATATTTCATGTCAAAATTAGACAAATCGCTGACCGCAGATCGCAAATTGGCTATTTTTACCACCCATATTTCCAAAACCTAAGTTTTTACGGAACTTCGGTGGTATGATACTATATTTATGGTCCTACTCTATCACCCTATGTGTACGTTATGTATCCACAATTCCGTATTTATTTTTATTTTTCATGTCAAACTTTAACAAATCGTTGTCTACACATCGCAAAGCGGCTACTTTAACCACCTATATTTCCAAAACCTAAGTTTTTACGGTAACTTGGTTGGTATAATAAAAAAGTTCTGGTTCTATTCTATCACCCTATGAGTACGTAATGTTAGCACACATCAGTATTTATTTTATATTTCATGTCAAACTTAGACAAATCGCTGACCGCAGATCGCAAAGCGGCTAGTTTAATCACCCATATTTCCAAAACCTACGTTTTTACGGTAACTTGGGTGGTATAGTCCTACAGTTCTTGTCCTATTCTATCATCTTATGTGTACGTAATGTTGGCACACTTCCGTATTTATATTATATTTTATGTCAAAATTAGACAAATCGCTGACCGCAGATCGGAAAGCGGCTAGTTTAATCACCCATATTTCCAAAACCTAAGTTTTTACGGTAACTTCGGTGGTATAATACTATATTTCTGGTACTATTCTATCATCCTATGTGTACGTCATGTTGGAAAACTTCCATATTTATTTTATATTTAATGTCAAACTTTGACAAATCGCTGACCGCACATCGCAAAGCGGCTAATTTAATCACCCATATTTCCAAAACCAATTTTTTTCGGTAACTTAGTTGGTATAATACTAAAGTTCTGGCTCTATTCTATCACCCTAAGTGTACCTAATGTTGGCACAATTCCGTATTTATTTTATTTTTCATGTCAAACTTTGACAAATCGTTGTCCGCACATCGCAAAGCGGTTAATTTAATCACCCATATTTCCAAAACCTACGTTTTTATGGTAACTTGGGTGGTAAAGTACAAAGGTTCTGGTCCTATTATATCATCCTATGTGTACGTCATTTTGGCACACTTCCGTATTTATTTTATATTTCATCTCAAACTTAGACAAATCGCTGACCGCACATCGCAAAGCGGCTAATTTAATCACCCATATTTCCAAAACCAATTTTTTTACGGTAACTTAGTTGGTATAATACTAAAGTTCTGGCTCTATTCTATCACCCTAAGTGTACCTAATGTTGGCACAATTCCGTATTTATTTTATTTTTCATGTCAAACTTTGACAAATCGTTGTCCGCACATCGCAAAGCGGCTAATTTAATCACCCATATTTCCAAAACCTAAGTTTTTACGGTAACTTGGGTGGTATAGTCCTACAGTTCTTGTCCTATTCTATCATCTTATGTGTACGAAATGTTGGAACACTTCCGTATTTATTTTATATTTCATGTAAAACTTAGACAAATCGCTGTCCACACATCGCAAAGCGACTACTTTTACCACCCATATTTCCAAAACTTAAGTTTTTACGGAACTTCGGTGGTATGATACTATATTTCTGGTCCTATTCTATCAACCTTTGTGTACGTCATGTATCCACAATTCCGTATTTATTTTTATTTTTCATGTCAAACTTTGACAAATCGTTGTCCACACATCGCAAAGCGGCTACTTTAACCACCTATATTTCCAAAACTTAAGTTTTTACGGTAACTTGGTTGGTATAATACTAAAGTTCTGGTTCTACTCTATCACCCTATGAGTACGTAATGTTAGCACACATCAGTATTTATTTTATATTTCATGTCAAACTTAGACAAATCGTTGTCCGGACATCGCAAAGCGGCTAATTTAATCACCCATATTTCCATAACCTACGTTTTTACGGTAACTTGTTTGGTATAATACTAAAGTTCTGGTTCAATTCCTTCACCCTATTTGTACCTAATGTTGGCACACTTCCGTATTTATTTTATATTTCATGTCAAAATTAGACAAATCGCTGACCGCAGATCGCAAAGTGGCTAGTTGAATCAACCATATTTCCAAAACCTAAGTTTTTACGGTAACTTCGGTGGTATGATACTACAATTCTTGTCCTATTCTATAACCCTATGTGTACGTCATGTATCCACAATTCCGTATTTATTTTATATTTCATGTCAAACTTAGACAAATCGCTGACCGCACATCGCAAAGCGGCTAATTTAATCACCCATATTTCCAGAACCAATGTTTTTACGGTAACTTAGTTGGTATAATACTAAAGTTCTGGTTCTATTCTATCACCCTAAGGGTACCTAATGTTGGCACACTTCCGTATTTATTTTATTTTTCATGTCAAACTTTGACAAATCGTTGTCCGCAGATATCAAAGCGGCTAGTTTAATCACCCATATTTCCAAAACCTAAGTTTTTACGGTCACTAGGGTGGTATAGTCCTACAGTTCTTGTCCTATTCTATCATCTTATGTGTACGTAATGTTGGCACACTTCCGTATTTATTTTATTTTTCATGTCAAACTTAGACAAATCGCAGACCGCAGATCGCAAAGCGGCTAGTTTAATCACCCATATTTCCAAAACCTAAGTTTTTACGGTAACTTCGGTGGTATAATACTATATTTCTGGTACTATTCTATCATCCTATGTGTACGTCATGTTGGCAAACTTCCATATTTATTTTATATTTAATGTCAAACTTTGACAAATCGTTGTCCGCACATCGCAAAGCGACTACTTTAATCACCCATATTTCCAAAACCTACGTTTTTATGGTAACTTCGGTGGTATGATACTATATTTCTGGTCCTTTCTATCACCCTATGTGTACCTAATATTGGCACACTTCCGTATTTATTTTATATTTCATGTCAAAATTAGACAAATCGCTGACCGCAGATCGCAAATTGGCTATTTTTACCACCCATATTTCCAAAACCTATGTTTTTACGGAACTTCGGTGGTATGATACTATATTTATGGTCCTACTCTATCACCCTATGTGTACGTTATGTATCCACAATTCCGTATTTATTTTTATTTTTCATGTCAAACTTTAACAAATCGTTGTCTACACATCGCAAAGCGGCTACTTTAACCACCTATATTTCCAAAACCTAAGTTTTTACGGTAACTTGGTTGGTATAATAAAAAAGTTCTGGTTCTATTCTATCACCCTATGAGTACGTAATGTTAGCACACATCAGTATTTATTTTATATTTCATGTCAAACTTAGACAAATCGCTGACCGCAGATCGCAAAGCGGCTAGTTTAATCACCCATATTTCCAAAACCTACGTTTTTACGGTAACTTGGGTGGTATAGTCCTACAGTTCTTGTCCTATTCTATCATCTTATGTGTACGTAATGTTGGCACACTTCCGTATTTATATTATATTTTATGTCAAAATTAGACAAATCGCTGACCGCAGATCGGAAAGCGGCTAGTTTAATCACCCATATTTCCAAAACCTAAGTTTTTACGGTAACTTCGGTGGTATAATACTATATTTCTGGTACTATTCTATCATCCTATGTGTACGTCATGTTGGAAAACTTCCATATTTATTTTATATTTAATGTCAAACTTTGACAAATCGCTGACCGCACATCGCAAAGCGGCTAATTTAATCACCCATATTTCCAAAACCAATTTTTTTCGGTAACTTAGTTGGTATAATACTAAAGTTCTGGCTCTATTCTATCACCCTAAGTGTACCTAATGTTGGCACAATTCCGTATTTATTTTATTTTTCATGTCAAACTTTGACAAATCGTTGTCCGCACATCGCAAAGCGGTTAATTTAATCACCCATATTTCCAAAACCTACGTTTTTATGGTAACTTGGGTGGTAAAGTACAAAGGTTCTGGTCCTATTATATCATCCTATGTGTACGTCATTTTGGCACACTTCCGTATTTATTTTATATTTCATGTCAAACTTAGACAAATCGCTGACCGCACATCGCAAAGCGGCTAATTTAATCACCCATATTTCCAAAACCAATTTTTTTACGGTAACTTAGTTGGTATAATACTAAAGTTCTGGCTCTATTCTATCACCCTAAGTGTACCTAATGTTGGCACGATTCCGTATTTATTTTATTTTTCATGTCAAACTTTGACAAATCGTTGTCCGCACATCGCAAAGCGGCTAATTTAATCACCCATATTTCCAAAACCTAAGTTTTTACGGTAACTTGGGTGGTATAGTCCTACAGTTCTTGTCCTATTCTATCATCTTATGTGTACGAAATGTTGGAACACTTCCGTATTTATTTTATATTTCATGTAAAACTTAGACAAATCGCTGTCCACACATCGCAAAGCGACTACTTTTACCACCCATATTTCCAAAACTTAAGTTTTTACGGAACTTCGGTGGTATGATACTATATTTCTGGTCCTATTCTATCAACCTTTGTGTACGTCATGTATCCACAATTCCGTATTTATTTTTATTTTTCATGTCAAACTTTGACAAATCGTTGTCCACACATCGCAAAGCGGCTACTTTAACCACCTATATTTCCAAAACTTAAGTTTTTACGGTAACTTGGTTGGTATAATACTAAAGTTCTGGTTCTACTCTATCACCCTATGAGTACGTAATGTTAGCACACATCAGTATTTATTTTATATTTCATGTCAAACTTAGACAAATCGTTGTCCGGACATCGCAAAGCGGCTAATTTAATCACCCATATTTCCATAACCTACGTTTTTACGGTAACTTGTTTGGTATAATACTAAAGTTCTGGTTCAATTCTATCACCCTATTTGTACCTAATGTTGGCACACTTCCGTATTTATTTTATATTTCATGTCAAAATTAGACAAATCGCTGACCGCAGATCGCAAAGTGGCTAGTTGAATCAACCATATTTCCAAAACCTAAGTTTTTACGGTAACTTCGGTGGTATGATACTACAATTCTTGTCCTATTCTATAACCCTATGTGTACGTCATGTATCCACAATTCCGTATTTATTTTATATTTCATGTCAAACTTAGACAAATCGCTGACCGCACATCGCAAAGCGGCTAATTTAATCACCCATATTTCCAGAACCAATGTTTTTACGGTAACTTAGTTGGTATAATACTAAAGTTCTGGTTCTATTCTATCACCCTAAGGGTACCTAATGTTGGCACACTTCCGTATTTATTTTATTTTTCATGTCAAACTTTGACAAATCGTTGTCCGCAGATATCAAAGCGGCTAGTTTAATCACCCATATTTCCAAAACCTAAGTTTTTACGGTCACTAGGGTGGTATAGTCCTACAGTTCTTGTCCTATTCTATCATCCTATGTGTACGTCATGTTGGAATACTTCCGAATTTATTTTATATTTCATGTCAAACTAAGACAAATCGCTGACCGCACATCGCAAAGCGGCTACTTTAACCACCCATGTTTCCAAATCCTAAGTTTTTACGGTAACTTGTTTGGTATAATACTAAAGTCCTGGTTTTATTCTATCACTCTATGTGTACCTAATGTTGGCACACTTCCGTATTTATTTTATATTTCATGTCAAACTTAGAAAAGTCGCTGACCGCACATCGCAAAGCGGCTAATTTAATCACCTATATTTTCAAAACCTACGTTTTTACGGTAACTTGGGTGGTATAGTCCTACAGTTCTTCTCCTATTCTATCAACCTAAGTGTACGTAATGTTGGCACACTTCCGTATTTATTCAATATTTCATGTCAAACTAAGACAAATCGCTGTCCGCACATTGTAAAGCGGCTACTTTAACCACCCATATTTACAAAACCTAAGTTTTTACGGAAACTTGGTTGATATAATACTAAAGTTCTGGTTCCATTCTATCACCCTATGTGTATGTAATTTAGCACACTTCCATATTTATTTTTATTTCATGTAAAACTTAGACAAATCGTTAACCGCACATCGCAAGCGGCTAATTTAATCACCCATATTTCCAAAACCTAAGTTTTTACGGTAACTTCGGTGGTATTGTCCTACAGTTCTTGTCCTATTCTATAATCCTATGTGTACGTAATGTTGGCACACTTCTGTATTTATTTTATATTTCATGTCAAACTTAGAAAAATCTTTAACCGCAAATCGCAAAGCGGCTAATTTAACCACCCATATTTCCAAACCTAAATTTTTACGGTAACTTAGGTGGTATAGTCCTACAGTCCTTTTCCTGTTCTATCATCCTAAGTGTACGTAATGTTGGCACACTTCCGTATTTATTTATATTTCATGTCAAACTAGACAAATCGCTGACCGCACATCGCAAAGCGGCTAATTTAATCACCCATATTTCCAAAACCTAAGTTTTTACGGTAACTTGGGTGGTATAGTCCAACAGTTCTTGTCCTATTCTATCATCCTATGTGTACGTAATGTTGGCACACTTCTGTATTTATTTTATATTTCATGTCAAACTTAGACAAGTCGCTGAACGCACATCGCAAAGCGGCTAATTTAATCACCCATATTTCCAAAACCTAAGTTTTTACGGTAACTTCAGTGGTATAATACTATATTTCTGGTACTATTCTATCACCCTATTTGTACGTCTTGTATCCAAAATTCCGTATTTATTTTTATATTTCATGTCAAACCTAGACAAATTGCTTTCCGCACATCGCAAAGCGACTACTTTAACTACCCATATTTCCAAAACCTAAGTTTTTACGGTAACTTGGTTGGAATAATACTAAAGTTCTGGTTCTATTTTATCACCCTATGTGTATGTAGTGTTAGCACACTTCCATATTTATTTTATAATTCATGTCAAACTTAGACGAATCGCTGACCGCACATCGCAAAGCGACTATTTTAATCACCCATATTTCCAAAACCTTAGTTTTTATGGTAACTTGGGTGGTAAAGTACAAAGGTTCTGGTCCTATTCTATCATCCTATGTTACGTCATGTTGGCAAACTTCCGTATTTATTTTATATTTCATGTCAAAATAAGGCAAATCGCTGACCACACATCTCAAAGCGGCTACTTTAACCACCCATATTTCCAAAACCTAAGTTTTTACGGAAACTTGGTTGGTATAATACTAAAGTTCTGGTTCTATTCTATCACCCTAGGTGTATGTAATTTAGCACACTTCCATATTTATTTTATATTTCATGTCAAACTTAGACAAATCGTTAACCGCACATCGCAAAATGGCTAATTTAATCACCCATATTTTCAAAACCTAAGTTTTTACGGTAACTTCGGTGGTATAGTCCTACAGTTCTTGTCCTATTCTATCATCCTATGTGTACGTAATGTTGGCACACTTCTGTATTTATTTTATATTTCATGTCAAAATTAGTCAAATCGCTGTCCGCACATCGCAAAGCGACTAATTTAACTACCCATATTTCCAAAACCTATGTTTTTACGGAAACTTGGTTGGTATAATACTAAAGTTCTGGTTCTATTCTATCACCCTATGTACCTAATGTTAGCACACATCCATATTTATTTTATAATTCATGTCAAACTTAGACAAATCGCTAACCGCACATCGCAAAGCGGCTAATTTAATCACACATATTTCCAAAACCTACGTTTTTACGGTAACTTGGGTGGTATAGTCAAACAGGTCTTGTCCTATTCTATCATCCTATGTGTACGTAATGTTGGCACACTTCCGTATTTTTTTTATATTTCATGTCAAACTTAGACAATTCGCTGTCCGCACATCGCAAAGCGACTACTTTAACCACCCATATTTACAAAACCTAAGTTTTTACGGTAACTTCGGTTGTATAATACTGTATTTCTGGTACTATTCTATCACCCTATGTGTACGTCATGTATCCACACATCCGTATTTATTTTTATATTTCATGTTAAACTTAGAAAAATCGCTGTCCGCACATCGCAAAGCGACTACTTTAATCACCCATATTTCCAAAACCTAAGTTTTTACGGTAACTTCGGTGGTATAATACTATATTTCTGGTACTATTCTATCACCCTATTTGTAAGTCTTGTATCCACACATCCGTATTTATTTTTATATTTCATGTCAAACCTAGTCAAATTGCTGTCCGCACATCGCAAAGCGACTACTTTAACTACCCATATTTCCAAAACCTAAGTTTTTACGGTAACTTGGTTGGAATAATACTAAAGTTCTGGTTCTATTTTATCACCCTATGTGTATGTAGTGTTAGCACACTTTCATATTTATTTTATAATTCATGTCAAACTTAGACAAATCGCTGACCGCACATCGCTAAGCGACTACTTTAATCACCCATATTACCAAAACCTAAGTTTTTATGGTAACTTGGGTGGTAAAGTACAAAGGTTCTGGTCCTATTCTATCATCCTATGTTACGTCATGTTGCACACTTCCGTATTTATTTTATATTTCATGTCAAACTAAGACAAATTGCTGACCGCACATCGCAAAGCGGCTACTTTAACCACCCATATTTCCAAAACCTAAGTTTTTACGGTAACTTGTTTGGTATAATTATAAAGTTCCGGTTCTATTCTATCACTCTATGTGTACCTAATGTTGGCACACTTTTCCGTATTTATTTTATGTTTCATGTCAAACTTAGACAAGTCGCTGACCGCACATCGCAAAGCGGCTAATTTAATCACCCGTATTTCCAAAACCTAAGTTTTTACGGAAACTTGGTTGGTATAATACTAAAGTTCTGGTTCTATTCTATCACCCTATGTGTATGTAATTTAGCACACTTCCATATTTATTTTATATTTCATGTCAAACTTAGACAAATCGTTAAACGCACATCGCAAAGCGGCTAATTTAATCACAAATATTTCCAAAACCTAAGTTTTTACGGTAACTTGGGTGGTATAGTCCAACGGTTCTTGTCCTATTCTATCATCGTATGTGTACGTAATGTTGGCACACTTCCGAATTTTTTTATATTTCATGTCAAACTTAGACAAATCGCTGTCCGCACATCGCAAAGCGACTACTTTAACCACCTATATTTACAAAACCTCAGTTTTTACGGTAACTTCGGTGGTATAATACTAAAGTTCTGGTTCTATTCTATCACCCTATGTGTATGTAATTTAGCACACTTCCATATTTATTTTATATTTCATGTCAAACTTAGACAAATCGTTAACCGCACATCGCAAAGCGGCTAATTTAATCACCCATATTTCCAAAACCTAAGTTTTTACGGTAACTTGGGTGGTATAGTCCAACAGTTCTTGTCCTATTCTATCATCCTATGTGTACGTAATGTTGGCACACTTCTGTATTTATTTTATATTTCATGTCAAACTTAGACAAATCGCTGTCCGCACATCGCAAAGCGACTACTTTAATCACCCATATTTCCAAAACCTCAATTTTTAAAGTAACTTGTTTGGTATAATACTAAAGTTCTGGTTCTATTCTATCACTCTATGTGTACCTAATGTTGGCACACTTTTCCGTATTTATTTTATATTTCATGTCAAACTTAGACAAGTCGCTGACCGCACATCGCAAAGCGGCTAATTTAATCACCCATATTTCCAAAACCTAAGTTTTTACGGTAACTTCAGTGGTATAATACTATATTTCTGGTACTATTCTATCACCCTATTTGTACGTCTTGTATCCAAAATTCCGTATTTATTTTTATATTTCATGTCAAACCTAGACAAATTGCTTTCCGCACATCGCAAAGCGACTACTTTAACTACCCATATTTCCAAAACCTAAGTTTTTACGGTAACTTGGTTGGAATAATACTAAAGTTCTGGTTCTATTTTATCACCCTATGTGTATGTAGTGTTAGCACACTTCCATATTTATTTTATAATTCATGTCAAACTTAGACAAATCGCTGACCGCACATCGCAAAGCGACTACTTTAATCACCCATATTTCCAAAACCTAAGTTTTTATGGTAACTTGGGTGGTAAAGTACAAAGGTTCTGGTCCTATTCTATCATCCTATGTTACGTCATGTTGGCAAACTTCCGTATTTATTTTATATTTCATGTCAAAATAAGGCAAATCGCTGACCACACATCTCAAAGCGGCTACTTTAACCACCCATATTTCCAAAACCTAAGTTTTTACGGAAACTTGGTTGGTATAATACTAAAGTTCTGGTTCTATTCTTTCACCCTATGTGTATGTAATTTAGCACACGTCCATAATTATTTTATATTTCATGTCAAACTTAGACAAATCTTTAACCGCACATCGCAAAATGGCTAATTTAATCACCCATATTTCCAAAACCTAAGTTTTTACGGTAACTTCGGTGGTATAGTCCTACAGTTCCTGTCCTATTCTATCATTCTATGTGTACGTAATGTTGGCACACTTCTGTATTTATTTTATATTTCATGTCAAAATTAGACAAATCGCTGTCCGCACATCGCAAAGCGACTAATTTAACTACCCATATTTCCAAAACCTAAGTTTTTTCGGAAACTTGGTTGGTATAATACTAAAGTTCTGGTTCTATTCTATCACCCTATGTGTACCTAATGTTAGCACACATCCATATTTATTTTATAATTCATGTCAAACTTAGACAAATCGCTAACCGCACATCGCAAAGCGGCTAATTTAATCACCCATATTTCCAAAACCTACGTTTTTACGGTAACTTGGGTGGTATAGTCAAACAGGTCTTGTCCTATTCTATCATCCTATGTGTACGTAATGTTGGCACACTTCCGTATTTTTTTTATATTTCATGTCAAACTTAGACAATTCGCTGTCCGCACATCGCAAAGCGACTACTTTAACCACCCATATTTACAAAACCTAAGTTTTTACGGTAACTTCGGTGGTATAATACTATATTTCTGGTACTATTCTATCACCCTATTTGTAAGTCTTGTATCCACACATCCGTATTTATTTTAATATTTCATGTCAAACCTAGTCAAATTGCTGTCCGCACATCGCAAAGCGACTACTTTAACTACCCATATTTCCAAAACCTAAGTTTTTACGGTAACTTGGTTGGAATAATACTAAAGTTCTGGTTCTATTTTATCACCCTATGTGTATGTACTGTTAGCACACTTCCGTATTTATTTTATATTTCATGTCAAACTTAAACAAGTCGCTGACCGCACATCGCAAAGCGGCTAATTTAATTACCCATATTTCTAAAACCTACGTTTTTACGGTAACTTGGGTGGTATAGTCCTATAGTTCTTGTCCTATTCTATCATCCTATGTGTACGTAATGTTGGCACACTTCCGTATTTATTCAATATTTCATGTCAAACTAAGACAAATCGCTGTCCGCACATCGCAAAGCGACTACTTTAACTACCCATATTTCCAAAACCTAGGTGTTTACGGTAACTTGGTTTGTATAATACTAAAGTTCTGGTTCTATTCTATCACCCTATGTGAATGTAATGTTAGCACACTTCCATATTTATTTTATATTTCATGTCAAACTTAGACAAATCGTTAACCGCACATCGCAAAGCGGCTAATTCAATCACCCATATTTCCAAAACCTACGTTTTTACAGTAACTTGGGTGGTATAGTCCTACAGTCCTACTCCTACTCTATCATCCTAAGTGAACGTAATGTTGGCACACTTCTTTATTTATTTTATATTTCATGTCAAACTTAGACCAATCGCTGACCGCACATCACAAAGCGGCTAATCTAATCACCTATATTTCCAAAACCTAAGTTTTTACGGTAACTTGGGTGGTGTAGTCCTACAGTTCTTTTCCTATGTATCATCCTATGTGTACGTAATGTTGGCACACATCCGTATTTATTTATATTTCATGTCAAACTTAGACAAAATCGCTGTCCGCACATCGCAAAGCGACTACTTTAACCACCCATATTTCCAAAACCTAAGTTTTTACGGAAACTTCGGTGGTATAGTCCTACAGTTCTTGTCCTATTCTATCATCCTATGCGTACGTAATGTTAGCACACTTCTGTATTTATTTTATATTTCATGTCAAACTTAGACAAATCGCTGTCCGCACATCGCAAAGCGACTACTTTAACTACCCATATTTCCAAAACCTAAGTTTTTACGGAAACTTGGTTGGTATAATACTGAAGTTCTGGTTCTATTCTATCACCCTATGTGTATGTAATGTTAGCACACTTCCATATTTATTTTATATTTCATGTCAAACTTAGACAAATCGTTAACCGCACATCGCAAAGCGGCTAATTTAACCACCCATATTTCCAAAACCTAAGTTTTTACGGTAACTTGGGTGGTATAGTCCTACAGTCCTAGTACTATTCTATCATCCTAAGTGTACGTAATGTTGGCACACTTCCGTATTTATTTATATTTCAAGTCAAACTTAGACAAATCGCTGACCGCATATCGCAAAGCGGCTAATTTAATCACCCATATTTCCAAAACCTAAGTTTTTACGGTAACTTGGGTGGTATAGTCCTACAGTTCTTGTCCTATTCTATCATCCTATGTGTACGTCATGTTGGCACACTTCCGTATTTATTTTATATTTCATGTCAAACTTAGACAAATCGCTGTCCGCACATCGCAAAGCGGCTAATTTAATCACCCATATTTCCAAAACCTAAGTTTTTACGGTAACTTGGGTGTTATAATACAAAAGTTCTGGTCCTATTCTTTCACCCTATGTGTACGTCATGTAGGCACACTTTCGTATTTTTTTTATATTTCATGTCAAACCTAGACAAATCGCTGTCCGCACATCGCAAAGCGACTACTTTAACCACCTATATTTACAAAACCTCAGTTTTTACGGTAACTTCGGTGGTATAATACTATATTTCTGGTACTATTCTATCACCCTATGTATACGTCATGTATCCACACATCAGTATTTTTTTTATATTTCATGTCAAACCTAGACAAATTGCTGTCCGCACATCGCAAAACGACTACTTTAACTACCCATATTTCCAAAACCTAAGTTTTTACGGTAACTTGGTTGGAATAATACTAAGGTTCTGGTTCTATTTTATCACCCTATGTGTATGTAGTGTTAGCACACTTCCATATTTATTTTATAATTCATGTCAAACTTAGACAAATCGCTGACCGCACATCGCAAAGCGACTACTTTAACTACTCATATTTCCAAAACCTAAGTTTTTAGGGTAACTTCGGTGGTATAATACTGAAGTTCTGGTTCGATTCTATCTCCATATGTGTATGTAATGTTAGCACACGTCCATATTTATTTTATATTTCATGTCAAACTTAGACAAATCGTTAACCGCACATCACAAAGCGGCTAATTTAATCACTCATATTTCCAAAACCTAAGTTTTTACGGTAACTTGGTTGGAATAATCCTAAAGATCTGGTTCTATTTTATCACCTTATGTGTATGTAGTGTTAGCACACTTCAATATCTATTTTATAATTCATGTCAAACTTAGACAAATCGCTGTCCGCACATCGCAAAGCGACTAATTTAACCACCCATATTTACAAAACCTAAGTTTTTACGGTAACTTTGGTGGTATAATACTATATTTCTGGTACTATTCTATCACCCTATGTGTACGTCATGTATCCACACATCCGTATTTATTTTTATATTTCATGTTAAAATTAGACAAATCGCTGTCCGCACATCGCAAAGCGACTACTTTAATCACCCATATTTCCAAAACCTAAGTTTTTACGGTATCTTCGGTGGTATAATACTATATTTCTGGTACTATTCTATCACCCTAGTTGTACGTCTTGTATCCAGAATTCCGTATTTATTTTCATATTTCATTTCAAACCTAGACAAATTGCTGTCCGCACATCGCAAAGCGGCTACTTTAACCACCCATATTTCCAAAACCTAAGTTTTTACGGTAACTTGTTTGGTATAATACTAAAGTTCTGGTCTATTCTATCACTCTATGTGTACCTAATGTTGGCACACTTTTCCGTATTTATTTTATATTTCATGTCAAACTTAGACAAATCGCTGACCGCACATCACAAAGCGGCTAATCTAATCACCTATATTTCCAAAACCTAAGTTTTTACGGTAACTTGGGTGGTGTAGTCCTACAGTTCTTTTCCTATGTATCATCCTTGTGTACGTAATGATGGCACACTACCGAATTTATTTTATATTTCATGTCAAACTAAGACAACTCGCTGTCCGCACTTCGCAAAGCGACTACTTTAACTTCCCATATTTCCATAACCTAAGTTTTTACGGAAACTTGGTTGGTATAATACTAAATTTCTGGTTCTATTCTATCACCCTATGTGAATGTAATGTTAGCACACTTCCATATTTATTTTATATTTCATGTCAAACTTAGACAAATCGTTAACCGCACATCGCAAAGCAGCTAATTTAATCACCCATATTTCCAAAACCTACGTTTTTACAGTAACTTTGGTGGTATAGTTCTACAGTCCTAGTCCTACTCTATCATCCTAAGAGAACGTAATGTTGGCACACTTCTTTATTTATTTTATATTTCATGTCAAACTTAGACAAATCGCTGACCTCACATCGCAAAGCGGCTAATTTAATCACCCATATTTCCAAAACCTAAGTTTTTACGGTAACTTGGGTGGTATAGTCTTACAGTTCTTGTCCTATTCTATAATCCTATGTGTACATAATGTTGGCACACATCCGTATTTATTTATATTTCATGTCAAACTTAGACAAATCGCTGTCCGCACATCGCAAAGCGACTATTTTAGTCAACCATATTTTCAAAACCTAAGTTTCTACGGTTACTTCGTTGGTATAATACTATATTTCAGGTCCTATTCTATCACCCTATGTCTACGTCATGTATCTTCAATTCCGTATTTACTTTGTATTTCATGTCAAACTTAGACAAATCGCTGACCGCACATCGCAAAGTGGCTAATTTAATCACCCATATTTCCAAAACCTAAGTTTTTACGGCAACTTGGGTGGTATAGTCCTACAGTTCTTTCCTATTCTATCATCCTATGTGTACGTAATGTTGGCACACATCCGTATTTATTTATATTTCATGTCAAACTTAGACAAAATCGCTGTCCGCACATCGCAAAGCGACTACTTTAACCACCCATATTTCCAAAACCTAAGTTTTTACGGAAACTTCGGTGATATAGTTCTTCAGTTCTTGTCCTATTCTATCATCCTATGCGTACGTAATCTTGGCAAGCTTCTGTATTTATTTTATATTTCATGTCAAACCTAGACAAATCGCTGTCCGCACATCGCAAAGCGACTACTTTAACTACCCATATTTCCAAAACCTAAGTTTTTACGGAAACTTGGTTGGTATAATACTGAAGTTCTGGTTCTATTCTATCACCCTATGTGTATGTAATGTTAGCACACTTCCATATTTATTTTATATTTCATGTCAAACTTAGACAAATCGTTAACCGCACATCGCAAAGCGGCTAATTTAACCACCCATATTTCCAAAACCTAAGTTTTTTAAGGTAACTTGGGTGGTATAGTCCTACAGTCCTTGTCCTATTCTATCATCCTAAGTGTACGTAATGTTGGCACACTTCCGTATTTATTTATATTTCAAATCAAACTTAGACAAATCGCTGACCGCATATCGCAAAGCGGCTAATTTAATCACCCATATTTCCAAAACCTAAGTTTTTACGGTAACTTGGGTGGTATAGTCCTACAGTTCTTGTCCTATTCTATCATCCTATGTGTACGTCATGTTGGCACACTTCCGTATTTATTTTATATTTCATGTCAAACTTAGACAAATCGCTGTCCGCACATCGCAAAGCGGCTAATTTAATCACCCATATTTCCAAAACCTAAGTTTTTACGGTAACTTGGGTGGTATAGTCCAACAGTTCTTGTCCTATTCTATCATCCTATGTGTACGTAATGTTGGGACACTTCTGTATTTATTTTATATTTCATGTCAAACTTAGACAAATCGCTGTCCGCACATCGCAAAGCGACTACTTTAACTACCCATATTTCCAAAACCTAGGTTTTTACGGAAACTTGGTTGGTATAATACTAAAGTTCTGGTTTTATTGTATCACCTTATGTGTATGTAATGTTAGCACACATCCATATTTATTTTATATTTCATGTCAAACTTAGACAAATCGCTAACCGCACATCGCATAGCGGCTAATTTAATCACCCATATTTCCAAAACCTAAGTTTTTACGGTAACTTGGGTGGTATAGTCCAACAGTTCTTGTCCTATCCTATCATCCTATGTGTACGTAATGTTGGCATACTTCCGTATTTTTTTATATTTCATGTCAAACTTAGACAAATCGCTGTCCGCACATCGCAAAGCGACTACTTTAACCACCTATATTTACAAAACCTCAGTTTTTACGGTAACTTCGGTGGTATAATACTATATTTCTGGTACTATTCTATCACCCTATGTGTACGTCATGTATCCACACATCCGTATTTATTTTTATATTTCATGTCAAACCTAGACAAATTGCTGTCCGCACATCGCAAAGCGACTACTTTAACTACCCATATTTCCAAAACCTAAGTTTTTACGGTAACTTGGTTGGAATAATACTAAAGTTCTGGTTCTATTTTATCACCCTATGTGTATGTAGTGTTAGCACACTTCCATATTTATTTTATAATTCATGTCAAACTTAGACAAATCTCTGACCGCACATCGCAAAGTGGCTAATTTAATCACCCATATTTCCAAAACCTAAGTTTTTACGGCAACTTGGGTGGTATAGTCCTACAGTTCTTTCCTATTCTATCATCCTATGTGTACGTAATGTTGGCACACATCCGTATTTATTTATATTTCATGTCAAACTTAGACAAAATCGCTGTTTGCACATCGCAAAGCGACTACTTTAACCACCCATATTTCCAAAACCTAAGTTTTTACGGAAACTTCGGTGATATAGTCCTACAGTTCTTGTCCTATTCTATCATCCTATGCGTACGTAATCTTGGCACACTTCTGTATTTATTTTATATTTCATTTCAAACCTAGACAAATCGCTGTCCGCACATCGCAAAGCGACTACTTTAACTACCCATATTTCCAAAACCTAAGTTTTTACGGAAACTTGGTTGGTATAATACTGAAGTTCTGGTTCTATTCTATCACCCTATGTGTATGTAATGTTAGCACACTTCCATATTTATTTTATATTTCATGTCAAACTTAGACAAATCGTTAACCGCACATCGCAAAGCGGCTAATTTAATCACCCATATTTCCAAAACCTAAGTTTTTACGGTAACTTGGGTGGTATAGTCCTACAGTTCTTGTCCTATTCTATCATCCTATGTGTACGTCATGTTGGCACACTTCCGTATTTATTTTATATTTCATGTCAAACTTAGACAAATCGATGTCCGCACATCGCAAAGCGGCTAATTTAATCACCCATATTTCCAAAACCTAAGTTTTTACGGTAACTTGGGTGGTATAGTCCAACAGTTCTTGTCCTATTCTATCATCCTATGTGTACGTAATGTTGGCACACTTCTGTATTTATTTTATATTTCATGTCAAACTTAGACAAATCGCTGTCCGCACATCGCAAAGCGACTACTTTAACTACCCATATTTCCAAAACCTAGGTTTTTATGGAAACTTGGTTGGTATAATACTAAAGTTCTGGTTCTATTGTATCACCTTATGTGTATGTAATGTTAGCACACATCCATATTTATTTTATATTTCATGTCAAACTTAGACAAATCGCTGTCCGCACATCGCAAAGCGACTACTTTAACCACCTATATTTACAAAACCTCAGTTTTTACGGTAACTTCGGTGGTATAATACTATATTTCTGGTACTATTCGATCACTCTATGTGTACGTCATGTATCCACACATCCGTATTTATTTTTATATTTCATGTCAAACCTAGACAAATTGCTGTCCGCACATCGCAAAGCGACTACTTTAACTACCCATATTTCCAAAACCTAAGTTTTTACGGTAACTTGGTTGGAATAATCCTAAAGTTCTGGTTCTATTTTATCACCTTATGTGTATGTAGTGTTAGCACACTTCAATATTTATTTTATAATTCATGTCAAACTTAGACAAATCGCTGTCCGCACATCGCAAAGCGACTAATTTAACCACCCATATTTACAAAACCTAAGTTTTTACGGTAACTTTGGTGGTATAATACTATATTTCTGGTACTATTCTATCACCCTATGTGCACGTCATGTATCCACACATCCGTATTTATTTTTATATTTCATGTTAAACTTAGACAAATCGCTGTCCGCACATCGCAAAGCGACTACTTTAATCACCCATATTTCCAAAACCTAAGTTTTTACGGTATCTTCCGTGGTATAATACTATATTTCTGGTACTATTCTATCACCCTAGTTGTACGTCTTGTATCCAGAATTCCGTATTTATTTTTATATTTCATTTCAAACCTAGACAAATTGCTGTCCGCACATCGCAAAGCGACTACTTTAACTACCCATATTTCTAAAACCTAAGTTTTTACGGTAACTTGGTTGGAATAATACTAAAGTTCTGGTTCTATTTTATCACCCTATGTGTATGTAGTGTTAGCACACTTCCATATTTATTTTATAATTCATGTCAAACTTAGACAAATCGCTGACCGCACATCGCAAAGCGACTACTTTAATCACCCATATTTCCAAAACCTAAGTTTTTATGGTAACTTGGGTGGTAAAGTACAAAGGTTCTGGTCCTATTCTATCATCCTATGTGTACGTCATGTTGGCAAACTTCCGTATTTATTTTATATTTTTCATGTCAAACTAAGACAAATCGCTGACCGCACATCGCAAAGCGGCTACTTTAACCACCCATATTTCCAAAACCTAAGTTTTTACGGTAACTTGTTTGGTATAATACTAAAGTTCTGGTCTATTCTATCACTCTATGTGTACCTAATGTTGGCACACTTTTCCGTATTTATTTTATATTTCATGTCAAACTTAGACAAGTCGCTGACCGCACATCGCAAAGTGGCTAATTTAATCACCCATATTTCCAAAACCTAAGTTTTTATGGTAACTTGGGTGGTAAAGAACAAAGGTTGTGGTCCTATTCTATCATCCAGTGTGTACGTCATGTTGGCACACTTCCGTATTTATTTTATATTTCATGTCAAACTTAGACAAGTCGCTGACCGCATATCGCAAAGCGGCTAATTTAATCACCCATATTTGCAAAACCTAAGTTTTTACGGTAACCTCGGTGGTAAAATACTATATTTCTAGTCCAATTCTATCACCCTATGTCTACGTCATGTATCCACAATTCCGTATTTATTTTGTATTTCATGTCAAACTATGACAAATCGCTGACCGCATATCGCAAAGCGGCTACTTTAACCACCCATATTTCCAAAACCTAAGTTTTTTAAGGTAACTTGTTTGGTATAATACTGAGGTTCTGGTTCTGTTCTATCACCCTATGTGTAAGTAATGTTAGCAAACTTCCGTATTTATTTTATATTTCATGTCAAACTTAGACAAATCGCTGACCGCACATCGCAAAGCGGCTAATTTAATCACCCATATTTCCAAAACCTAAGTTTTTACGGTAACTTGGTTGGTATAATACTAAAGTTCTGGTTCTATTCTATCACCCTATGTGTACCTAATGTTGGTACACTTCCGTATTTATTTTACATTTCATGTAAAACTTAGACAAATCGCTGACCGTACATAGCAAAGCGGCTAATTCAATCACCCATATTTCCAAAACCTAAGTTTTTACGGTAACTTGGGTGGTATAGTCCTACAGTTCTGGTCCTATTCTATTATCCTTTGTGTACGTCATGTTGGCACACTTCCGTATTTTTTATATTTAATTCAAACTTAGACAAATCCCTGACCGCATATCGCAGAGCGGCTACTTTAACCACCCTTATTTCAAAAACCTAAGTTTTTACGGTAACTTGTTTGGTATAATACTAAAGTTCTGGTTCTATTCTATCACTCTTTGTGTACCAAATGTTGGCACACTTCCGTATTTATTTTATATTTCATGTCAAACTTAGACAAGTCGCTGACCGCACATCGCAAAGCGACTACTTTAAATACCCATATTTCCAAAACCTACGTTTTTACGGTAACTTCGGTGGTATAATACTGAGGTTCTGGTTCGATTCTATCACCCTATGTGTATGTAATGTTAGCACACTTCCATATTTATTTTATATTTCATGTCAAACTTAGACAAATCGTTAACCGCACATCACAAAGCGGCTAATTTAATCACCCATATTTCCAAAACCTAAGTTTTTACGGTAACTTGGGTGGTATAGTCCTTTAGTTCTTGTCCTATTCTATCATCGTAAGTGTACGTAATGTTGGCTTACTTCTTATTTATTTAAATTTCATGTCAAACTTAGACAAATCGCTGTCCGCACATCGCAAAGCGACTACTTTAACCACCCATATTTCCAAAACCTAAGTTTTTACGGTAACTTCGGTGGTATAATACTATATTTCTGGTACTATTCTATTACCCTATGTATACGTCATGTATCCACACATCCGTATTTATCTTTATATTTCATGTTAAACTTAGACAAATCGCTGTCCGCACATCGCAAAGCGACTACTTTAATCACCCATATTTCCAAAACCTAAGTTTTTACGGTAATTTCGATGGTAATATACTATATTTCTAGTACTATTCTATCACCCTATTTGTACGTCTTGTATCTAGAATTCCGTATTTATTTTTATATTTCATGTCAAAACTAGACAAACTGCTGTCCGCACATCGTAAAGCGACTACTTTAACTACCCATATTTCCAAAACCTAAGTTTTTACGGTAACTTGGTTGGAATAATACTAAAGTTCTGGTTCTATTTTATCACCCTATGTGTATGTAGTGTTAGCACGCTTCCATAGTTATTTTATAATTCTAGTCAAACTTAGACAAATCGCTAAACGCACATAGCAAAGCGACTACTTTAATCACCCATTTTCCAAAACCTAAGTTTTTATGGTAACTTGGGTGGTAAAGTACAAAGGTTCTGGTCCTATTCTATCATCCTATGTGTACGTCATGTTGGCACACTTCCGTATTTATTTTATATTTCATGTAAAACTTAGACAAATCGCTGACCGCACATCGCAAAGCGGCTAATTCAATCACCCATATTTCCAAAACTTAAGTTTTTACGGTAAATTGGGTGGTTTAGTCCTACAGTTCTGGTCCTATTCTATTATCCTTTGTGTACGTCATGTTGGCACACTTCCGTATTTTTTTTATTTAATTCAAACTTAGACAAATCCCTGACCGCATATCGCAAAGCGGCTACTTTAACCACCCATATTTCCAAAACCTAAGTTTTTACGGTAACTTGTTTGGTATAATACTAAAGTTCTGGTTCTATTCTATCACTCTATGTGTACCAAATGTTGGCACACTTCCGTATTTATTTTATATTTCATGTCAAACTTAGACAAGTCGCTGACCGCACATCGCAAAGCGACTACTTTAACTACCCATATTTCCAAAACCTACGTTTTTACGGTAACTTAGGTGGTATAATACTGAAGTTCTGGTTCCATTCTATCACCCTATGTGTATGTAATGTTAGCACACTTCCATATTTATTTTATATTTCATGTCAAACTTAGACAAATCGTTAACCGCACATCACAAAGCGGCTAATTTAATCACCCATATTTCCAAAACCTAAGTTTTTACGGTAACTTGGGTGGTATAGTCCTACAGTTCTTGTCCTATTCTATCATCCTAGGTGTACGTAATGTTGGCTTACTTCTTATTTATTTAAATTTCATGTCAAACTTAGACAAATCGCTGTCCGCACATCGCAAAGCGACTACTTTAACCACCCATATTTCCAAAACCTAAGTTTTTACGGTAACTTCGATGGTATAATACTATATTTCTGGTACTATTCTATTACCCTATGTGTAAGTCATGTATCCACACATCCGTATTTATTTTTATATTTCATGTTAAACTTAGACAAATCGCTGTCCGCACATCGCAAAGCGACTACTTTAATCACCCATATTTCCAAAACCTAAGTTTTTACGGTAACTTCGATGGTATTATACTATATTTCTAGTACTATTCTATCACCCTATTTGTACGTCTTGTATCCAGAATTCCGTATTTATTTTTATATTTCATGTCAAACCTAGACAAATTGCTGTCCGCACATCGCAAAGCGACTACTTTAACTACCCATATTTCCAAAACCTAAGTTTTTACGGTAACTTGGTTGGAATAATACTAAAGTTGTGGTTCTATTTTATCACCCTATGTGTATGTAGTGTTAGCACACTTCCATATTTATTTTATAATTCATGTCAAACTTAGACAAATCGCTAAACGCACATCGCAAAGCGACTACTTTAATCACCCATTTTTCCAAAACCTAAGTTTTTATGGTAACTTGGGTGGTAAAGTACAAAGGTTCTGGACCCGTTCTATCATCCTATGTGTACGTCATGTTGGCACACTTCCGTATTTATTTTATATTTCATGTCAAACTTAGACAAGTCGCTGACCGCACATCGCAAAGCGACTACTTTAACTACCCATATTTCCAAAACCTACGTTTTTACGGTAACTTCGGTGGTATAATACTGAAGTTCTGGTTCTATTTTATCACCCTATGTGTATGTAGTGTTAGCACACTTCAATATTTATTTTATAATTCATGTCAAACTTAGACAAATCGCTGTCCGCACATCGCAAAGCGACTACTTTAACCACCCATATTTACAAAACCTAAGTTTTTACGGTAACTTCGGTGGTATAATACTATATTTCTGGTACTATTCTATCACCCTATGTGTACGTCATGTATCCACACATCCGTATTTATTTTTATATTTCATGTTAAACTTAGACAAATCGCTGTCCGCACATCGCGAAGCGACTACCTTAAACACCCATATTTCCAAAACCTAAGTTTTTACGGTAACTTCGGTGGTATAATACTATATTTCTGGTACTATTCTATCAGCCTAGTTGTACGTCTTGTATCCAGAATTCCGTATTTATTTTTATATTTCATTACAAACCTAGACAAATTGCTGTCCGCACATCGCAAAGCGACTACTTTAACTACCCATATTTCCAAAACCTAAGTTTTTACGGTAACTTGTTTGGTATAATACTAAAGTTCTGGTATATTCTATCACTCTATGTGTTCCTAATGTTGGCACAATTTTCCGTATTTATTTTATATTTCATGTCAAACTTAGACAAGTTGCTGACCGCACATCGCAAAGCGGCTAATTTAATCACCCATATTTCCAAAACCTAAGTTTTTATGGTAACTTGGGTGGTAAAGAACAAAGGTTCTGGTCCTATTCTATCATCCAATGTGTACGTCATGTTGGCACACGTCCGTATTTATTTTACATTTCATGTCAAACTTAGACAAGTCGCTGACCGCATATCGCAAAGCGGCTAATTTAATCACCCATATTTCCAAAACCTAAGTTTTTACGGTAACTTCGGTGGTAAAATACTATATTTCTAGTCCAATTCTATCACCCTATGTCTACGTCATGTATCCCCAATTCCGTATTTATTTTGTATTCCATGTCAAACTAAGACAAATCGCTGACCGCATATCGCAAAGCGGCTACTTTAACCACCCATATTTCCAAAACCTAAGTTTTTACGGTAACTTGTTTGGTATAATACTGAAGTTCTGGTTCTGTTCTATCACCCTATGTGTACGTAATGTTAGCAAACTTCCGTATTTATTTCATATTTTATGTCAAACTTAGACAAATCGCTGACCGCACATCGCAAAGCGGCTAATTTAATCACCCATATTTCCAAAACCTAAGTTTTTACGGTAACTTGGTTGGTATAATACTAAAGTTCTGGTTCTATTCTATCACCCTATGTGTACCTAATGTTGGTACACGTCCGTATTTATTTTATATTTAATGTAAAACTTAGACAAATCGCTGACCGCACATCGCAAAGCGGCTAATTCAATCACCCATATTTCCAAAACCTAAGTTTTTACGGTAACTTGGGTGGTATAGTCCTACAGTTCTGGTCCTATTCTATTATCCTTTGTGTACGTCATGTTGGCACACTTCCGTATTTTTTATATTTAATTCAAACTTAGACAAATCCCTGACCGCATATCGCAAAGCGGCTACTTTAACCACCCATATTTCCAAAACCTAAGTTTTTACGGTAACTTGTTTGGTATAATACTAAAGTTCTGGTTCTATTCTATCACTCTATGTGTACCAAATATTGGCACACTTCCGTATTTATTTTATATTTCATGTCAAACTTAGACAAGTCGCTGACCGCACATCGCAAAGCGACTACTTTAACTACCCATATTTCCAAAACCTACGTTTTTACGGTAACGTCGGTGGTATAATACTGAAGTTCTGGTTCGATTCTATCACCCTATGAGTATGTAATGTTAGCACACTTCCATAATTATTTTATATTTCATGTCAAACTTAGACAAATCGTTAACCGCACATCACAAAGCGGCTAATTTAATCACCCATATTTCCAAAACCTAAGTTTTTTCGGTAACTTGGGTGGTATAGTCCTACAGTACTTGTCCTATTCTATCATCCTAAGTGTACGTAATGTTTGAACACTTCTTTATTATTTTAAATTTCATGTCAAACTTAGACAAATCGCTGTCCGCACATCGCAAAGCGACTAATTTAATCACCCATATTTCCAAAACCTAAGTTTTTACGGTAACTTCGATGGTATTATACTATATTTCTGGTACTATTCTATCACACTATTTGTACGTCTTGTATCCAGAATTCCGTATTTATTTTTATATTTCATGTCAAACCTAGACAAATTGCTGTCCGCACATCGCAAAGCGACTACTTTAACTACCCATATTTCCAAAACCTAAGTTTTTACGGTAACTTGGTTGGAATAATACTAAATTTCTGGTTCTATTTTATCACCCTATGTGTATGTAGTGTTAGCACACTTCCATATTTATTTTATAATTCATGTCAAACTTAGACAAATCGCTAAACGCACATCGCAAAGCGACTACTTTAATCACCCATTTTTCCAAAACCTAAGTTTTTATGGTAACTTGGGTGGTAAAGTACAAAGGTTCTGGTCCTATTCTATCATCCTATGCGTACGTCATGTTGGCACACTTCCGTATTTATTTTATATTTTTCATGTCAAACTAAGACAAATCGCTGACCGCATATCGCAAAGCGGCTACTTTAACCACCCATATTTCCAAAACCTAAGTTTTTACGGTAACTTGTTTGGTATAATACTAAAGTTCTGGTATATTCTATCACTCTATGTGTTCCTAATGTTGGCACAATTTTCCGTATTTATTTTTATTTCATGTCAAACTTAGACAAGTTGCTGACCGCACATCGCAAAGCGGCTAATTTAATCACCCATATTTCCAAAACCTAAGTTTTTATGGTAACTTGGGTGGTAAAGAACAAAGGTTCTGGTCCTATTCTATCATCCAATGTGTACGTCATGTTGGCACACTTCCGTATTTATTTTACATTTCATGTCAAACTTAGACAAGTCGCTGACCGCATATCGCAAAGCGGCTAATTTAATCACCCATATTTCCAAAACCTAAGTTTTTACGGTAACTTCGGTGGTAAAATACTATATTTCTAGTCCAATTCTATCACCCTATGTCTACGTCATGTATCCCCAATTCCGTATTTATTTTGTATTTCATGTCAAACTAAGACAAATCGCTGACCGCATATCGCAAAGCGGCTACTTTAACCACCCATATTTCCAAAACCTAAGTTTTTACGGTAACTTGTTTGGTATAATACTGAAGTTCTGGTTCTGTTCTATCACCCTATGTGTACGTAATGTTAGCAAACTTCCGTACTTATTTCATATTTCATGTCAAACTTAGACAAATCGCTGACCGCACATCGCAAAGCGGCTAATTTAATCACCCATATTTCCAAAACCTAAGTTTTTACGGTAACTTGGTTGGTATAATACTAAAGTTCTGGTTCTATTCTATCACCCTATGTGTACCTAATGTTGGTACACGTCCGTATTTATTTTATATTTAATGTAAAACTTAGACAAATCGCTGACCGCACATCGCAAAGCGGCTAATTCAATCACCCATATTTCCAAAACCTAAGTTTTTACGGTAACTTGGGTGGTATAGTCCTACAGTTCTGGTCCTATTCTATTATCCTTTGTGTACGTCATGTTGGCACACTTCCGTATTTTTTATATTTAATTCAAACTTACACAAATCCCCGACCGCATATCGCAAAGCGGCTACTTTAACCACCCATATTTCCAAAACCTAAGTTTTTACGGTAACTTGTTTGGTATAATACTAAAGTTCTGGTTCTATTCTATCACTCTATGTGTACCAAATATTGGCACACTTCCGTATTTATTTTATATTTCATGTCAAACTAAGACAAGTCGCTGACCGCACATCGCAAAGCGACTACTTTAACTACCCATATTTCCAAAACCTACGTTTTTACGGTAACGTCGGTGGTATAATACTGAAGTTCTGGTTCGATTCTATCACCCTATGAGTATGTAATGTTAGCACACTTCCATATTTATTTTATATTTCATGTCAAACTTAGACAAATCGTTAACCGCACATCACAAAGCGGCTAATTTAATCACCCATATTTCCAAAACCTGAATTTTTACGGTAACTTGGGTGGTATAGTCCTACAGTACTTGTCCTATTCTATCATCCTAAGTGTACGTAATATTTGCACACTTCTTTATTATTTTAAATTTCATGTCAAACTTAGACAAATCGCTGTCCGCACATCGCAAAGCGACTACTTTAACCACCCATATGTCCAAAACCTAGGTTTTTACTGTAACTTCGGTAGTATAATACTATATTTCTGGTACTATTCTATTACACTATGTGTACGTCATGTATCCACACATCCGTATTTATTTTATAATTCATGTCAAACTTAGACAAATCGCTAAACGCACATCGCAAAGCGACTACTTTAATCACCCATTTTTCCAAAACCTAAGTTTTTATGGTAACTTGGGTGGTAAAGTACAAAGGTTCTGGTCCTATTCTATCATCCTATGCGTACGTCATGTTGGCACACTTCCGTATTTATTTTATATTTTTCATGTCAAACTAAGACAAATCGCTGACCGCATATCGCAAAGCGGCTACTTTAACCACTTATATTTCCAAAACCTAAGTTTTTACGGTAACTTGTTTGGTATAATACTAAAGTTCTGGTATATTCTATCACTCTATGTGTTCCTAATGTTGGCACAATTTTCCGTATTTATTTTTATTTCATGTCAAACTTAGACAAGTTGCTGACCGCACATTGCAAAGCGGCTAATTTAATCACCCATATTTCCAAAACCTAAGTTTTTATGGTAACTTGGGTGGTAAAGAACAAAGGTTCTGGTCCTATTCTATCATCCAATGTGTACGTCATGTTGGCACACTTCCGTATTTATTTTACATTTCATGTCAAACTTAGACAAGTCGCTGACCGCATATCGCAAAGCGGCTAATTTAATCACCCATATTTCCAAAACCTAAGTTTTTACGGTAACTTCGGTGGTAAAATACTATATTTCTAGTCCAATTCTATCACCCTATGTCTACGTCATGTATCCCCAATTCCGTATTTATTTTGTATTTCATGTCAAACTAAGACAAATCGCTGACCGCATATCGCAAAGCGGCTACTTTAACCACCCATATTTCCAAAACCTAAGTTTTTACGGTAACTTGTTTGGTATAATACTGAAGTTCTGGTTCTGTTCTATCACCCTATGTGTACGTAATGTTAGCAAACTTCCGTACTTATTTCATATTTCATGTCAAACTTAGACAAATCGCTGACCGCACATCGCAAAGCGGCTAATTTAATCACCCATATTTCCAAAACCTAAGTTTTTACGGTAACTTGGTTGGTATAATACTAAAGTTCTGGTTCTATTCTATCACCCTATGTGTACCTAATGTTGGTACACGTCCGTATTTATTTTATATTTAATGTAAAACTTAGACAAATCGCTGACCGCACATCGCAAAGCGGCTAATTCAATCACCCATATTTCCAAAACCTAAGTTTTTACGGTAACTTGGGTGGTATAGTCCTACAGTTCTGGTCCTATTCTATTATCCTTTGTGTACGTCATGTTGGCACACTTCCGTATTTTTTATATTTAATTCAAACTTACACAAATCCCCGACCGCATATCGCAAAGCGGCTACTTTAACCACCCATATTTCCAAAACCTAAGTTTTTACGGTAACTTGTTTGGTATAATACTAAAGTTCTGGTTCTATTCTATCACTCTATGTGTACCAAATATTGGCACACTTCCGTATTTATTTTATATTTCATGTCAAACTTAGACAAGTCGCTGACCGCACATCGCAAAGCGACTACTTTAACTACCCATATTTCCAAAACCTACGTTTTTACGGTAACGTCGGTGGTATAATACTGAAGTTCTGGTTCGATTCTATCACCCTATGAGTATGTAATGTTAGCACACTTCCATATTTATTTTATATTTCATGTCAAACTTAGACAAATCGTTAACCGCACATCACAAAGCGGCTAATTTAATCACCCATATTTCCAAAACCTGAATTTTTACGGTAACTTGGGTGGTATAGTCCTACAGTACTTGTCCTATTCTATCATCCTAAGTGTACGTAATATTTGCACACTTCTTTATTATTTTAAATTTCATGTCAAACTTAGACAAATCGCTGTCCGCACATCGCAAAGCGACTACTTTAACCACCCATATGTCCAAAACCTAGGTTTTTACTGTAACTTCGGTAGTATAATACTATATTTCTGGTACTATTCTATTACACTATGTGTACGTCATGTATCCACACATCCGTATTTATTTTTATATTTCATGTTAAACTTAGACAAATCGCTGTCCGCACATCGCAAAGCGACTAATTTAATCACCCATATTTCCAAAACCTAAGTTTTTACGGTAACTTCGATGGTATTATACTATATTTCTGGTACTATTCTATCACCCTATTTGTACGTTTTGTATCCAGAATTCCGTATTTATTTTTATATTTCATGTCAAACCTAGACAAATTGCTGTCCGCACATCGCAAAGCGACTACTTTAACTACCCATATTTCCAAAACCTAAGTTTTTACGGTAACTTGGTTGGAATAATATTAAAGTTCTGGTTCTATTTTATCACCCTATGTGTATGTAGTGTTAGCACACTTCCATATTTATTTTATAATTCATGTCAAACTTAGACAAATCGCTTAACGCACATCGCAAAGCGACTACTTTAATGACCCATTTTTCCAAAACCTAAGTTTTTATGGTAACTTGGGTGGTAAAGAACAAAGGTTCTGGTCCTATTCTATCATCCTATGTGTATGTCATGTTGGCACACTTCCGTATTTAATTCATATTTCATGTCAAACTAAGACAAATCGCTGACCGCACATCGCAAAGCGGCTAGTTTAACCACCCATATTTCCAAAACCTAGGTTTTTACGGTAACTTGTTTGGTATAATACTAAAGTTCTGGTTCTATTCTATCACTCTATGTGTACCTAATGTTGGCACACTTCCGTATTTATTTTATATTTCATGTCAAACTTAGACGAATCGCTGACCGCACATCGCAAAGCGGCTAATTTAATCACCCATATTTCCAAAACCTAAGTTTTTACGGTAACTTGTTTGGTATAATACTAAAGTTCTGGTTCTATTCTATCACCCTATGTGTATGTAATTTAGCACACTTCCATATTTATTTTATATTTCATGTCAAACTTAGAGAAATCGTTAACCGCACATCGCAAAGCGGCTAATTTAGTCACCCATATTTCCAAAACCTACGTTTTTACGGTAACTTGGGTGGAAAAATACTAAAGTTCTGGTTCTATTTTATCACCCTATGTGTATGTAGTGTTAGCACACTTCCATATTTATTTTATAATTCATGTCAAACTTAGACAAATCGCTGACCGCACATCGCAAAGCGACTACTTTAATCACCCATATTTCCAAAACCTAAGTTTTTATGGTAACTTGGGTGGTAAAGAACAAAGGTTCTGGTCCTATTCTATCATCCTATGTGTACGTCATGTTGGCACACCTCCGTATTTATTTTATATTTCATGTCAAACTAAGACAAATCGCTGACCGCACATCGCAAAGCGGCTACTTTAACCACCCATATTTCCAAAACCTAGGTTTTTACGGTAACTTGTTTGGTATAATACTAAAGTTCTGGTTCTATTCTTTCACTCTATGTGTACCTAATGTTGGCACACTTCCGTATTTATTTTATATTTCATGTCAAACTTAGACAAGTCGCTGACCGCATATCGCAAACGGCTAATTTAATCACCCATATTTCCAAAACCTAAGTTTTTACGGTAACTTGTTTGGTATAATACTAAAGTTCTGGTTCTATTCTATCACCCTATGTGTATGTAATTTAGCACACTTCCATATTTATTTTATATTTCATGTCAAACTTAGACAAATCGTTAACCGCACATCGCAAAGCGGCTAATTTAATCACCCATATTTCCAAAACCTAAGTTTTTACGGTAACTACGGTGGTAAAATACTATATTTCTAATCCAATTCTATCACCCTATGTCTACGTCATGTATCCCCAATTCCGTATTTATTTTGTATTTCATGTCAAACTAAGACAAATCGCTGACCGCACATCGCAAAGCGGCTACTTTACCCACCCATATTTTCAAAACCTAAGTTTTTATGGTAACTTGTTTGGTATAATACTGAAGTTCTGGTTCTGTTCTATCACCCTATGTGTACGTAATGTTAGCAAACCTCCGTATTCATTTTATATTTCATGTCAAACTTAGACAAATCGATGACCGCACATCGCAAAGCGGCTAATTTAATCACCCATATTTCCAAAACCTAAGTTTTTACGGTAACTTGGTTGGTATAATACTAAAGTTCTGGTTCTATTCTATCACGCTATGTGTACCTAATGTTGGTACACTTCCGTATTTATTTTATATTTCATGTAAAACTTAGACAAATCGCTGACCGCACATCGCAAAGCGGCTAATTCGATCACCCATATTTCCAAAACCTAAGTTTTTACGGTAACTTGGGTGGTATAGTCCTACAGTTCTGGTCCTATTCTATTATCCTTTGTGTACGTCATGTTGGCACACTTCCTTTTTTTTTTTTATTTAATTCAAACTTAGACAAATCCCTGACCGCTTATCGCAAAGCGGCTACTTTAACCACCCATATTTCCAAAACCTAAGTTTTTACGGTAACTTGTTTGGTATAATACTAAGGTTCTGGTTCTATTATATCACTCTATGTGTACCTAATGTTGGCACACTTCCGTATTTATTTTATATTTCAAGTCAAACTTAGACAAGTCGGTGACCGCACATCGCAAAGCGACTACATTAACTACCCATATTTCCAAAACCTAAGTTTTTACGGTAACTTCGGTGGTATAATACTGAAGTTCTGGTTCGATTCTATCACTATATGTGTACGTAATGTTAGCACACTTCCATATTTATTTTATATTTCATGTCAAACTTAGACAAATCGTTAACTGCACATCACAAAGCGGCTAATTTAATCACCCATATTTCCAAAACCTAAGTTTTTACGGTAACTTCGGTGGTATAATACTATATTTCTGGTACTATTCTATCACCCTAGTTGTACGTCTTGTATCCAGAATTCCGTATTTATTTTTATATTTCATTTCAAACCTAGACAAATTGCTGTCCGCACATCGCAAAGCGACTACTTTAACTACCCATATTTCCAAAACCTAAGTTTTTACGGTGACTTGGTTGGAATAATACTAAAGTTCTGGTTCTATTTTATCACCCTATGTGTATGTAGTGTTAGCACACTTCCATATTTATTTTATAATTCATGTCAAACTTAGACAAATCGCTGACCGCACATCGAAAAGCGACTACTTTAATCACCCATATTTCCAAAACCTAAGTTTTTATGGTAACTTGGGTGGTAAAGTACAAAGGTTCTGGTCCTATTCTATCATCCTATGTGTACGTCATGTTGGCACACTTCCGTATTTATTTTATATTTCATGTCAAACTTAGACAAGTCGCTGACCGCATATCGCAAAGCGGCTAATTTAATCACCCATATTTCCAAAACCTAAGTTTTTACGGTAACTTCGGTGGTAACATACTATATTTCTAGTCCAATTCTATCACCCTATGTCTACCTCATGTATCCCCAATTCCGTATCTATTTTTTATTTCATGTCAAACTAAGACAAATCGCTGACCGCACATCGCAAAGCGGCTTCTTTAACCACCCATATTTCCAAAACCTAAGTTTTTACGGTAACTTGTTTGGTATAATACTGAAGTTCTGGTTCTGTTCTATCAGCCTATGTGTACGTAATGTTAGCAAACTTCCGTATTTATTTTATATTTCATGTCAAACTTAGACAAATCGCTGACCGCACATCGCAAAGCGGCTAATTCAATCACCCATATTTCCAAAACCTAAGTTTTTACGGTAACTTGGTTGGTATAGTCCTACAGTTCTTGTCCTATTCTATCATCCTAAGTGTACGTATTGTTGGCACACTTCTTTATTTATTTAAATTTCATGTCAAACTTAGACAAATCGCTGTCCGCACATCGCAAAGCGACTACTTTAACCACCCATAATTCCGAAACCTAAGTTTTTACGGTAACTTTGGTGGTATAATACAATATTTCTGGTACTATTCTATCACCCTATGTGTACGTCATGTATCCACACATTCGTATTTATTTTTATATTTCATGTTAAACTAAGACAAATCGCTGTCCGCACATCGCAAAGCGACTACTTTAATCACCCATATTTCCAAAATGTAAGTTTTTACGGTAACTTCGATGGTATTATACTATATTTCTGGTACTATTCTATCACCCTATTTGTACGTCTTGTATCCAAAATTTCGTATTTATTTTTATATTTCATGTCAAACCTAGACAAATAGCTGTCCGCACATCGCAAAGCGACTACTTTAACTACCCATGTTTCCAAAACCTAACTTTTTACGGTAACTTGGTTGGAATAATACTAAAGTTCTGGTTCTATTTTATCACCCTATGTGTATGTAGTGTTAGCACACTTCCATATTTATTTTATAATTCATGTCAAACTTAGACAAATCTCTAAACGCACATCGCAAAGCGACTACTTTAATCACCCATTTTTCCAAAACCTAAGTTTTTATGGTAACTTGGGTGGTAAAGAACAAAGGTTCTGGTCATATTCTATCATCCTATGTGTACGTCATGTTGGCACACTTCCGTATTTATTTTATATTTCATGTCAAACTAAGACAAATCGCTGACCGCACATCGCAAAGCGGCTACTTTAACCACCCATATTTCCAAAACCTAGGTTTTTACGGTAACTTGTTTGGTATAATACTAAAGTTCTGGTTCTATTCTATCACTCTATGTGTACCTAATGTTGGCACACTTCCGTATTTATTTTATATTTCATGTCAAACTTAGACAAATCGTTAACCGCACATCGCAAAGCGGCTAATTTAATCACCCATATTTCCAAAACCTAAGTTTTTACGGTAACTTCGGTGGTAAAATACTATATTTCTAATCCAATTCTATCACCCTATGTCTACGTCATGTATCCCCAATTCCGTATTTATTTTGTATTTCATGTCAAACTAAGACAAATCGCTGACCGCACATCGCAAAGCGGCTACTTTAACCACCCATATTTCCAAAACCTAGGTTTTTACGGTAACTTGTTTGGTATAATACTAAAGTTCTGGTTCTATTCTATCACCCTATGTGTATGTAATTTAGCACACTTCCATATCTATTTTATATTTCATGTCAAAATTAGACAAATCGTTAACTGCACATCGCAAAGCGGCTAATTTATTCACCCATATTTCCAAAACCTAAGTTTTTACGGTAACTTCGTTCGTAAAATACTATATTTCTAATCCAATTCTATCACCCTATGACTACGTCATGTATCCCCAATTCCGTATTTATTTTGTATTTCATGTCAAACTAAGACAAATCGCTGACCGCACATCGCAAAGCGGCTACTTTACCCACCCATATTTTCAAAACCTAAGTTTTTACGGTAACTTGTTTTGTATAATACTGAAGTTCTGGTTCTGTTCTATCACCCTATGTGTACGTAATGTTAGCAAACCTCCGTATTCATTTTATATTTCATGTCAAACTTAGACAAGTCGCTGACTGCATATCGCAAAGCGGCTAAGTTAATCACCCATATTTCCAAAACCTAAGTTTTTACGGTAACTTGGGTAGTATAGTCCTACAGTTCTGGTCCTATTCTATTATCCTTTGTGTATGTCATGTTGGCACACTTCCGTATTTTTTTTATTTAATTCAAACTTAGACAAATCCCTGACCGCTTATCGCAAAGCGGCTACTTTAACCACCCATATTTCCAAAACCTAAGTTTTTACGGTAACTTGTTTGGTATAATACTAAAGTTCTGGTTCTATTATATCACTCTATGTGTACCTAATGTTGGCACACTTCCGTATTTATTTTATATTTCATGTCAAACTTAGACAAGTCGGTGACCGCACATCGCAAAGCGACTACTTTAACTACCCATATTTCCAAAACCTAAGTTTTTACGGTAACTTCGGTGGTATAATACTGAAGTTCTGGTTCGATTCTATCACCATATGTGTATGTAATGTTAGCACACTTACATATTTATTTTATAATTCATGTCAAACTTAGACAAATCGCTAAACGCACATCGCAAAGCGACTACTTTAATCACCCATTTTTCCAAAACCTAAGTTTTTATGGTAACTTGGGTGGTAAAGTACAAAGGTTCTGATCCTATTCTATCATCCTATGTGTACGTCATGTTGGCACAATTCCGTATTTATTTTATATTTCATGTCAAACTAAGACAAATCGCTGACCGCACATCGCAAAGCGGCTACTTTAACTACCCATATTTCCAAAACCTAAGTTTTTACGGTAACTTGTTTGGTATAATACTAAAGTTCTGGTTCTATTCTATCACTCTATGTGTACCTAATGTTAGCACACTTTTCCGTATTTTTTTTATATTTCATGTCAAACTTAGACAAGTCGCTGACCGTACATCACAAAGCGACTACTTTAATCACCCGTATTTCCAAAACCTAAGTTTTTATGGTAACTTGGGTGGTAAAGAACCAAGGTTCTGGTCATATTCTATCATCCAATGTGTAAGTCATGTTGGCACACTTCCGTATTTATTTTATATTTCATGTCAAACTTAGACAAGTCGCTGACCGCATATCGCAAAGCGGCTAATTTAATCAACCATATTTCCAAAACCTAGGTTTTTACGGTAACTTGGGGGGTATAGTCCTACAGTTCTTGTCCTAATCTATCATCCTAATGTACGTAATGTGTGCACACTTCCGTATTTATTTTATATTTCATGTCAATTTTAGACAAATCGCTAACCGCACTTCGCAAAGCGACTACTTTAATCAACCATATTTCCAAAACCTAAGTTTTTACGGTAACTTCGGTGGTAAAATACTATATTTCTAGTCCAATTCTATCACCCTATGTCTACGTCATGTATCCTTAATTCCGTATTTATTTTGTATTTCATGTCAAACTAAGACAAATCGCTGACCGCACATCGCAAAGCGGCTACTTTAACCACCCATATTTCCAAAACCTAATTTTTTACGGTAACTTGTTTGGTATAATACTAAAGTTCTGGTTCTATTCTATCACCCTATGTGTATGTAATTTAGCACACTTCCATATTTATTTTACATTTTATGTAAAACTTAGACAAATCGTTAACCGCACATCGCAAAGCGGCTAATTTAATCACCCATATTTCCAAAACCTAGGTTTTTACGGTAACTTGGGGGGTATAGTCCTACAGTTCTTGTCCTAATCTATCATCCTAATGTACGTAATGTGTGCACAATTCCGTATTTATTTTATATTTCATGTCAATTTTAGACAAATCGCTAACCGCACTTCGCAAAGCGACTACTTTAATCAACCATATTTCCAAAACCTAAGTTTTTACGGTAACTTCGGTGGTAAAATACTATATTTCTAGTCCAATTCTATCACCCTATGTATATGTCATGTATCCCTAATTCCGTATTTATTTTGTATTTCATGTCAAACTAAGACAAATCGCTGACCGCACATCGCAAAGCGGCTACTTTAATCACCCATATTTCCAAAACCGAAGTTTTTACGGTAACTTGGTTGGTATAATACTAAAGTTCTGGTTCTATTCTATCACCCTATGTGTACCTAATGTTGGTACACTTCCGTATTTATTTTATGTTTCATGTAAAACTTAGACAAATCGCTGACCGCACATCGCAAAGCGGCTAATTCAATCACCCATATTTACAAAACCTAGGTTTTTACGGTAACTTGGGTGGTATAGTCCTACAGTTCTGGTCCTATTCTATTATCCTTTGTGTACGTCATGTTGGCACACTTCCGTATTTTTTATATTTAATTCAAACTTAGACAAATCCCTGACCGCATATCGCAAAGCGGCTACTTCAACCACCCATATTTCCAAAACCGAAGTTTTTACGGTAACTTAGGTTGTATAGTCCTACAGTTCTTGTCCTATTTTATCATCCTAAGTATACGTAATGTTGGCACACTTCTTTATTTATTTAAATTTCATGTCAAACTTAGACAATTCGCTGTCCGCACATCGCAAAGCGACTACTTTAACCACCCATAATTCCAAAACCTAAGTTTTTACGGTAACTTCGGTGGTATAATACGATATTTCTGGTACTATTCTATCACCCTATGTGTAAGTCATGTATCCACACATCCGTATTTATTTTTATATTTCATGTTAAACTTAGACAAATCGCTGTCCGCACATCGCAAAGCGACTAATTTAATCACCCATATTTCCAAAACCTAACTTTTTACGGTAACTTCGATGGTATTATACTATATTTCTGGTACTATTCTATCACCCTATTTGTACGTCATGTATCCAGAATTCCGTATTTATTTTTATATTTCATGTTAAACCTAGACAAATCGCTGTCCGCACATCGCTAAGCGGCTACTTTAACCACCCATATTTCCAAAACCGAAGTTTTTACGGTAACTTGGGTGGTATAGTCATACAGTTCTTGTCCTAATTTATCATCCTAAGTGTACGTAATGTTGGCACACTTCTTTATTTATTTAAATTTCATGTCAAACTTAGACAATTCGCTGTCCGCACATCGCAAAGCGACTACTTTAACCACCCATAATTCCAAAACCTAAGTTTTTACGGTAACTTCGGTGGTATAATACGATATTTCTGGTACTATTCTATCACCCTATGTGTACGTCATGTATCCACACATCCGTATTTATTTTTATATTTCATGTTAAACTTAGACAAATCGCTGTCCGCACATCGCAAAGCGACTAATTTAATCACCCATATTTCCAAAACCTAACTTTTTACGGTAACTTCGATGGTATTATACTATATTTCTGGTACTATTCTATCACCCTATTTGTACGTCATGTATCCAGAATTCCGTATTTATTTTTATATTTCATGTTAAACCTAGACAAATCGCTGTCCGCACATCGCTAAGCGGCTACTTTAACCACCCATATTTCCAAAACCTAAGTTTTTACGGTAACTTGTTTGGTATAATACTAAAGTTCTGGTTCTATTCTATCACTCTTTGTGTACCAAATGTTGGCACACTTCCTTATTTATTTAATATTTCATGTCAAAATTAGACAAATCGCTGACCGCACATCACAAAGCGGCTAATCTAATCACCTATATTTCCAAAACCTAAGTTTTTACGGTAACTTGGGTGGTATAGTCCTACAGTACTTGTCCTATTCTATCATCCTAAGTGTACGTATTGTTGGCACACTTCTTAATTTATTTAAATTTCATGTCAAACTTGGACAAATCGCTGTCCGCACATCGCAAAGCGACTACTATAACCACCCATAATTCCAAAACCTAAGTTTTTACGGTAACTTCGGTGGTATAATACAATATTTCTGGTACTATTCTATCACCCTATGTGTACGTCATGTATCCACACATCCGTATTTATTTTTATATTTCATGTTAAACTAAGACAAATCGCTGTCCGCACATCGCAAAGCGACTACTTTAATCACCCATATTTCCAAAACCTAAGTTTTTACGGCAACTTCGGTGGTATAATACTATATTTCTAGTCCAATTCTATCACCCTATGTATACGTCATGTATCCCTAATTCCGTATTTATTTTGTATTTCATGTCAAACTAAGACAAATCGCTGACCGCACATCGCAAAGCGGCTACTTTAATCACCTATATTTCCAAAACCGAAGTTTTTACGGTAACTTGGTTGGTATAATACTAAAGTTCTGGTTCTATTCTATCACCCTATGTGTACCTAATGTTGGTACACTTCCGTATTTATTTTATGTTTCATGTAAAACTTAGACAAATCGCTGACCGCACATCGCAAAGCGGCTAATTCAATCACCCATATTTACAAAACCTAGGTTTTTACGGTAACTTGGGTGGTATAGTCCTACAGTTCTGGTCCTATTCTATTATCCTTTGTGTACGTCATGTTGGCACACTTCCGTATTTTTTATATTTAATTCCAACTTAGACAAATCCCTGACCGTATATCGCAAAGCGGCTACTTCAACCACCCATATTTCCAAAACCGAAGTTTTTACGGTAACTTAGGTGGTATAGTCCTACAGTTCTTGTCCTATTTTATCATCCTAAGTATACGTAATGTTGGCACACTTCTTTATTTATTTAAATTTCATGTCAAACTTAGACAATTCGCTGTCCGCACATCGCAAAGCGACTACTTTAACCACCCATAATTCCAAAACCTAAGTTTTTACGGTAACTTCGGTGGTATAATACGATATTTCTGGTACTATTCTATCACCCTATGTGTAAGTCATGTATCCACACATCCGTATTTATTTTTATATTTCATGTTAAACTTAGACAAATCGCTGTCCGCACATCGCAAAGCGACTAATTTAATCACCCATATTTCCAAAACCTAACTTTTTACGGTAACTTCGATGGTATTATACTATATTTCTGGTACTATTCTATCACCCTATTTGTACGTCATGTATCCAGAATTCCGTATTTATTTTTATATTTCATGTTAAACCTAGACAAATCGCTGTCCGCACATCGCTAAGCGGCTACTTTAACCACCCATATTTCCAAAACCGAAGTTTTTACGGTAACTTGGGTGGTATAGTCATACAGTTCTTGTCCTATTTTATCATCCTAAGTGTACGTAATGTTGGCACACTTCTTTATTTATTTAAATTTCATGTCAAACTTAGACAATTCGCTGTCCGCACATCGCAAAGCGACTACTTTAACCACCCATAATTCCAAAACCTAAGTTTTTACGGTAACTTCGGTGGTATAATACGATATTTCTGGTACTATTCTATCACCCTATGTGTACGTCATGTATCCACACATCCGTATTTATTTTTATATTTCATGTTAAACTTAGACAAATCGCTGTCCGCACATCGCAAAGCGACTAATTTAATCACCCATATTTCCAAAACCTAACTTTTTACGGTAACTTCGATGGTATTATACTATATTTCTGGTACTATTCTATCACCCTATTTGTACGTCATGTATCCAGAATTCCGTATTTATTTTTATATTTCATGTTAAACCTAGACAAATCGCTGTCCGCACATCGCTAAGCGGCTACTTTAACCACCCATATTTCCAAAACCTAAGTTTTTACGGTAACTTGTTTGGTATAATACTAAAGTTCTGGTTCTATTCTATCACTCTTTGTGTACCAAATGTTGGCACACTTCCTTATTTATTTAATATTTCATGTCAAAATTAGACAAATCGCTGACCGCACATCACAAAGCGGCTAATCTAATCACCTATATTTCCAAAACCTAAGTTTTTACGGTAACTTGGGTGGTATAGTCCTACAGTACTTGTCCTATTCTATCATCCTAAGTGTACGTATTGTTGGCACACTTCTTAATTTATTTAAATTTCATGTCAAACTTGGACAAATCGCTGTCCGCACATCGCAAAGCGACTACTATAACCACCCATAATTCCAAAACCTAAGTTTTTACGGTAACTTCGGTGGTATAATACAATATTTCTGGTACTATTCTATCACCCTATGTGTACGTCATGTATCCACACATCCGTATTTATTTTTATATTTCATGTTAAACTAAGACAAATCGCTGTCCGCACATCGCAAAGCGACTACTTTAATCACCCATATTTCCAAAACCTAAGTTTTTACGGCAACTTCGGTGGTATAATACTATATTTCTGGTACTATTCTATCACCCTATTTGTACGTAATGTATCCAGAATTCCGTATTTATTTTTATATTTCATGTCAAACCTAGACAAATTGCTGTCCACACATCGCAAAGCGAATACTTTAATCACCAATATTTCCAAAACGTAAGTTGTTAAGGTAACTTGGGTGGTATAGTACTAAAGTTCTGGTCCTATTCTATCATCCTATGCGTACGTCATGTTGGCACACTTCCGTATTTATTTTATATTTCATGTCAAACTTAGACAAATCTCTGAACGCACATCGCAAAGTGGCTAATTTAATCACCCATATTTCCAAAACCATAGTTTTTACGGTAACTTGTTTGGTATAATACTAAAGTTCTGGTTCTATTCTATCATCCTATGTGTACGTAATGTTAGCACACTTCCGTATTTATTTTATATTTCATGTCAAACTTAGACAAATCGCTGTCCGCACATCGCAAAGCGACTACTTTAGTCAACCATATTTCCAAAACCTAGGTTTTTACGGTTACTTCGGTGGTATAATACTATATTTCTGGTCCTATTCTATCACCCTATGTGTACGTAATGTTAGCACACTTCCGTATTTATTTTATATTTCATGTCAAACTTAGACAAATCGCTGTCCGCACATCGCAAAGCGACTACTTTAGTCAACCATATTTCCAAAACCTAAGTTTTTACGGTTACTTCGGTGGTATAATACTATATTTCTGGTCCTATTCTATCACCCTATGTCTACGTCATGTATCCCCAATTCCGTATTTATTTTGTATTCCATGTCAAACTAAGACAAATCGGTGACCGCACATCGCAAAGCGGCTACTTTAACCACCCATATTTCCAAAACCTAAGTTTTTACGGTAACTTCGGTGGTATAATACTATATTTCTGGTACTATTCTATCACCCTATGTGTACGTCATGTATCCACACATCCGTATTTATTTTTATATTTCATGTTAAACTTAGACAAATCGCTGTCCGCACATCGCAAAGCGACTACTTTAATCACCCATATTTCCAAAACCTAAGTTTTTACGGTAACTTCGATGGTATTATACTATATTTCTGGTACTAATCTATCACCCTATTTGTACGTCAAATATCCCGAATTCCGTATTTATTTTTATATTTCATGTTAAACTTAGACAAATCGCTGTCCGCACATCGCAAATCGACTACTTTAATCACCCATATTTCCAAAACCTAAGTTTTTATGGTAACTTCGATGGTATAATACTATATTTCTGGTACTATTCTATCACCCTATTTGTACGTCATGTATCCAGAATTCCGTATTTATTTGTATATTTCATGTTAAACTTAGACAAATCGCTGACCGCACATCGCAAAGCGGCTAATTCAATCACCCATATTTACAAAACCTAGGTTTTTACGGTAACTTGGGTGGTATAGTCCTACAGTTCTGGTCCTATTCTATTATCCTTTGTGTACGTCATGTTGGCACACTTCCGTATTTTTTATATTTAATTCAAACTTAGACAAATCCCTGACCGCATATCGCAAAGCGGCTACTTTAACCACCCATATTTCCAAAACCGAAGTTTTTACGGTAACTTGGGTGGTATAGTCCTACAGTTCTTGTCCTATTTTATCATCCTAAGTGTACCTAATGTTGGCACACTTCTTTATTTATTTAAATTTCATGTCAAACTTAGACAATTCGCTGTCCGCACATCGCAAAGCGACTACTTTAACCACCCATAATTCCAAAACCTAAGTTTTTACGGTAACTTCGGTGGTATAATACGATATTTCTGGTACTATTCTATCACCCTATGTGTAAGTCATGTATCCACACATCCGTATTTATTTTTATATTTCATGTTAAACTTAGACAAATCGCTGTCCGCACATCGCAAAGCGACTAATTTAATCACCCATATTTCCAAAACCTAACTTTTTACGGTAACTTCGATGGTATAATACTATATTTCTGGTACTATTCTATCACCCTATTTGTACGTCATGTATCCAGAATTCCGTATTTATTTTTATATTTCATGTTAAACCTAGACAAATCGCTGTCCGCACATCGCTAAGCGGCTACTTTAACCACCCATATTTCCAAAACCGAAGTTTTTACGGTAACTTGGGTGGTATAGTCCTACAGTTCTTGTCCTATTTTATCATCCTAAGTGTACGTAATGTTGGCACACTTCTTTATTTATTTAAATTTCATGTCAAACTTAGACAATTCGCTGTCCGCACATCGCAAAGCGACTACTTTAACCACCCATAATTCCAAAACCTAAGTTTTTACGGTAACTTCGGTGGTATAATACGATATTTCTGGTACTATTCTATCACCCTATGTGTACGTCATGTATCCACACATCCGTATTTATTTTTATATTTCATGTTAAACTTAGACAAATCGCTGTCCGCACATCGCAAAGCGACTAATTTAATCACCCATATTTCCAAAACCTAACTTTTTACGGTAACTTCGATGGTATTATACTATATTTCTGGTACTATTCTATCACCCTATTTGTACGTCATGTATCCAGAATTCCGTATTTATTTTTATATTTCATGTTAAACCTAGACAAATCGCTGTCCGCACATCGCTAAGCGGCTACTTTAACCACCCATATTTCCAAAACCTAAGTTTTTACGGTAACTTGTTTGGTATAATACTAAAGTTCTGGTTCTATTCTATCACTCTTTGTGTACCAAATGTTGGCACACTTCCTTATTTATTTAATATTTCATGTCAAAATTAGACAAATCGCTGACCGCACATCACAAAGCGGCTAATCTAATCACCTATATTTCCAAAACCTAAGTTTTTACGGTAACTTGGGTGGTATAGTCCTACAGTACTTGTCCTATTCTATCATCCTAAGTGTACGTATTGTTGGCACACTTCTTAATTTATTTAAATTTCATGTCAAACTTAGACAAATCGCTGTCCGCACATCGCAAAGCGACTACTATAACCACCCATAATTCCAAAACCTAAGTTTTTACGGTAACTTCGGTGGTATAATACAATATTTCTGGTACTATTCTATCACCCTATGTGTACGTCATGTATCCACACATCCGTATTTATTTTTATATTTCATGTTAAACTAAGACAAATCGCTGTCCGCACATCGCAAAGCGACTACTTTAATCACCCATATTTCCAAAACCTAAGTTTTTACGGCAACTTCGGTGGTATAATACTATATTTCTGGTACTATTCTATCACCCTATTTGTACGTAATGTATCCAGAATTCCGTATTTATTTTTATATTTCATGTCAAACCTAGACAAATTGCTGTCCACACATCGCAAAGCGAATACTTTAATCACCAATATTTCCAAAACCTAAGTTGTTAAGGTAACTTGGGTGGTATAGTACTAAAGTTCTGGTCCTATTCTATCATCCTATGCGTACGTCATGTTGGCACACTTCCGTATTTATTTTATATTTCATGTCAAACTTAGACAAATCTCTGAACGCACATCGCAAAGTGGCTAATTTAATCACCCATATTTCCAAAACCATAGTTTTTACGGTAACTTGTTTGGTATAATACTAAAGTTCTGGTTCTATTCTATCATCCTATGTGTACGTAATGTTAGCACACTTCCGTATTTATTTTATATTTCATGTCAAACTTAGACAAATCGCTGTCCGCACATCGCAAAGCGACTACTTTAGTCAACCATATTTCCAAAACCTAAGTTTTTACGGTTACTTCGGTGGTATAATACTATATTTCTGGTCCTATTCTATCACCCTATGTGTACGTAATGTTAGCACACTTCCGTATTTATTTTATATTTCATGTCAAACTTAGACAAATCGCTGTCTGCACATCGCAAAGCGACTACTTTAGTCAACCATATTTCCAAAACCTAAGTTTTTACGGTTACTTCGGTGGTATAATACTATATTTCTGGTCCTATTGTATCACCCTATGTCTACGTCATGTATCCCCAATTCCGTATTTATTTTGTATTCCATGTCAAACTAAGACAAATCGGTGACCGCACATCGCAAAGCGGCTTTTTTAACCACCCATATTTCTAAAACCTAAGTTTTTACGGTAACTTCGGTGGTATAATACTATATTTCTGGTACTATTCTATCACCCTATGTGTACGTCATGTATCCACACATCCGTATTTATTTTTATATTTCATGTTAAACTTAGACAAATCGCTGTCCGCACATCGCAAAGCGACTACTTTAATCACCCATATTTCCAAAACCTAAGTTTTTACGGTAACTTCGATGGTATTATACTATATTTCTGGTACTAATCTATCACCCTATTTGTACGTCATGTATCCCGAATTCCGTATTTATTTTTATATTTCATGTTAAACTTAGACAAATCGCTGTCCGCACATCGCAAATCGACTACTTTAATCACCCATATTTCCAAAACCTAAGTTTTTATGGTAACTTCGATGGTATAATACTATATTTCTGGTACTATTCTATCACCCTATTTGTACGTCATGTATCCAGAATTCCGTATTTATTTGTATATTTCATGTTAAACTTAGACAAATCGCTGTCCGCACATCGCAAATCGACTATTTTAATCACTCATATTTCCAAAACCTAAGTTGTTAAGGTAACTTGGGTGGTATAGTACTAAAGTTCTGGTGCTATTCTATCATCCTATGCGTACGTCATGTTGGCACACTTCCGTATTTATTTTATATTTCATGTCAAACTTTGACAAATCGTTGTCCGCACATCGCAAAGCGACTACTTTAATCACTCATATTTCCAAAACCTAAGTTTTTATGGAACTTGGGTAGTAAAGTACGAAGGTTCTGGTCCTATTCTATCATCCTATGTGTACGTAATGTTAGCACACTCCCGTATTTATTTTATATTTCATGTCAAACTTAGACAAATCGCTGACCGCACGTCGCAAAGCGACTAGTTTAACCACCCATAATTCCAAAACCTAAGTTTTTACGGTAAATTCGGTGGTATAATACTATATTTCTGGTACTATTCTATCACCCTATGTGTACGTCATGTATCCACACATCCGTATTTATTTTTATATTTCATGTTAAACTTAGACAAATCGCTGTCCGCACATCGCAAAGCGACTACTTTGATCACCCATATTTCCAAAACCTACGTTTTTACGGTAACTTCGGTGGAATAATACTGAAGTTCTGGTTCGATTCTATCACCCAATGTGTATGTAATGTTAGCACACTTTCATATTTATTTTATATTTCATGTCAAACTTAGACAAATCGTTAACCGCACATCACAAAGCGGCTAATTTAATCACCCATATTTCCAAAACCAAAGTTTTTACGGTAACTTTGGTGGTATAGTCCTACAGTTCTTGTCCTATTTTATCATCCTAAGTGTACGTAATGTTGGCAAACTTCTTTATTTATTTAAATTTCATGTCAAACTTAGACAAATCGCTGTCCGCACATCGCAAAGCGACTACTTTAACCACCCATAATTCCAAAACCTAAGTTTTTACGGTAAATTCGGTGGTATAATACTATATTTCTGGTACTATTCTATCACCCTATGTGTACGTCATGTATCCACACATCCGTATTTATTTTTATATTTCATGTTAAACTTAGACAAATCGCTGTCCGCACATCGCAAAGCGACTACTTTGATCACCCATATTTCCAAAACCTACGTTTTTACGGTAACTTCGGTGGAATAATACTGAAGTTCTGGTTCGATTCTATCACCCAATGTGTATGTAATGTTAGCACACTTTCATATTTATTTTATATTTCATGTCAAACTTAGACAAATCGTTAACCGCACATCACAAAGCGGCTAATTTAATCACCCATATTTCCAAAACCAAAGTTTTTACGGTAACTTTGGTGGTATAGTCCTACAGTTCTTGTCCTATTTTATCATCCTAAGTGTACGTAATGTTGGCAAACTTCTTTATTTATTTAAATTTCATGTCAAACTTAGACAAATCGCTGTCCGCACATCGCAAAGCGACTACTTTAACCACCCATAATTCCAAAACCTAAGTTTTTACGGTAACTTCGGTGGTATAATACTATATTTCTGGTACTATTCTATCACCCTATGTGTAAGTCATGTATCCACACATCCGTATTTATTTTTAAATTTCATGTTAATCTTGGACAAATCGCTGTCCGCACATCGCAAAGCGACTACTTTAATCACCCATATTTCCAAAACCTAAGTTTTTACGGTAACTTCGATGGTATTATACTATATTTCTGGTACTATTCTATCACCCTATTTGTACGTCATGTATCCAGAATTCCGTATTTATTTTTATATTTCATGTTAAACTTAGACAAATCGCTGTCCGCACATCGCTAAGCGGCTACTTTAACCACCCATATTTCCAAAACCTAAGTTTTTACGGTAACTTGTTTGGTATAATACTGAAGTTCTGGTTCTATTCTATCACCCTATGTGTACGTATTGTTAGAACACTTCCGTATTTATTTTATATTTCATGTCAAACTTAGACAAATCGCTGACTGCACATCGCAAAGCGGCTAATTTAAACACCCATATTTCCAAAACCTAAGTTTTTACGCTAACTTGGGTTGTATAGTCCTTCAGCTCATGTCCTATTCTATCATCCTATGTGTACGTAATGTTGGCACACTTCCGTTTTTATTTTATATTTCATGTCAAACTTAGACAAATCGCTGTCCGCACATCGCTAAGCGGCTACTTTAACCACCCATATTTCCAAAACCTAAGTTTTTACGGTAACTTGTTTGGTATAATACTGAAGTTCTGGTTCTATTCTATCACCCTATGTGTACGTATTGTTAGAACACTTCCGTATTTGTTTTATATTTCATGTCAAACTTAGACAAATCGCTGTCCGCACATCGCAAAGCGACTACTTTAGTCAACCATATTTCCAAAACCTAAGTTTTTACGGTTACTTCGGTGGTATAATACTATATTTCTGGTCCTATTCTATCACCCTATGTCTACGTCATGTATCCCCAATTCCGTATTTATTTTGTATTCCATGTCAAACGAAGACAAATCGGTGACCGCACATCGCAAAGCGGCTACTTTAACCACCCATATTTCCAAAACCTAAGTTTTTACGGTAACTTTGGTGGTATAATACTATATTTCTGGTACTATTCTATCACCCTATGTGTACGTCATGTATCCACACATCCGTATTTATTTTTATATTTCATGTTAAACTTAGACAAATCGCTGTCCGCACATCGCAAAGCGACTACTTTAATCACCCATATTTCCAAAACCTAAGTTTTTACGGTAACTTCGATGGTATTATACTATATTTCTGGTACTAATCTATCACCCTATTTGTACGTCATGTATCCCGAATTCCGTATTAATTTTTATATTTCATGTTAAACTAAGACAAATCGCTGTCCGCACATCGCAAAGCGACTACTTTAATCACCCATATTTCCAAAACCTAAGTTTTTACGGCAACTTCGGTGGTATAATACTATATTTCTCGTACTATTCTATCACCCTATTTGTACGTAATGTATCCAGAATTCCGTATTTATTTTTATATTTCATGTCAAACCTAGACAAATTGCTGTCCACACATCGCAAAGCGAATACTTTAATCACCAATATTTCCAAAACCTAAGTTGTTAAGGTAACTTGGGTGGTATAGTACTAACGTTCTGGTCCTATTCTATCATCCTATGCGTACGTCATGTTGGCACACTTCCGTATTTATTTTATATTTCATGTCAAACTTAGACAAATCTCTGAACGCACATCGCAAAGTGGCTAATTTAATCACCCATATTTCCAAAACCATAGTTTTTACGGTAACTTGTTTGGTATAATACTAAAGTTCTGGTTCTATTCTATCATCCTATGTGTACGTAATGTTAGCACACTTCCGTATTTATTTTATATTTCATGTCAAACTTAGACAAATCGCTGTCCGCACATCGCAAAGCGACTACTTTAGTCAACCATATTTCCAAAACCTAAGTTTTTACGGTTACTTCGGTGGTATAATACTATATTTCTGGTCCTATTCTATCACCCTATGTGTACGTAATGTTAGCACACTTCCGTATTTATTTTATATTTCATGTCAAACTTAGACAAATCGCTGTCCGCACATCGCAAAGCGACTACTTTAGTCAACCATATTTCCAAAACCTAAGTTTTTACGGTTACTTCGGTGGTATAATACTATATTTCTGGTCCTATTGTATCACCCTATGTCTACGTCATGTATCCCCAATTCCGTATTTATTTTGTATTCCATGTCAAACTAAGACAAATCGGTGACCGCACATCGCAAAGCGGCTTTTTTAACCACCCATATTTCCAAAACCTAAGTTTTTACGGTAACTTCGGTGGTATAATACTATATTTCTGGTACTATTCTATCACCCTATGTGTACGTCATGTATCCACACATCCGTATTTATTTTTATATTTCATGTTAAACTTAGACAAATCGCTGTCCGCACATCGCAAAGCGACTACTTTAATCACCCATATTTCCAAAACCTAAGTTTTTACGGTAACTTCGATGGTATTATACTATATTTCTGGTACTAATCTATCACCCTATTTGTACGTCATGTATCCCGAATTCCGTATTTATTTTTATATTTCATGTTAAACTTAGACAAATCGCTGTCCGCACATCGCAAATCGACTACTTTAATCACCCATATTTCCAAAACCTAAGTTTTTATGGTAACTTCGATGGTATAATAATATATTTCTGGTACTATTCTATCACCCTATTTGTACGTCATGTATCCAGAATTCCGTATTTATTTGTATATTTCATGTTAAACTTAGACAAATCGCTGTCCGCACATTGCAAATCGACTATTTTAATCACTCATATTTCCAAAACCTAAGTTGTTAAGGTAACTTGGGTGGTATAGTACTAAAGTTCTGGTGCTATTCTATCATTCTATGCGTACGTCATGTTGGCACACTTCCGTATTTATTTTATATTTCATGTCAAACTTTGACAAATCGTTGTCCGCACATCGCAAAGCGACTACTTTAATCACTCATATTTCCAAAACCTAAGTTTTTATGGAACTTGGGTAGTAAAGTACGAAGGTTCTGGTCCTATTCTATCATCCTATGTGTACGTAATGTTAGCACACTCCCGTATTTATTTTATATTTCATGTCAAACTTAGACAAATCGCTGACCGCACATCGCAAAGCGACTAGTTTAACCACCCATAATTCCAAAACCTAAGTTTTTACGGTAACTTCGGTGGTATGATACTATATTTCTGGTACTATTCTATCACCCTATGTGTACGTCATGTATCCACACATCCGTATTTATTTTTATATTTCATGTTAAACTTAGACAAATCGCTATCCGCACATCGCAAAGCGACTAATTTGATCACCCATATTTCCAAAACCTACGTTTTTACGGTAACTTCGGTGGAATAATACTGAAGTTCTGGTTCGATTCTATCACCCTATGTGTATGTAATGTTAGCACACTTTCATATTTATTTTATATTTCATGTCAAACTTAGACAAATCGTTAACCGCACATCACAAAGCGGCTAATTTAATCACCCATATTTCCAAAACCAAAGTTTTTACGGTAACTTGGGTGGTATAGTCCTACAGTTCTTGTCCTATTTTATCATCCTAAGTGTACGTAATGTTGGCAAACTTCTTTATTTATTTAAATTTCATGTCAAACTTAGACAAATCGCTGTCCGCACATCGCAAAGCGACTACTTTAACCACCCATAATTCCAAAACCTAAGTTTTTACGGTAACTTCGGTGGTATAATACTATATTTCTGGTACTATTCTATCACCCTATGTGTAAGTCATGTATCCACACATCCGTATTTATTTTTAAATTTCATGTTAATCTTGGACAAATCGCTGTCCGCACATCGCAAAGCGACTACTTTAATCACCCATATTTCCAAAACCTAAGTTTTTACGGTAACTTCGATGGTATTATACTATATTTCTGGTACTATTCTATCACCCTATTTGTACGTCATGTATCCAGAATTCCGTATTTATTTTTATATTTCATGTTAAACTTAGACAAATCGCTGTCCGCACATCGCTAAGCGGCTACTTTAACCACCCATATTTCCAAAACCTAAGTTTTTACGGTAACTTGTTTGGTATAATACTGAAGTTCTGGTTCTATTCTATCACCCTATGTGTACGTATTGTTAGAACACTTCCGTATTTATTTTATATTTCATGTCAAACTTAGACAAATCGCTGACTGCACATCGCAAAGCTGCTAATTTAAACACCCATATTTCCAAAACCTAAGTTTTTAAGCTAACTTGGGTGGTATAGTCCTTCAGCTCATGTCCTATTCTATCATCCTATGTGTACGTAATGTTGGCACACTTCCGTTTTTATTTTATATTTCATGTCAAACTTAGACAAATCGCTGTCCGCACATCGCTAAGCGGCTACTTTAACCACCCATATTTCCAAAACCTAAGTTTTTACGGTAACTTGTTTGGTATAATACTGAAGTTCTGGTTCTATTCTATCACCCTATGTGTACGTATTGTTAGAACACTTCCGTATTTATTTTATATTTCATGTCAAACTTAGACAAATCGCTGTCCGCACTTCGCAAAGCGAATACTTTAACCACCCATATTTCCAAAACCTAAGTTTTTACGGTAACTTCGGTGGTATAATACTATATTTCTGGTACTATTCTATCACCCTATTTGTACGTCATGTATCCAGAATTTCGTATTTATTTTTACATTTCATGTTAAACTTAGACAAGTCGCTTTCCGCACATCGCAAAGCGACTACTTTAATCACCCATATTTCCAAAACCTAAGTTTTTACGGTAACTTCGGTGGTATAAAAATATATTTCTGGTACTATTCTATCACCCTATTTGTACGTAATGTATCCAGAATTCCGTATTTATTTTTATACATCATGTTAAACCTAGAAAAATTGCTGTCCGCACATCCTAAAGCGACTACTTTAATCACCCATATATCCAAAACCTAAGTTGTTAAGGTAACTTGGGTGGTATAGTACTAAAGTTCTGGTCCTATTCTATCATCCTATGCGTACGTCATGTTGGCACACTTCCGTATTTAATTTATATTTCATGTCAAACTTTGACAAATCGTTGTCCGCACATCGCAAAGCGACTACTTTAATCACCCACATTTCAAAACCTAAGTTTTTACGGTAACTTGGGTTGTATAGTCCTACAGTTCTTGTCCTATTCTATCATCCTAAGTGTACGTAATTTTGGCACACTTCTTTATTTATTTATATTTCATGTCAAACTTAGACAAATCGCTGTCCGCACATCGCAAAGCGACTACTTTAGTCAACCATATTTCCAAAACCTAAGTTTTTTACGGTAACTTCGGTGGTATAATTCTATATATCTGGTCCTATTCTATCACCCTATGTCTACGTCATGTATCCCCAAATCCGTATTTATTTTGTATTTCATGTCAAACTTAGACAAATCGCTGACCGCACATCGCAAAGCGGCTATTTTAATCACCCATATTTCCAAAACCTAAGTTTTTACGGTAACTTGGGTGGTATAGTCTTACAGATCTTGTCCTATTCTATCATCCTATGTGTACGTCATGTTGGCACACTTCCGTATTTATTTTATATTTTATGTCAAACTTAAACAAATCGCTGTCCGCACATCGCAAAGCGACTACTTTAACTACCCATATTTCCAAAACCTAAGTTTTTACGGTAACTTGGTTGGAATAATACTAAAGTTCTGGTTCTATTCTATCACCCTATGTTTATGTAATGTTAGCACACTTCCATATTTATTTTATAATTCATGTCAAACTTAGACAAATCGCTGACCGCACATCGCAAAGCGACTACCTTAATCAGCCATATTTCCAAAACCTACGTTTTTAAGGTAACTTGGGTGGTATAGTCCTACAGTTCTTGTCCTATTCTATCATCATATGTGTACGTCATGTATCCACAGTTCCGTATTTATTTTTATATTTCATGTCAAACTTAGACAAATCGATGTCCGCACATCGCAAAGTGACTACTTTAATCACCCATATTTCCAAAACCTAAGTTTTTAGGTAATTTGGGTGGTATAGTACTAAAGTTCTGGTCCTATTCTATCGTCCTATGTGTACGTCATGCTGGCACACTTCCGTATTTATTTTATATTTCATGTCAAACTTAGACAAATCGCTGACCGCACATCGCAAAGTGACTACTTTAATCACCCATATTTCCAAAACCTAAGTTTTTACGGTAACTTCGGTGGTATAATACTATATTTCTGGGACTATTCTATCACCCTATTTGTACGTAATGTATCCAGAATTCCGTATTTATTTTTATACATCATGTTAAACCTAGACAAATTGCTGTCCGCACATCGCAAAGCGACTACTTTAATCACCCATATATCCAAAACCTAAGTTGTTAAGGTAACTTGGGTGGTATAGTACTAAAGTTCTGGTCCTATTCTATTATCCTATGCGTACGTCATGTTGGCACACTTCCGTATTTAATTTATATTTCATGTCAAACTTTGACAAATCGTTGTCCGCACATCGCAAAGCGACTACTTTAATCACCCATATTTCAAAAACCTAAGTTTTTAAGGTAACATGGGTGGTAAAGTACAAGGGTTCTGGTCCTATTCTATCATCCTATGTTTACGTCATGTTGGCAAACTTCCGTATTTATTTTATATTTCATGTCAAACTTAGACAAATCGCTGACCGCACATCGCAAAGCGACTACCTTAATCAGTCATATTTCCAAAACCTAAGTTTTTAAGGTAACTTGGGTGGTATAGTCCTACAGTTCTTGTCCTATTCTATCATCATATGTGTACGTAATGTTGGCACACTTCAGTATTTATTTTATATTTCATGTCAAACTTAGACAAATCGCTGTCCGCACATCGCAAAGTGACTACTTTAATCACTCATATTTCCAAAACCTAAGTTTTTAGGTAACTTGGGTGGTATAGTACTAAAGTTCTGGTCCTATTCTATCGTCATATGTGTACGTCATCCTGGCACACTTCCGTATTTATTTTATATTTCATGTCAAACTTAGACAAATCGCTGACCGCACATCGCAAAGTGACTACTTTAATCACCCATATTTCCAAAACCTAAGTTTTTACGGTAACTTCGGTGGTATAATACTATATTTCTGGTACTATTCTATCACCCTATGTGTAAGTCATGTATCCACACATCCGTATTTATTTTTAAATTTCATGTTAATCTTGGACAAATCGCTGTCCGCACATCGCAAAGCGACTACTTTAATCACCCATATTTCCAAAACCTAAGTTTTTACGGTAACTTCGATGGTATTATACTATATTTCTGGTACTATTCTATCACCCTATTTGTACGTCATGTATCCAGAATTCCGTATTTATTTTTATATTTCATGTTAAACTTAGACAAATCGCTGTCCGCACATCGCTAAGCGGCTACTTTAACCACCCATATTTCCAAAACCTAAGTTTTTACGGTAACTTGTTTGGTATAATACTGAAGTTCTGGTTCTATTCTATCACCCTATGTGTACGTATTGTTAGAACACTTCCGTATTTATTTTATATTTCATGTCAAACTTAGACAAATCGCTGACTGCACATCGCAAAGCTGCTAATTTAAACACCCATATTTCCAAAACCTAAGTTTTTAAGCTAACTTGGGTGGTATAGTCCTTCAGCTCATGTCCTATTCTATCATCCTATGTGTACGTAATGTTGGCACACTTCCGTTTTTATTTTATATTTCATGTCAAACTTAGACAAATCGCTGTCCGCACATCGCTAAGCGGCTACTTTAACCACCCATATTTCCAAAACCTAAGTTTTTACGGTAACTTGTTTGGTATAATACTGAAGTTCTGGTTCTATTCTATCACCCTATGTGTACGTATTGTTAGAACACTTCCGTATTTATTTTATATTTCATGTCAAACTTAGACAAATCGCTGTCCGCACTTCGCAAAGCGAATACTTTAACCACCCATATTTCCAAAACCTAAGTTTTTACGGTAACTTCGGTGGTATAATACTATATTTCTGGTACTATTCTATCACCCTATTTGTACGTCATGTATCCAGAATTTCGTATTTATTTTTACATTTCATGTTAAACTTAGACAAGTCGCTTTCCGCACATCGCAAAGCGACTACTTTAATCACCCATATTTCCAAAACCTAAGTTTTTACGGTAACTTCGGTGGTATAAAAATATATTTCTGGTACTATTCTATCACCCTATTTGTACGTAATGTATCCAGAATTCCGTATTTATTTTTATACATCATGTTAAACCTAGAAAAATTGCTGTCCGCACATCCTAAAGCGACTACTTTAATCACCCATATATCCAAAACCTAAGTTGTTAAGGTAACTTGGGTGGTATAGTACTAAAGTTCTGGTCCTATTCTATCATCCTATGCGTACGTCATGTTGGCACACTTCCGTATTTAATTTATATTTCATGTCAAACTTTGACAAATCGTTGTCCGCACATCGCAAAGCGACTACTTTAATCACCCACATTTCAAAACCTAAGTTTTTACGGTAACTTGGGTTGTATAGTCCTACAGTTCTTGTCCTATTCTATCATCCTAAGTGTACGTAATTTTGGCACACTTCTTTATTTATTTATATTTCATGTCAAACTTAGACAAATCGCTGTCCGCACATCGCAAAGCGACTACTTTAGTCAACCATATTTCCAAAACCTAAGTTTTTACGGTAACTTCGGTGGTATAATTCTATATATCTGGTCCTATTCTATCACCCTATGTCTACGTCATGTATCCCCAAATCCGTATTTATTTTGTATTTCATGTCAAACTTAGACAAATCGCTGACCGCACATCGCAAAGCGGCTATTTTAATCACCCATATTTCCAAAACCTAAGTTTTTACGGTAACTTGGGTGGTATAGTCTTACAGATCTTGTCCTATTCTATCATCCTATGTGTACGTCATGTTGGCACACTTCCGTATTTATTTTATATTTTATGTCAAACTTAAACAAATCGCTGTCCGCACATCGCAAAGCGACTACTTTAACTACCCATATTTCCAAAACCTAAGTTTTTACGGTAACTTGGTTGGAATAATACTAAAGTTCTGGTTCTATTCTATCACCCTATGTTTATGTAATGTTAGCACACTTCCATATTTATTTTATAATTCATGTCAAACTTAGACAAATCGCTGACCGCACATCGCAAAGCGACTACCTTAATCAGCCATATTTCCAAAACCTACGTTTTTAAGGTAACTTGGGTGGTATAGTCCTACAGTTCTTGTCCTATTCTATCATCATATGTGTACGTCATGTATCCACAGTTCCGTATTTATTTTTATATTTCATGTCAAACTTAGACAAATCGATGTCCGCACATCGCAAAGTGACTACTTTAATCACCCATATTTCCAAAACCTAAGTTTTTAGGTAATTTGGGTGGTATAGTACTAAAGTTCTGGTCCTATTCTATCGTCCTATGTGTACGTCATGCTGGCACACTTCCGTATTTATTTTATATTTCATGTCAAACTTAGACAAATCGCTGACCGCACATCGCAAAGTGACTACTTTAATCACCCATATTTCCAAAACCTAAGTTTTTACGGTAACTTCGGTGGTATAATACTATATTTCTGGGACTATTCTATCACCCTATTTGTACGTAATGTATCCAGAATTCCGTATTTATTTTTATACATCATGTTAAACCTAGACAAATTGCTGTCCGCACATCGCAAAGCGACTACTTTAATCACCCATATATCCAAAACCTAAGTTGTTAAGGTAACTTGGGTGGTATAGTACTAAAGTTCTGGTCCTATTCTATTATCCTATGCGTACGTCATGTTGGCACACTTCCGTATTTAATTTATATTTCATGTCAAACTTTGACAAATCGTTGTCCGCACATCGCAAAGCGACTACTTTAATCACCCATATTTCAAAAACCTAAGTTTTTAAGGTAACATGGGTGGTAAAGTACAAGGGTTCTGGTCCTATTCTATCATCCTATGTTTACGTCATGTTGGCAAACTTCCGTATTTATTTTATATTTCATGTCAAACTTAGACAAATCGCTGACCGCACATCGCAAAGCGACTACCTTAATCAGTCATATTTCCAAAACCTAAGTTTTTAAGGTAACTTGGGTGGTATAGTCCTACAGTTCTTGTCCTATTCTATCATCATATGTGTACGTAATGTTGGCACACTTCAGTATTTATTTTATATTTCATGTCAAACTTAGACAAATCGCTGTCCGCACATCGCAAAGTGACTACTTTAATCACTCATATTTCCAAAACCTAAGTTTTTAGGTAACTTGGGTGGTATAGTACTAAAGTTCTGGTCCTATTCTATCGTCATATGTGTACGTCATCCTGGCACACTTCCGTATTTATTTTATATTTCATGTCAAACTTAGACAAATCGCTGACCGCACATCGCAAAGTGACTACTTTAATCACCCATATTTCCAAAACCTAAGTTTTTACGGTAACTTCGGTGGTATAATACTATATTTCTGGTACTATTCTATCACCCATTGTTTACGTCATGTATCCACAGTTCCGTATTTATTTTTATATTTCATGTCAAAATTAGACAAATCGCTGTCCGCACATCGCAAAGTGACTACTTTAATCACTCATATTTCCAAAACCTAAGTTTTCAGGTAACTTGGGTGGTATAGTCCTACAGTTCTTGTCCTATTCTATCATCATATGTGTACGTAATGTTGGCACACTTCCGTATTTATTTTATATTTCACGTCAAACTTAGACAAATCGCTTTCCGCACATCGCAAAGCGACTAATTTAATCACCCATATTTCCAAAACCTAAGTTTTTACGGTAACTTCGGTGGTATAAAACTATATTTCTTGTACTATTCTATCACCCTATTTGTAAGTTATGTATCCAGAATTCCGTATTTATTTTTATACATCATGTTAAACCTAGACAAATTGCTGTCCGCACATCGCAAAGCGACTACTTTAATCACCCATATATCCAAAACCTAAGTTGTTAAGGTAACTTGGGTGGTATAGTACTAAAGTTCTGGTCCTATTCTATCATCCTATGCGTACGTCATGTTGGCACACTTCCGTATTTAATTTATATTTCATGTCAAACTTTGACAAACCGTTGTCCGCACATCGCAAAGCGACTACTTTAATCACCCATATTTCAAAAACCTAAGTTTTTATGGTAACATGGGTGGTAAAGTACAAAGGTTCTGGTCCTATTCTATCATCCTATGTTTACGTCATGTTGGCAAACTTCCGTATTTATTTTATATTTCATGTCAAACTTAGACAAATCGCTGACCGCACATCGCAAAGCGGCTAATTTAATCACCCATATTTCCAAAACCTATGTTTTTACGGTAACTTGGGTGGTATGGTCCTACAGTTCTTGTCCTATTCTATCATCCTATGTGTACGTAATGTTGGCACACTTCCGTTTTTATTTTATATTTCATGTCAAACTTAGACAAATCGCTGTCCGCACTTCGCAAAGCGACTACTTTAACTACCCATATTTCGAAAACCTAAGTTTTTACGGAAACTTGGTTGGTATAATACTAAAGTTCTGGTTCTCTTCTATCACCCTATGTGTATGTAATGTTAACACACTTCCATATGTATTTTATATTTCATGTTAAACTTAGACAAATCGTTAACCGCACATCGCAATGCGGCTAATTTAATCACCCACATTTAAAAACCTAAGTTTTTACGGTAACTTGGGTTGTATAGTCCTACAGTTCTTGTCCTATTCTATCATCCTAAGTGTACGTAATGTTGGCACACTTCTTTATTTATTTATATTTCATGTCAAACTTAGACAAATCGCTGTCCGCACATCGCAAAGCGACTAATTTAGTCAACCATATTTCCAAAACCTAAGTTTTTACGGTAACTTCGGTGGTATAATTCTATATATCTGGTCCTATTCTATAACCCTATGTCTACGTCATGTATCCCCAAATCCGTATTTATTTTGTATTTCATGTCAAACTTAGACAAATCGCTGACCGCACATCGCAAAGCGGCTAATTTATTCACCCATATTTCCAAAACCTAAGTTTTTACGGTAACTTGGGTGGTATAGTCCTACAGATCTTGTCCAATTCTATCATCCTATGTGTACGTCATGTTGGCACACTTCCGTATTTATTTTATATTTTATGACAAACTTAAACAAATCGCTGTCTGCACATCGCAAAGCGACTACTTTAACTACCCATATTTCCAAAACCTAAGTTTTTACGGTAACTTGGTTGGAATAATACTAAAGTTCTGGTTCTATTCTATCACCCTATGTGTACGTCATGTATCCACACTTCCGTATTTATTTTATATTTCATGTCAAACTTAGACAAATCGCTGTCCGCACAACGCAAAGCGACTAATTTAATCAACCATATTTCCAAAACCTAAGTTTTTATGGTAACTTGGGTGGTAAAGTACAAAGGTTCTGGTCCTATTCTATCATCCTATGTGTACGTCATGTGGGCACACTTCCGTATTTATTTTATATTTCATGTCAAAATAATACAAATCGCAGACCGCACATCGCAAAGCGGCTACTCTAACCACCCATATTTCCAAAACGTAAGTTTCTACGGTAACTTGTTTGTTACTATACTAAAGTTCTGGTCCTATTCTATCATCCTATATGTACGTCATGTTGGCACACTTCCGTATTATTTTATATTTCATGTCAAACTTAGACAAATCGCTGACAAATCGTATTTATTTTATATTTCATGTCAAACCTAAACAAATCGCTGACCGCACATCGCAAAGCGGCTAATTTTATCACCCATATTTCCAAAACCTAAGTTTTTATGGTAACTTGGGCGGAATATTACTAAATTCCTTGTCCTATTTTATCACCCCAGGTGTACGTCATGAATCCACAATTCCGTTTTTTTTATATTTCATGTCAAACATAGACAAATCGCTGTCCGCACATCGCAAAGCGACTAAGTTAATCACCCATATTTCCAAAACCTAAGTTTTTAAGGTAACTCGGGTAGTATAGTTCTAAAGTTCTGGTCCTATTCTATCATCCTATGTGTACGTAATGTTAGCACACTTCCGTATTTATTTTATATTTCATGTCAAACTTAGACAAATCGCTGACCGCTCATCGCAAAGCGGATAATTTAATCACCTATATTTCCAAAACCAAAGTTTTTACGGTAACTTGGTTGGTATAATACTAAAGTTCTGGTTCTATTCTATCACCCTATGTGTACCTACTGTTGGCACACTTCCGTATTTATTTTATATTTCATGTCAAACTTAGACAAATCGCTGTCCGCACTTCGAAAGCGACTACTTTAACTACCCATATTTCCAAAACCTAAGTTTTTACGGTAACTCGGGTGGTATAGTCCTACAATTCTTGTCCTATTCTATCACTCTATTTGTACGTAATGTATCCAAAATTCCGTATTTATTTTTATATTTCATGTCAAACTTAGACAAATCGCTGTCCGCACATCGCAAAGCGACTACTTTAACCACCCATATTTCCAAAACCTAAGTTTTTACGGTAACGTCGGTGGTATAGTATTATATTTCTGGTACTATTTTATCACTCTATGTGTACGTCATGTATCCACACATCCGTATTTATTTTTATATTTTATGTTAAACTTAGACAAATCGCTGTCCGCACATCGCAAAGCGACTACTTTAATCACCCATATTTCCAAAACCTAAGTTTTTACGGTAACTTCGGTGGTATAATACTATATTTCTGGTACTATTCTATCACCCTATTCTTACGTAATGTATCCAGAATTCCGTATTTATTTTTATATTTCATGTCAAACATAGAGAAATTGCTGTCCGCACATCACAAAGCGACTACTTTAATCACCAATATTTCCAAAACCTAGGTTTTTACGGTAACTTGGGTGGTATAACACTACATTTCTGGTCCTATTCTATCACCCTATGTGCACGTCGTGATTCCACAATTCCATATTGATTTTTTAATTCATATCAAACTAAGACAAATCGCTGTCCGAACATCGCAAAGCGACTACTTTAATCACCCATATTTCCAAAACCTAAGTTTTTACGGTAACTTGGTTGGTATATTACTAAATTTCTGGTCCTATTCTATCACCCTATGTGTACCTAATGTTAGCACACTTCCGTATTTATTTTATATTTCATGTCAAACCTAAACAAATCGCTGACCGCACATCGCAAAGCGGCTAATTTTATCACCCATATTTCCAAAACCTAAGTTTTTATGGTAACTTGGGCGGAATATTACTAAATTCCTTGTCCAATTTTATCACCCCAGGTGTACGTCATGAATCCACAATTCCGTTTTTTTTATATTTCATGTCAAACATAGACAAATCGCTGTCCGCACTTCGAAAGCGACTACTTTAACTACCCATATTTTCAAAACCTAAGTTTTTACGTTAACTTGGTTGGTAAAATACTAAAGTTCTGGTTCTATTCTATCACCCTATGTGTACCTAATGTTGGCACACTTCCTTATTTATTTTATATTTCATGTCAAACTTAGACAAATCGCTGACCGCACATCGCAAAGTGGCTAATTTAATCACCCATATTTCCAAAACCAAAGTTTTTACGGTAACTTGGTTGGTATTACACTAAAGCTCTGGTTCTATTCTATCACCCTATGTGTACCTAATGTTGGGACACTTCCGTATTTATTTTATATTTCATGTCAAACTTAGACAAATCGTTAACCGCAAATCGCAAAGCGGCTAATTTAATCACCCATATTTCCAAAACCTAAGTTTTTAGTGTAACTCGGGTGGTATAGTCCTACAATTCTTGTCCTATTCTATCATCCTATGTGTCTGTAATGTTTGCACACTTCCGTATTTATTTTTATATTTCATGTTAAACTTAGACAAATCGCTGTCCGCACATCGCAAAGCGACTACTTTACTCACCCATATTTCCAAAACCTTAGTTTTTACGGTAACTTGTTTGGTATAATACTGAAGTTCTGGTTCTATTCTATCACCCTATGTGTACGTAATGTTAGCACACTTCCGTATTTATTTTATATTTCATGTCAAACTTAGACAAATCGCTGACCGCACATCGCAAAGTGGCTAATTTAATCACCCATATTTCCAAAACTAAAGTTTTTTCGGTAACATGGTTGGTATAATACTAAAGTTCTGGTTCTATTCTATCACCCTATGTTTACCTAATGTTGGCACACTTCCGTATTTATTTTATATTTCATGTCAAGCTAAGACAAATCGCTGACCGCACATCGCAAAGCGGCTAATTTAATCACCCATATTTCCAAAACCTAAGTTTTTACGGTAACTTGGGGGGTATAGTCCTACAGTACCTGTCCTATTCTATCATCCTAAGTGTACGTAATGTTGGCACACTTCTTTATTTATTTTATATTTCATGTCAAACTTAGACAAATCGCTGACCGCACATCGCAAAGCGGCTAATTTAATCACCCATATTTCCAAAACCTACGTTTTTACGGTAACTTGGTTGGTATAGTCCTTCAGTTCTTGTCCTATTCTATCATCCTATGTGTACGTAATGTTGGCACACTTCCGTATTAATTTTATATTTCATGTCAAACTTAGACAAATCGTTAACCGGACATCGCAAAGCGGTTAATTTAACCACCCATATTTCCAAAACCTAAGTTTTTACGGTAACTTGGGTGGTATAGTCCTACACTTCTTGTCCTATTGTATCATCCTAAGTGTACGTAATGTTGGCACACTACTTTATTTATTTATATTTCATGTCAAACTTAGACAAATCGCTGTCCGCACATCGCAAAGCAACTACTTTAATCAACCATATTTCCAAAACCTAAGTTTTACGGTTACTTCGGTATTATAATACTATATTTCTGGTCCTATTCTATCACCCTATGTCTACGTCATGTATCCCGAATTCCGTATTTATTTTGTATTTCATGTCAGACTTAGACAAATCGCTGTCCGCACATCGAAAAGCGACTACTTTAATTACCCATATTTACAAAAACTAAGTTTTTACGGTAACTTGTTTGGTATAATACTAAAGTTCTGGTTATATTCTATCACTCTATGTGTACCTAATGTTGGCAAACTTCCGTATTTATTTTATATTTCATGTCAAACTTAGACAAGTCGCTGACCGCACATCGCAAAGCGGCTAATTTAATCACCCATATTTCCAAAGCCTAAGTTTTTACGGTAACTTGGGTGGTATAGTCCTACAGTTCCTGTCCTATTCTATCATCCTAAGTGTACGTAATGTTGGCACACTTCTTTATTTATTTATATTTCATGTCAAACTTGGACAAATCGCTGTCCGCACAACGCAAAGCGACTACTTTAATTACCCATATTTACAAAAACTAAGTTTTTACGGTAACTTGTTTGGTATAATACTAAAGTTCTTGTTATATTCTATCATCCTATGTGTACGTAATGTTAGCACACTTCCGTACTTATTTTATATTTCATGTCAAACTTAGACAAATCGCTGTCCGCACATCGCAAATCGACTACTTTAGTCAACCATATTTCCAAAACCTAAGTTTTTACGGTAACTTCGGTGGTATAATTCAATATTTCTGGTCCTATTCTATCACCCTATGTCTACGTCATGTATCCACACATCCGTATTTATTTTTATATTTCATGTTAAACTTAGACAAATCGCTATCCGCACATCGCAAAACGACTACTTTAATCACCCATATTTCCAAAACCTAAGTTTTTACGGTACCTTCGGTGGTATAATACTATATTTCTGGTACTATTCTATCACACTATTTGTACGTCATGTATCCAGAATTCCGTATTTATTTTTGTTTTTCATGTCAAACTAAGACAAATCGCTGACCGCACATCGCAAAGCGGCTAATTCGATCACCCATATTTCCAAAGCCTAAGTTTTTACGGTAACTTGGGTGGTATAGTCCTACAGTTCCTGTCCTATTCTATCATCCTAAGTGTACGTAATGTTGGCACACTTCTTTATTTATTTATATTTCATGTCAAACTAGGACAAATCGCTGTCCGCACAACGCAAAGCGACTACTTTAATCAACCATATTTCTAAAACGTAAGTTTTTACGGTAACTCCGGTGGTAAAGTACAAAGGTTCTGGTACTATTCTATCATCCTATGTGTACGTCATGTTGGCACACTTCCGTATTTATATTGTATTTCATGTCAAACTAAGACAAATCGCTGACCGCACATCGCAAAGCGGCTACTTTAACAACCCATATTTCCAAAACCTAAGTTTTTACGGTAACTTGTTTGGTATAATACTAAAGTTCTTGTTATATTCTATCATCCTATGTGTACGTAATGTTAGCACACTTCCGTACTTATTTTATATTTCATGTCAAACTTAGACAAATCGCTGTCCGCACATCGCAAATCGACTACTTTAGTCAACCATATTTCCAAAACCTAAGTTTTTACGGTAACTTCGGTGGTATAATTCAATATTTCTGGTCCTATTCTATCACCCTATGTCTACGTCATGTATCCACACATCCGTATTTATTTTTATATTTCATGTTAAACTTAGACAAATCGCTATCCGCACATCGCAAAACGACTACTTTAATCACCCATATTTCCAAAACCTAAGTTTTTACGGTAACTTCGGTGGTATAATACTATATTTCTGGTACTATTCTATCACACTATTTGTACGTCATGTATCCAGAATTCCGTATTTATTTTTGTTTTTCATGTCAAACTAAGACAAATCGCTGACCGCACATCGCAAAGCGGCTAATTTAATCACCCATATTTCCAAAACCTAAGTTTTTACGGTAACTTGGGGGGTATAGTCCTACAGTTCTTGTCCTATTCTATCATCCTAAGTGTGCGTAATGTTGGCACACTTCTTTATTTATTTTATATTTCATGTCAAACTTAGACAAATCGCTGACCGCACATCGCAAAGCGGCTAATTTAATCACCCATATTTCCAAAACCTAAGTTTTTACGGTAACTCGGGTGGTATAGTCCTACAATTCTTGTCCTATTCTATCATCCTATGTGTACGTAATGTTGGCACACTTCCGTAATTATTTTTTATTTCATGTCAAACTTAGACAAATCGCTGTCCGCACATCGCAAAGCGTCTACTTTAATCACCCATATTTCCAAAACCTAAGTTTTTACGGTAAATTCCGTGGTATAATACTATATTTCTGGTACTATTCTATCACCCTATTTGTACGTCATGTATCCAGAATTCCGTATTTATTTTTATATTTCATAATAAACTTAGACAAATCGCTGTCCGCACATCGCAAAGCGACTACTTTAATCACCCATATTTCCAAAACCTTAGTTTTTACGGTAACTTGTTTGGTATAATACTGAGGTTCTGGTTCTATTCTATCACCCTATGTGTACGTAATGTTAGCACACTTCCGTATTTATTTTATATTTCATGTTAAACTTAGACAAATCGCTGTCCGCACATCGCAAAGCGACTACTTTAATCACCCATATTTCCAAAACCTAAGTTTTTACGGTAAATTCGGTGGTATAATACTATATTTCTGGTACAATTCTATCACCCTATTTGTACGTCATGTATCCAGAATTCCGTATTTATTTTTATATTTCATGTTAAACTTAGACAAATCGCTGTCCGCACATCGCAAAGCGACTACTTTAATCACCCATATTTCCAAAACCTAAGTTTTTACGGTAAATTCGGTGGTATAATACTATATTTCTGGTACTATTCTATCACCCTATTTGTACGTCATGTATCCAGAATTCCGTATTTATTTTTATATTTCATGTTAAACTTAGACATATCGCTGTGCGCACATCGCAAAGCGACTACCTTAATCACCCATATTTCCAAAACCTAAGTTTTTATGGTAACTTGGGTGGTAAAGTACAAAGGTTCTGGTCCTATTGTATCATCCTATGTGTACGTAATGTTGGCACACTTCCGTATTTATTTAATATTTCATGACAAACTAAGACAAATCGCTGTCCGCACATCGCAAAGCGACTACTTTAACTACACATATTTCCAAAACTTAGTTTTTACGGTAATTTGGTTGGTATAATACTAAAGTTCTTGTTCTATTCTATCCCCCTATGTGTATGTAATGTTAGCACACTTCCATATTTATTTTATATTTCATGTCAAACTTAGACAAATCGCTAACCGCACATCGCAAAGCGGCTAATTTAATCACCCATATTTCCAAAACCTAAGTTTTTACGGTAATTTGGGGGGTATAGTCCTACAGTTCTCCTATTCTAGTATCCGAAGTGTACGTAATGTTGGCACACTTCTTCATTTATTTTATATTTCATGTCAAACTTAGACAAGTCGCTGACCGCACATCGCAAAGTGGCTAATTTAATCACCCATATTTCCAAAACTAAAGTTTTTTCGGTAACTTGGTTGGTATAATACTAAAGTTCTGGTTCTATTCTATTACCCTATGTTTACCTAATGTTGGCACACTTCCGTATTTATTTTATATTTCATGTCAAACTAAGACAAATCGCTGACCGCACATCGCAAAGCGGCTAATTTAATCACCCATATTTCCAAAACCTAAGTTTTTACGGTAACTTGGGGGGTATAGTCCTACAGTTCCTGTCCTATTCTATCATCCTAAGTGTACGTAATGTTGGCACACTTCTTTATTTATTTTATATTTCATGTCAAACTTAGACAAATCGCTGACCGCACATCGCAAAGCGGCTAATTTAATCACCCATATTTCCAAAACCTACGTTTTTACGGTAACTTGGTTGGTATAGTCCTACAGTTCTTGTCCTATTCTATCATCCTATGTGTAGTAATGTTGGCACACTTCCGTATTAATTTTATATTTCATGTCAAACTTAGACAAATCGTTAACCGGACATCGCAAAGCGGTTAATTTAACCACCCATATTTCCAAAACCTAAGTTTTTACGGTAACTTGGGTGGTATAGTCCTTAAGTTCTTGTCCTATTCTATCATCCTAAGTGTACGTAATGTTGGCACACTACTTTATTTATTTATATTTCATGTCAAACTTAGACAAATCGCTGTCCGCACATCGCAAAGCAACTACTTTAATCAACCATATTTCCAAAACCTAAGTTTTACGGTTACTTCGGTATTATAATACTATATTTCTGGTCCTATTCTATCACCCTATGTCTACGTCATGTATCCCCAATTCCGTATTTATTTTGTATTTCATGTCAGACTTAGACAAATCGCTGTCCGCACATCGCAAAGCGACTACTTTAATTACCCATATTTCCAAAGCCTAAGTTTTTACGGTAACTTGGGTGGTATAGTCCTACAGTTCCTGTCCTATTCTATCATCCTAAGTGTACGTAATGTTGGCACACTTCTTTATTTATTTATATTTCATGTCAAACTTAGACAAATCGCTGTCCGCACAACGCAAAGCGACTACTTTAATCAACCATATTTCTAAAACGTAAGTTTTTACGGTAACTCCGGTGGTAAAATACAAAGGTTCTGGTACTATTCTATCATCCTATGTGTACGTCATGTTGGCGCACTTCCGTATTTATATTGTATTTCATGTCAAACTAAGACAAATCGCTGACCGCATATCGCAAAGCGGCTACTTTAACCACCCATATTTCCAAAACCTAGGTTTTTACATTAACTTGTTTGGTATAATACTAAAGTTCTTGTTATATTCTATCATCCTATGTTTACGTAATGTTAGCACACTTCCGTACTTATTTTATATTTCATGTCAAACTTAGACAAATCGCTGTCCGCACATCGCAAAGCGACTACTTTAGTCAACCATATTTCCAAAACCTAAGTTTTTACGGTAACTTCGGTGGTATAATTCAATATTTCTGGTCCTATTCTATCACCCTATGTCTACGTCATGTATCCACACATCCGTATTTATTTTTATATTTCATGTTAAACTTAGACAAATCGCTATCCGCACATCGCAAAACGACTACTTTAATCACCCATATTTCCAAAACCTAAGTTTTTACGGTAACTTCGGTGGTATAATACTATATTTCTGGTACTATTCTATCACCCTATTTGTACGTCATGTATCCAGAATTCCGTATTTATTTTTATTTTTCATGTCAAACTAAGACAAATCGCTGACCGCACATCGCAAAGCGGCTATTTTAATCACCCATATTTCCAAAACCTAAGTTTTTACGGTAACTTGGGGGGTATAGTCCTACAGTTCTTGTCCTATTCTATCATCCTAAGTGTACGTAATGTTGGCACACTTCTTTATTTATTTTATATTTCATGTCAAACTTAGACAAATCGCTGACCGCACATCGCAAAGCGGCTAATTTAATCACCCATATTTCCAAAACCTAAGTTTTTACGGTAACTTGGGTGGTATAGTCCTACAGTTCTTGTCCTATTCTATCATCCTATGTGTACGTAATGTTGGCACACTTCCGTATTAATTTTTTATTTCATGTCAAACTTAGACAAATCTCTGTCCGCACTTCGCAAATCGACTACTTTAACTACCCATATTTCCAAAACCTAAGTTTTTACGGAAACTTGGTTGGTATAATACTAAAGTTCTGGTTCTATTCTATCACCCTCTGTGTATGTAATGTTAGCACACTTCCATATTTATTTTATATTTCATGTCAAACTTAGACAAATCGTTAACCGGACATCGCAAAGCGGCTAATTTAACCACCCATATTTCCAAAACCTAAGTTTTTACGGTAACTTGGGTGGTATAGTCCTACAGTTCTTGTCCTATTCTATCATCCTAAGTGTACGTAATGTTGGCACACTTCTTTATTTATTTATATTTCATGTCAAACTTAGACAAATCGCTGTCCGCACATCGCAAAGCGACTACTTTAGTCAACCATATTTCCAAAACCCAAGTTTTTACGGTTTCGGTAATATAATACTATATTTCTGGTCCTATTCTATCACCCTATGTCTACGTCATGTATCCCAAATTCCGTATTTATTTTGTATTTCATGTCAAACTTAGACAAATCGCTGTCCGCACATCGCAAAGCGACTACATTAATTACCCATATTTCCAAAAACTAAGTTTTTATGGTAACTTGGGTGGTAAAGTACAAAGGTTCTGGTCCTATTCTATCATCCTATGTGTACGTCATGTTGGCACACTTCCGTATTTATTTTATATTTCATGTCAAACTAAGACAAATCGCTGACCGCACATCGCAAAGCGGCTATTTTAACCACCCATATTTCCAAAACCTAAGTTTTTACGGTAACTTGTTTGGTATAATACTAAAGTTCTGGTTCTATTCTATCACTCTATGTGTACCTAATGTTGGCAAACATCCGTATTTATTTTGTATTTCATGTCAAACTTAGACAAGTCGCTGACCGCACATCGCAAAGCGGCTAATTTAATCATCCATATTTCCAAAACCTAAGTTTTTACGGTAACTTCGGTGGTATAATACTATATTTCTGATACTATTCTATCACCCTATGTGTATGTAATGTTAGCACACTTCCATATTTATTTTATATTTCATGTCAAACTTAGACAAATCGTTAACCGCACATCGCAAAGCGGCTAATTTAATCACCCATATTTCCAAAACCAAAGTTTTTACGGTAACTTGGGTGGTATAGTCCTACAGTTCCTGTCCTATTCTATCATCCTAAGTGTACGTAATGTTGGCACACTTCTTTATTTATTTATATTTCATGTCAAACTTAGACAAATCGCTGTCCGCACATCGCAAAGCGACTACTTTAATCAATCATATTTCTAAAACCTAAGTTTTTACGGTAACTTGGTTGGTATAATACTACAGTTCTGGTTCTATTCTATCACCCAATGTGTACCTAATGTTGGCACACTTCCATATTTATTTTATATTTCATGCCAAACTTAGACAAATCGCTGACCGCACATCGCAAAGCGGCTAATTTAATCACCCATATTTCCAAAACCTAAGTTTTTACGGTAACTTGGATGGTATAATACTATATTTCCGGTCCTATTCTATCACCCTATGTCTACGTCATGTATCCCAAATTCCGTATTTATTTTGTATTTCGTGTCAAACTAAGACAAATCGCTGACCGCACATCGCAAAGCGGCTACTTTAACCGCCCATATTTCCAAAACCTAAGTTTTTACCGTAACTTGTTTGGTATAATACTGAAGTTCTGGTTCTATTCTATCACCCTATGTGTACGTAATGTTAGCACACTTCCGTATTTATTTTATATTTCATGTCAAACTTAGACAAATCGCTGACCGCATATCGCAAAGCGGCTAATTTAATCACCCGCATTTCCAAAACCTAAGTTTTTACGGTGACTTGGGTGGTATAGTCCTATATTCTTGTCCTATTCTATCATCCTATGTGTACGTAATGTTGGCACACTTCCGTATTTATTTTATATTTCATGTCAAACTTAGACAAATCGCTGTCCGCACATCGCAAAGCGACTACTTTAACCACCCATATTTCCAAAACCTAAGTTTTTACGGTAACTTCGGTTTTATAATACTATATTTCTGGTCCTATTCTATCACCCTATGTCTACGTCATGTATCCCCAATTCCGTATTTATTTTGTATTTCATGTCAAACTAAGACAAATCGCTGACCGCACATCGCAAAGCGGCTACTTTAACCACCCATATTTCCAAAACCTAAGTTTTTACGGTAACTTGTTTGGTATAATACTAAAGTTATGGTTTTATTCTATCATCCTATGTGTACGTAATGTTAGCACACTTCCGTATTTATTTTATATTTCATGTCAAACTTAGACAAATCGCTGACCGCACATCGGAAAGTGGCTAATTTAATCACCCATATTTCAAAAACCTTGGTTTTTACGGTAACTTGGTTGGTATAATACTAAAGTTCTGGTTCTATTCTATCACCCTATGTGTACCTAATGTTGGCACACTTCCGTATTTATTTTTTATTTCATGTCAAACTTAGACAAATCGCTGTCCGCACATCGCAAAGCGACTACTTTAATCACCCATATTTCCAAAACCTAAGTTTTTACGGTAAATTCGGTGGTATAATACTATATTTCTGGTACTATTCTATCACCCTATTTGTACGTCATGTATCCTGAATTCCGTATTTAATTTTATATTTCATGTTAAACTTAGACAAATCGCTGTCCGCACATCGCAAAGCGACTACTTTAATCACCCATATTTACAATACCTGAGTTGTTAAGGTAACTTGGGTGGTATAGTACTAAAGTTCTGGTCCTATTCTATCATCCTATGCGTACGTCATGTTTGCACACTTCCGTATTTATTTTATATTTCATGTCAAACTTTGACAAATCTTTGTCCGCACATCGCAAAGCGACTACTTTAAACACCCATATTTCCAAAACCTAAGTTTTTATGGTAACATGGGTAGTAAAGTACAAAGGTTCTGGTCCTATTCTATCACCCTATGTCAACGTCATGTATCCCCAATTCCGTATTTATTTTGTATTTCATGTCAAACTAAGACAAATCGCTGACCGCACATCGCAAAGCGGCTACTTTAACCACCCATATTTCCAAAACCTAAGTTTTTACCGTAACTTGTTTGGTATAATACTGAAGTTCTGGTTCTATTCTATCACCTAATGTGTACGTAATGTTAGCACACTTCCGTATTTATTTTATATTTCATGTCAAACTTAGACAAATCGCTGACCGCATATCGCAAAGCGGCTAATTTAGTCACCCATATTTCCAAAACCTAAGTTTTTACAGTAAATTGGGTGGTATAGTCCTACAGTTCTTGTCCTATTCTATCATCCTATGTGTACGTAATGTTGGCACACTTCTGTATTTATTTTATATTTCATGTCAAACTTAGACAAATCGCTGTCCGCACATCGCAAAGCGACTACTTTAACCACCCATATATCCAAAACCTAAGTTTTTACGGTAACTTCGGTTTTATAATACTATATTTCTGGTCCTATTCTATCACCCTATGTCTACGTCATGTATCCCCTATTCCGTATTTATTTTGTATTTCATGTCAAACTAAGACAAATCGCTGACCGCACATCGCAAAGCGGCTACTTTAACCACCCATATTTCCAAAACCTAAGTTTTTACGGTAACTTGTTTGGTATAATACTAAAGTTATGGTTCTATTTTATCATCCTATGTGTACGTAATGTTAACACACTTCCGTATTAATTTATATTTCATGTCAAACTTAGACAAATCGCTGACCGCACATCGCAAAGCGACTACTTTAATCACCCATATTTACAATACCTGAGTTGTTAAGGTAACTTGGGTGGTATAGTACTAAAGTTCTGGTCCTATTCTATCATCCTATGCGTACGTAATGTTTGCAGACTTCCGTATTTATTCTATATTTCATGTCAAACTTAGACAAATCGCTGTCCGCACATCGCAAAGCGACTACTTTAACCACCCATATTTCCAAAACCTAAGTTTTTACGGTAACTTGTTTGGTATAATACTAAATTTCTGGTTCTATTCTATCATCCTATGTGTATGTAATGTTAGCACACTTCCGTATTTATTTTATATTTCATGTCAAACCTAGACAAATCGCTGACCGCATATCGTAAAGCGGCTAATTTAATCACCCATATTTCCAAAACCTAAGTTTTTACGGTAACTTGGGTGGTATAGTCCTACAGTTCTTGTCCTATTCTATCATCCTATGTGTACGTAATGTTGGCACACTTCCGTATTTATTTTATATTTCTTGTCAAACTTAGACAAATCGCTGTCCGCACATCGCAAAGCGACTACTTTAACCACCCATATTTCCAAAACCTAAGTTTTTACGGTAACTTCGGTTTTATAATACTATATTTCTGGTCCTATTCTATCACCCTATGTCTACGTCATGTATCCCCAATTCCGTATTTATTTTGTATTTCATGTCAAACTAAGACAAATCGCTGACCGCACATCGCAAAGCGGCTACTTTAACCACCCATATTTCCAAAACCTAAGTTTTTACGGTAACTTGTTTGGTATAATACTAAAGTTCTGGTTCTATTCTATCATCCTATGTGTACGTAATGTTAGCACACTTCCGTATTTATTTTATATTTCATGTCAAACTTAGACAAATCGCTGACCGCACATCGCAAAGTGGCTAGTTTAATCACCCATATTTCCAAAACAAAAGTTTTTACGGTAACTTGGTTGGTATAATACTAAAGTTCTGGTTCTATTCTATCACCCTATGTGTACCTAATGTTGGCATACTTCCGTATTTATTTTTTATTTCATGTCAAACTTAGACAAATCGCTGTCCGCACATCGCAAAGCGACTACTTTAATCACCCATATTTCCAAAACCTAAGTTATTACGGTAAATTCGGTAGTATTATACTATATTTCTGGTACTATTCTATCACCCTATTTGTACGTCATGTATCCAGAATTCCGTATTTATTTTTATATTTCATGTTAATCTTAGACAAATCGCTGTCCGCACATCGCAAAGCGACTACTTTAATCACCCATATTTCCAAAACCTAAGTTGTTAAGGTAACTTGGGTGGTATAGTACTAAAGTTCTGGTCCTATTCTATCATCCTATGCGTACGTAATGTTGGCACACTCCCATATTTATTTTATATTTCATGTCAAACATTGACAAATCGTTGTCCGCACATCGCAAAGCGACTACTTTAATCACCCATATTTCCAAAACCTAAGTTTTTATGGTAACATGGGTAGTAAAGTACAAAGGTTCTGGTCCTATTCTATCAACCTATGTCTACGTCATGTATCCCCAATTCCGTATTTATTTTGTATTTCATGTCAAACTAAGACAAATCGCTGACCGCACATCGCAAAGCGGCTACTTTAACCACCCATATTTCCAAAACCTAAGTTTTTACCGTAACTTGTTTGGTATAATACTTAAGTTCTGGTTCTATTCTATCACCCTATGTGTACCTAACGTTGGCACACTTCCGTATTTATTTTATATTTCATGTCAAACTTAGACAAATCGCTGACCGCACATCGCAAAGCGGCTAATTTAATCACCCATATTTTCAAAACCTAAGTTTTTACGGTAACTTAGGTGGTATAGTCCTACAGTTCTTGTCCTATTCTATCATCTTATGTGTACGTAATGTTGGCACACTTCCGTATTTATTTTATATTTCATGTCAAACTTAGACAAAACGCTGTCCGCACATCGCAAAGCCACTACTTTAACTACCCATATTTCCAAAACCTAAGTTTTTACGTTAACTTGGTTGGTATAATACTAAAGTTCTGGTTCTGTTCTATCACACTATATTTACAAAATGTTAGCACGCTTCCGTATTTATTTTATATTTCATGTCAAACTTAGACAAATCGCTGACCGCACATCGCAAAGTGGCTAATTTGATCACCCATATTTCCAAAACCAAAGTTTTTACGGTAACTTGGTTGGTATAATACTAAGGTTCTGGTTCTATTCTATCACCCTATGTGTACCTAATGCTGGCACACTCCCGTATTTATTTTATATTTCATGTCAAACTTACACAAATCGTTAACCGCACATCGCAAAGCGGCTAATTTAATCACCCATATTTCCAAAATCAAGTTTTTACGGTAACTCGGGTGGTATAGTCCTACAATTCTTGTCCTATTCTATCATCCTATGTGTACGTAATGTTGGCACACTTCCGTATTTATTTTTTATTTCATGTCAAACTTTGACAAATCGTTGTCCGCACATCGCAAAGCGACTACTTTAATCACCCATATTTCCAAAACCTAAGTTTTTACGGTAAATTCGGTGGTATAATACTATATTTCTGGTACTATTCTATCACCCTATTTGTACGTCATGTATCCAGAATTCCGTATTTATTTTTATATTTCATGTTAAACTTAGACAAATCGCTGTCCGCACATCGCAAAGCGACTACTTTAATCACCCATATTTCCAAAACCTAAGTTGTTAAGGTAACTTGGGTGGTATAGTACTAAAGTTCTGGTCCTATTCTATCATCCTATGCTTACGTCATGTTGGCACACTTCCGTATTTATTTTATATTTCATGTCAAACTTTGACAAATCGTTGTCAGCACATCGCAAAGCGACTACTTTAATCACCTATATTTCCAAAACCTAAGTTTTTATGGTAACATGGGTAGTAAAGTACAAAGGTTCTGGTCCTATTCTATCATCCTATGTGTACGTCACGTTGGCACACTTCCGTATTTATTTTATATTTCATGTCAAACTAGGACAAATCGCTGACCGCACATCGCAAAGCGGCTACTTTAACCACCCATATTTCCAAAACCTAAGTTTTTACGGTAACTTGTTTGGTATAATACTAAAGTTCTGGTTCTATTCTATCATCCTATGTGTACGTAAAGTTAGCACACTTGCGTACTTATTTTATATTTCATGTCAAACTTAGACAAATCGCTGACCGCATATGGCAAAGCGGCTAATTTAATCACCCATATTTCCAAAACCTAAGTTTTTACGGTATCTTGGGTGGTATAGTCCTACAGTTCTTGTCCTATTCTATCATCCTATGTGTACGTAATGTTGGCAAACTTCCGTATTTATTTTTTATTTCATGTCAAACTTAGACAAATCGCTGTCCGCACATCGCAAAGCGACTACTTTAATCACCCATATTTCCAAAACCTAAGTTTTTACGGTAACTTCGGTGGTATAACACTATATTTCTGGTACTATTCTATCACCCTATTTGTACGTCATGTATCCAGAATTCCGCATTTATTTTTATATTTCATGTTAAACTTAGACAAATCGCTGTCCGCACATCGCAAAGCGACTACTTTAATCACCCATATTTCCAAAACCTAAGTTTTTACGGTAACTTCGGTGGTATGATACTATATTTCTGGTACTATTTTATCACCCTATTTGTACGTAATGTATCCAGAATTCCGTATTTATTTTTAAATTTCATGTCAAACCTAGACAAATTGCTGACCGCACATCGCAAAGCGACTACTTTAATCACCCATATTTCCAAAACCTGCGTTTTTACGGTAACTTGGGTGGTATAGTCCTACAGTTCTTGTCCTATTCTATCATCCTAAGTGTACGTAATGTTGGCACACTACCGTATTTATTTTTTATTTCATGTCAAACTTAGACAAATCGCTGTCCCCACATCACAAAGCGACTACTTTAGTCAACCATATTTCCAAAACCTAAGTTTTTACGGTAACTTCGGTGGTATAATACTATATTTCTGGTACAATTTTATCACCATATTTGTACGTAATGTATCCAGAATTCCGTATTTATTTTTATATTTCATGTCAAAACTAGACAAATTGCTGGCCGCACATCGCAAAGCGACTACCTTTATGAGCCATATTTCCAAAACCTAAGTTTTTTTGGTAACATGGGTAGTAAAGAACAAAGGTTCTGGTACTATTCTATCATCCTATGTGTACGTCATGTTGGCACACTTCCGTATTTATTTTATATTTCATGTCAAACTAGGATAAATCGCTGACCGCACTTTGCGAAGTGGCTAATTTAATCACCCAATTTTCCAAAACCAAAGTTTTTACGGTAACTTGGTTGGTCTAATACTAAAGTTCTGGTTCTATTCTATCACCCTATGTGTACCTAATGTTGGCACACTTCCGTATTTATTTTATATTTCATGTCAAACTTGGACAAATCGCTGTCCGCACTTCGCAAAACGACTAATTTAACTACTCATATTTCCAAAACCTAAGTTTTGACGGAAATTTGGTTGGTATAGTACTAAAGTTCTGGTTCTATTCTATCACCCTATGTGTATGTAATGTTAGCATACTTCCATATTTATTTTATATTTCATGTCAAGATTAAACAAATCGTTAACCGCTCATCGCAAAGCGGCTAATTTAATCACCCATATTTCCAAAACCTACGTTTCTACGGTAACTTGGGTGGTATAGTCCTACAGTTCTTGTCCTATTCTATCATCCTAAGTGTACGTAATGTTGGCAGACTTCCGTATTTATTTTTTATTTCATGTCAAACTTAGACAAATCGCTGTCCGCACATCGCAAAGCGACTAATTTAGTCAACCATATTTCCAAAACCTATGTTTTTACGGTAACTTCAGTGGTATAATACTATATTACTGGTACTATTTTATCACCCTATTTGTACACGTAATGTATCCAGAATTCCGTATTTATTTTTATATTTCATGTCAAACCTAGACAAATTGCTGTCCGCACATCGCAAAGCGACTATTTTCATCACCCATATTTCCAAAACCTTAGTTGTTAAGGTAACTTGGGTGGTATAATACTATATTTCTGGTACTATTCTATCACCCTATTTGTACGTAATGTATCCAGAATTCCGTATTTATTTTTATATTTCATGTCAAAACTAGACAAATTGCTGGCCGCACATCGCAATGCGACTACTTTAATCACCCATATTTCCAAAACCTAAGTTGTTAAGTTAACTTGGGTGCTATAGTACTAAAGTTGTGGTCCTATTCTATCATCCTATTTGTACGTCATGTTGGTAGACTTCCGTATTTATTTTATATTTCATGTCAATCTTTGACAAATCGTTGTCCGCACATCGCAAAGCGACTACTTTAATCACCCTTATTTCCAAAACCTAAGTTTTTACGGTAACTTGTTTGTTATAATACTAAAGTTCTGGCTCTATTCTATCATCCTATGCGTACGTAAAGTTAGCACAATTGCGTATTTATTTTATATTTTATGTCAAACTTAGACAAGTCGCTGACCGCACATCGCAAAGTGGCTAATTTAATCACCCATTTTTCCAAAACCAAAGTTTTTACGGTAGTTTGGTTGGTATAATACTAAAGTTCTGGTTCTATTCTATCACCCTATGTGTACCTAATATTGGCACACTTCCATATTTATTTCATATTTCATGTCAAACTTAGACAAATCGCTGACCGCACATCGCAAAGCGGCTAATTTAATCACCCATATTTCCAAAACCTAAGTTTTTACGGTAACTTGGGTGTTATAGTCCTACAGTTCTTGTCCTATTCTATCATCAATGTGTACGTAATGTTGGCACACTTCCGTATTTATTTTATATTTCATGTCAAACTTTGACAAATCGTTGTCCGCACATCGCAAAGCGACTACTTTAATCACCCATATTTCCAAAACCTAAGTTTTTATGGTAACATGGGTAGTAAAGTACAAAGGTTCTGGTCCTATTCTATCATCCTATGTGTACGTGATGTTGGCAAACTTACGTATTTATTTTATATTTCATGTCAAACTAGGACAAATCGCTGACCGCACTTTGCGAAGTGGCTACTTTAATCACCCATTTTTCCAAAACCAAAGTTTTTACGGTAACTTGGTTGGTATAATACTAAAGTTCTGGTTCTATTCTATCACCCTATGTGTACCTAATGTTGGCACACTTCCGTATTTATTTTATATTTCATGTCAAACTTACACAAATCGCTGTCCGCACTTCGCAAAGCGACTACTTTAACTACTCATATTTCCAAAACCTTAGTTTTAACGGTAACTTCGGTGGTATAATTCTATATTTCTGGTCCTATTTTATCACCATATGTCTACGTTATGTATCCACACATCCGTATTTATTTTTATATTTCATGTTCAACTTAGACAAATCGCTATCCGCACATCGAAAAACGACTACTTTAATCACCAATATTTCCAAAACCTATGTTTTTACGGTAACTTCGGTGGTATAATACTATATTTCTGGTACTATTCTATCACCCTATTTGTACGTCATGTATCCAGAATTCCGTATTTATTTTTATTTTTCATGTCAAAATAAGACAAATCGCTGACCGCACATCGCAAAGCGGCTAATTTAATCACCCATATTTCCTAAACCTAAGTTTTTACGGTAACTTGGGTGGTATAGTCCTACAGTTCTTGTCCTATTCTATCATCCTATGTGTACGTAATGTTGGCACACTTCCGTATTAATTTTATATTTCATGTCAAACGTAGACAAGTCGCTGACCGCACATCGCAAAGCGGCTAATTTAATCACCTATATTTCCAAAACCTAAGTTTTTACGGTAACTTGGGTGGTATAGTCCTACAGTTCCTGTCCTATTCTATCATCCTTAGTGTACGTAATGTTGGCACACTTCCGTATTAATTTTATATTTCATGTCAAACTTAGACAAATCGCTGTCCACACATCGCAAAGCGACTACTTTAGTCAACCATATTTCCAAAACATAAGTTTTACGGTTACTTCGGTAATATAATACCATATTTCTGGTCCTATTCTATCACCCTATGTCTACGTCATGTATCCCCAATTCCGTATTTATTTTGTTTTTCATGTTAAACTTAGACAAATCGCTGTCCGCACATCGCAAAGCGACTACTTTAATTATCCATATCACAAAAAACTAAGTTTTTATGGTAACTTAGGTGGTAAAGTACAAAGGTTCAGGTCCTATTCTATCATCCTATGTGTACGTCATGTTGGCACACTTCCGTATTTATTTTATATTTCATGTCAAACTAAGACAAATCGCTGACCGCAAATCGCAAAGCGGCTACTTTAACCACCCATATTTCCAAAACCTAAGTTTTTACGGTAACTTGTTTGGTATAATAATAAAGTTCTGGTTCTATTCTATCACTCTATGTGTACCTAATGTTGGCAAACTTCCGTATTCATTTTATATTTCATGTCAAACTTAGACAAGTCGCTGACCGCACATCGCAAAGCGGCTAATTTAATCACCTATATTTCCAAAACCTAGGTTTTTACGGTAACTTGGGTGGTATAGTCCTACAGTTCTTGTCCTTTTCTATCATCCTATGTGTACGTAATGTTAGCACACTTCCGTATTTTTTTTATATTTCATGTCAAACCTAGACAAATCGCTGTCCGCACTTCGCAAAGCGACTACTTTAACTACCCATATTTCTAAAACCTAAGTTTTTACTGAAACTTGGTTGGTATAATACGTAAGTTCTGGTTCTATTCTATCACCCTATGTGTATGTAATGTTAGCAAACTTCCATATTCATTTTATATTTCATGTCAAACTTAGACAAATCGTTAACCGCACATCGCAAAGCGGCTAATTTAACCACCCATATTTCCAAAACCTAAGTTTTTACGGTATCTTGGGTGGTATAGTCCTACAGTTCCTGTCCTATTCTATCATCCTAAGTGTACGTAATGTTGGCACACTTCTTTATTTATTTATATTTCATGTCAAACTTTACAAATCGCTGTCCGCACATCGCAAAGCGACTACTTTAATCAACAATATTTCCAAAACCTAAGTTTTTACGGTAACCTTGGTGGTAAAGTACAAAGGTTCTGGTACTATTCTATCATCCTATGTGTACGTCATGTTGGCACACTTCCGTATTTATTTTATATTTCATGTCAAACTAGGACAAATCGCTGACCGCACTTCGCAAAGCGGCTACTTTAACCACCCATATTTCCAAAACCTAAGTTTTTACGGTAACTTGTTTGGTATAATACTAAAGTTCTGGTTCTATTCTATCATCCTATGTGTACGTAAAGGTAGCACACTTGCGTATTTATTTTATATTTTATGTCTAACATAGACAAATCGCTGACCGCACATCGCAAAGTGGCTAATTTAATCAGTCATTTTTCCAAAACCAAAGTTTTTACGGTAACTTGGTTGGTATAGTCCTACAGTTCTTGTCCTATTCTATCATCCTATGTCTACGTCATGTATCCCCAATTCCGTATTTATTTTGTATTTCATGTCAAACTAAGACAAAACGCTGTCCGCACTTCGCAAAGCGACTACTTTAACCAACCATATTTTCAAACCTAAGTTTTTACGGTAACGTCGGTGGTATAATACGATATTTCTGGTACTATTCTATCACCCTATGTGTACGTCATGTATCCACACATCCGTATTTATTTTTATATTTCATGTTAAACTTAGACATATCGCTGTCCGCACATCGCAAAACGACTACTTTAATAACCCATATTTCCAAAACCTAAGTTTTTACGGTAACTTCGGTGGTATAATATTATATTTCTGGTACTATTCTATCACCCTATTTGTACGTCATGTATCCAGAATTCCGTATTTATTTTTATATTTCATGTTAAACTTAGACATATCGCTGTCCGCACATCGCAAAGCGACTACCTTAATCACCCATATTTCCAAAACCTAAGTTTTTATGGTAACTTGGGTGGTAAAGTACAAAGGTTCTGGTCCTATTCTATCATCCTATGTGTACGTAATGTTGGCACACTTCCGTATTTATTTAATATTTCATGACAAACTAAGACAAATCGCTGTCCGCACATCGCAAAGCGACTACTTTAACTACGCATATTTCCAAAACTTAGTTTTTACGGTAATTTGGTTGGTATAATACTAAAGTTCTTGTTCTATTCTATCCCCCTATGTGTATGTAATGTTAGCACACTTCCATATTTATTTTATATTTCATGTCAAACTTAGACAAATCGCTAACCGCACATCGCAAAGCGGCTAATTTAATCACCCATATTTCCAAAACCTAAGTTTTTACGGTAATTTGGGGGGTATAGTCCTACAGTTCTCCTATTCTAGTATCCGAAGTGTACGTAATGTTGGCACCCTTCTTTATTTATTTTATATTTCATGTCAAACTTAGACAAGTCGCTGACCGCACATCGCAAAGCGGCTAATTTAATCTCCCATATTTCCAAAACCTAAGTTTTACGGTAACTTGGGTGGTATAGTCCTACAGTTCTTGTCCTATTCTATCATCCTATGTGTACGTAATGTTGGCACACTACCGTATTTATCTTATATTTCATGTCAAACCTAGACAAATCTCTGTCCGCACTTCGCAAAGCGACTACTTTAACTACCCATATTTCCAAAACCTAAGTTTTTACGGAAACTTGGTAGGTATAATACTAAAGTTCTGGTTCTATTTTATCACCCTATGTGTATGTAATGTTAGCACACTTCCATATTTCTTTTATATTTCATGTCAAACTTAGACAAATCGTTAACCGGACATCGCAAAGCGGCTAATTTAATCACCCATATTTCAAAAACCTTGGTTTTTACGGTAACTTGGGTGGTATAGTCCTACAGTTCTTGTCCTATTCTATCATCCTGAGTGTACGTAATGTTGGCACACTTCTTTATTTATTTATATTTTATGTCAAACTTAGACAAATCGCTGTCTGCACATCGCAAAGCGACTACTTTAGTCAACCATATTTCCAAAATCTAAGTTTTTACGGTTACTTCGGTAATATAATACTATATTTCTGGTCCTATTCTATCACCCTATGTCTACGTCATGTATCCCCAATTCCGTATTTATTTTATATTTCATGTCAAACTTACACAAATCGCTGTCCGCACTTCGCAAAGCGACTACTTTAACTACTCATATTTCCAAAACCTTAGTTTTAACGGTAACTTCGGTGGTATAATTCTATATTTCTGGTCCTATTTTATCACCATATGTCTACGTTATGTATCCACACATCCGAATTTATTTTTATATTTCATGTTCAACTTAGACAAATCGCTATCCGCACATCGAAAAACGACTACTTTAATCACCAATATTTCCAAAACCTATGTTTTTACGGTAACTTCGGTGGTATAATACTATATTTCTGGTACTATTTTATCACCCTATTTGTACGTCATGTATCCAGAATTCCGTATTTATTTTTATTTTTCATGTCAAAATAAGACAAATCGCTGACCGCACATCGCAAAGCGGCTAATTTAATCACCCATATTTCCTAAACCTAAGTTTTTACGGTAACTTGGGTGGTATAGTCCTACAGTTCTTGTCCTATTCTATCATCCTATGTGTACGTAATGTTGGCACACTTCCGTATTAATTTTATATTTCATGTCAAACGTAGACAAGTCGCTGACCGCACATCGCAAAGCGGCTAATTTAATCACCTATATTTCCAAAACCTAAGTTTTTACGGTAACTTGGGTGGTATAGTCCTACAGTTCCTGTCCTATTCTATCATCCTTAGTGTACGTAATGTTGGCACACTTCCGTATTAATTTTATATTTCATGTCAAACTTAGACAAATCGCTGTCCACACATCGCAAAGCGACTACTTTAGTCAACCATATTTCCAAAACTTAAGTTTTACGGTTACTTCGGTAATATAATACCATATTTCTGGTCCTATTCTATCACCCTATGTCTACGTCATGTATCCCCAATTCCGTATTTATTTTGTTTTTCATGTTAAACTTAGACAAATCGCTGTCCGCACATCGCAAAGCGACTACTTTAATTATCCATATCACCAAAAACTAAGTTTTTATGGTAACTTAAGTGGTAAAGTACAAAGGTTCAGGTCCTATTCTATCATCCTATGTGTACGTCATGTTGGCACACTTCCGTATTTATTTTATATTTCATGTCAAACTAAGACAAATCGCTGACCGCAAATCGCAAAGCGGCTACTTTAACCACCCATATTTCCAAAACCTAAGTTTTTACGGTAACTTGTTTGGTATAATAATAAAGTTCTGGTTCTATTCTATCACTCTATGTCTACCTAATGTTGGCAAACTTCCGTATTCATTTTATATTTCATGTCAAACTTAGACAAGTCGCTGACCGCACATCGCAAAGCGGCTAATTTAATCACCTATATTTCCAAAACCTAGGTTTTTACGGTAAATTGGGTGGTATAGTCCTACAGTTCTTGTCCTTTTCTATCATCCTATGTGTACGTAATGTTAGCACACTTCCGTATTTTTTTTATATTTCATGTCAAACCTAGACAAATCGCTGTCCGCACTTCGCAAAGCGACTACTTTAACTACCCATATTTCTAAAACCTAAGTTTTTACTGAAACTTGGTTGGTATAATACGTAAGTTCTGGTTCTATTCTATCACCCTATGTGTATGTAATGTTAGCAAACTTCCATATTCATTTTATATTTCATGTCAAACTTAGGCAAATCGTTAACCGCACATCGCAAAGCGGCTAATTTAACCACCCATATTTCCAAAACCAAAGTTTTTACGGTATCTTGGGTGGTATAGTCCTACAGTTCCTGTCCTATTCTATCATCCTAAGTGTACGTAATGTTGGCACACTTCTTTATTTATTTATATTTCATGTCAAACTTTACAAATCGCTGTCCGCACATCGCAAAGCGACTACTTTAATCAACAATATTTCCAAAACCTAAGTTTTTACGGTAACCTTGGTGGTAAAGTACAAAGGTTCTGGTACTATTCTATCATCCTATGTGTACGTCATGTTGGCACACTTCCGTATTTATTTTATATTTCATGTCAAACTAGGACAAATCGCTGACCGCACTTCGCAAAGCGGCTACTTTAACCACCCATATTTCCAAAACCTAAGTTTTTACGGTAACTTGTTTGGTATAATACTAAAGTTCTGGTTCTATTCTATCATCCTATGTGTACGTAAAGGTAGCACACTTGCGTATTTATTTTATATTTTATGTCTAACATAGACAAATCGCTGACCGCACATCGCAAAGTGGCTAATTTAATCAGTCATTTTTCCAAAACCAAAGTTTTTACGGTAACTTGGTTGGTATAGTCCTACAGTTCTTGTCCTATTCTACCATCCTATGTCTACGTCATGTATCCCCAATTCCGTATTTATTTTGTATTTCATGTCAAACTAAGACAAAACGCTGTCCGCACTTCGCAAAGCGACTACTTTAACCAACCATATTTTCAAACCTAAGTTTTTACGGTAACGTCGGTGGTATAATACGATATTTCTGGTACTATTCTATCACCCTATGTGTAAGTCATGTATCCACACATCCGTATTTATTTTTATATTTCATGTTAAACTTAGACATATCGCTGTCCGCACATCGCAAAACGACTACTTTAATAACCCATATTTCCAAAACCTAAGTTTTTACGGTAACTTCGGTGGTATAATATTATATTTCTGGTACTATTCTATCACCCTATTTGTACGTCATGTATCCAGAATTCCGTATTTATTTTTATATTTCATGTTAAACTTAGACATATCGCTGTCCGCACATCGCAAAGCGACTACCTTAATCACCCATATTTCCAAAACCTAAGTTTTTATGGTAACTTGGGTGGTAAAGTACAAAGGTTCTGGTCCTATTCTATCATCCTATGTGTACGTAATGTTAGCACACTTCCGTATTTATTTAATATTTCATGACAAACTAAGACAAATCGCTGTCCGCACATCGCAAAGCGACTACTTTAACTACGCATATTTCCAAAACTTAGTTTTTACGGTAATTTGGTTGGTATAATACTAAAGTTCTTGTTCTATTCTATCCCCCTATGTGTATGTAATGTTAGCACACTTCCATATTTATTTTATATTTCATGTCAAACTTAGACAAATCGCTAACCGCACATCGCAAAGCGGCTAATTTAATCACCCATATTTCCAAAACCTAAGTTTTTACGGTAATTTGGGGGGTATAGTCCTACAGTTCTCCTATTCTAGTATCCGAAGTGTACGTAATGTTGGCACCCTTCTTTATTTATTTTATATTTCATGTCAAACTTAGACAAGTCGCTGACCGCACATCGCAAAGCGGCTAATTTAATCTCCCATATTTCCAAAACCTAAGTTTTACGGTAACTTGGGTGGTATAGTCCTACAGTTCTTGTCCTATTCTATCATCCTATGTGTACGTAATGTTGGCACACTACCGTATTTATCTTATATTTCATGTCAAACCTAGACAAATCTCTGTCCGCACTTCGCAAAGCGACTACTTTAACTACCCATATTTCCAAAACCTAAGTTTTTACGGAAACTTGGTAGGTATAATACTAAAGTTCTGGTTCTATTTTATCACCCTATGTGTATGTAATGTTAGCACACTTCCATATTTCTTTTATATTTCATGTCAAACTTAGACAAATCGTTAACCGGACATCGCAAAGCGGCTAATTTAATCACCCATATTTCAAAAACCTTGGTTTTTACGGTAACTTGGGTGGTATAGTCCTACAGTTCTTGTCCTATTCTATCATCCTGAGTGTACGTAATGTTGGCACACTTCTTTATTTATTTATATTCTATGTCAAACTTAGACAAATCGCTGTCTGCACATCGCAAAGCGACTACTTTAGTCAACCATATTTCCAAAATCTAAGTTTTTACGGTTACTTCGGTAATATAATACTATATTTCTGGTCCTATTCTATCACCCTATGTCTACGTTATGTATCCACACATCCGTATTTATTTTTATATTTCATGTTCAACTTAGACAAATCGCTATCCGCACATCGAAAAACGACTACTTTAATCACCCATATTTCCAAAACCTATGTTTTTACGGTAACTTCGGTGGTATAATACTATATTTCTGGTACTAATCTATCACCCTATTTGTACGTCATGTATCCAGAATTCCGTATTTATTTTTATTTTTCATGTCAAAATAAGACAAATCGCTGACCGCACATCGCAAAGCGGCTAATTTAATCACCCATATTTCCTAAACCTAAGTTTTTACGGTAACTTGGGTGGTATAGTCCTACAGTTCTTGTCCTATTCTATCATCCTATGTGTACGTAATGTTGGCACACTTCCGTATTAATTTTATATTTCATGTCAAACGTAGACAAGTCGCTGACCGCACATCGCAAAGCGGCTAATTTAATCACCTATATTTCCAAAACCTAAGTTTTTACGGTAACTTGGGTGGTATAGTCCTACAGTTCCTGTCCTATTCTATCATCCTAAGTGTACGTAATGTTGGCACACTTCCGTATTAATTTTATATTTCATGTCAAACTTAGACAAATCGCTGTCCACACATCGCAAAGCGACTACTTTAGTCAACCATATTTCCAAAACCTAAGTTTTTATGGTTACTTCGGTAATATAATACCATATTTCTGGTCCTATTCTATCACCCTATGTCTACGTCATGTATCTTAAATTCCGTATTTATTTTGTATTTCATATCAAACTTAGACAAATCGCTGTCCGTACTTCGCAAAGCGACTACTTTAACTACTCATATTTCCAAAACCTATGTTTTAACGGTAACTTCGGTGGTATAATACTATATTTCTGGTACTATTCTATCACCCTATTTGTACGTCATGTATCTAGAATTCCGTATTTATTTTTATTTTTCATGTCAAAATAAGACAAATCGCTGACCGCACATCGCAAGGCGGCTAATTTAATCACCCATATTTCCAAAACCTAAGTTTTTACGGTAACTTGGGGGGTATAGTCCTACAGTTCTTGTCCTATTCTATCACCCTATGTTACCTAATGTTGGCGAACTTTCATATTTATTTTAAATTTCATGTCAAACTTAGACAAATCGCTGACCGCACATCGGAAAGCGGCTAATTTAATCACCCATATTTCCAAAACCTAAGTTTTTACGGTAATTTGGGTGGTATAACACTAAATTTCTGGTCCTATTCTATTATCCTATGGGTACGTCATGTTGGCACACTTCCGTATTTATTTTATATTTCATGTAAAATTTAGACAAAACAGTGTCCGCACTTCGCAAAGAGACTACTTTAACCACCCATATTTTCAAACCTAAGTTTTTACGGTAACGTCGGTGGTATAATACGATATTTCTGTTACTATTCTATCACCCTATGTGTACGTCATGTATCCACACATCCGTATTTATTTTTATATTTCATGTTAAACTTAGACATATCGCTGTCCGCACATCGCAAAACGACTACCTTAATCACCCATATTTCCAAAACCTAAGTTTTTACGGTAACTTCGGTGGTATAATACTATATTTCTGGTACTATTCTAACACCCTATTTGTACTTGATGTATCCAGAATTCCGTATTTATTTTTATATTTCATGTCAAACCTAGACAAATTGCTGTCCGCACATCGCAAAGCGACTACCTTAATCACCCATATTTCCAAAACCTAAGTTTTTATGGTAACTTGGGTGGTAAAGTACAAAGGTTCTGGTCCTATTCTATCATCCTATGTGTACGTAATGTTGGCACACTTCCGTATTTATTTAATATTTCATGACAAACTAAGACAAATCGCTGTCCGCACATCGCAAAGCGACTGCTTTAACTACTCATATTTCCAAAACCTAAGTTTTTACGGAAATTTGGTTGGTATAATACTAAAGTTCTGGTTCTATTCTATCATCCTATGTGTATATAATGTTAGCACACTTCCATATTTATTTTATATTTCATGTCAAACTTAGACAAATAGTTAACCGCACATCGCAAAGCGGCTAATTTAATCACCTATATTTCCAAAACCAAAGTTTTTACGGTAACTTGGGTGGTATAGTCCTACAGTTCCTGTCCTATTCTATTATCCTAAGTGTACGTAATGTTGGCGATCTTCTTTATTTATTTTATATTTCATGTCAAACTTAGACAAATCGCTGACCGCACATCGCAAAGCGGCTAATTTAATCACCCATATTTCCAAAACCTAAGTTTTTATGGTAACTTGGGTGGTAAAGTACAAAGGTTCAGGTCCTATTCTATCATCCTATGTGTACGTCATGTTGGCACACTTCCGTATTTATTTTATATTTCATGTCAAACTTAGTCAAATCGCTGACCGCAAATCGCAAAGCGGCTACTTTAACCACCCATATTTCCAAAACCTAAGTTTTTACGGTAACTTGTTTGGTATAATAATAAAGTTCTGGTTCTATTCTATCACTCTATGTGTATCTAATGTTGGCAAACTTCCGTATTCATTTCATATTTCATGTCAAACTTAGACAAGTCACTGACCGCACATCGCAAAGCGGCTAATTTAATCACCTATATTTCCAAAACCTAAGTTTTTACGGTAACTTGGGTGGTATAGTCCTACAGTTCTTGTTCTTTTCTATCATCCTATGTGTACGTAATGTTAGCACACTTCCGTATTTATTTTATATTTCATGTCAAACCTAGACAAATCGCGGTCCGCACTTCACAAAGCGACTACTTTAACTACCCATATTTCCAAAACCTAGGTTTTTACTGAAACTTGGTTGGTATAATACTAAAATTCTGGTTCTATTCTATCACCCTATGTGTATGTAATGTTAGCACACTTCCATATTTATTTTATATTTCATGTCAAACTTAGACAAATAGTTAACCGCACATCGCAAAGCGGCTAATTTAATCACCTATATTTCCAAAACCAAAGTTTTTACGGTAACTTGGGTGGTATAGTCCTACAGTTCCTGTCCTATTCTATTATCCTAAGTGTACGTAATGTTGGCACACTTCTTTATTTATTTATATTTCATGTCAAACTTAACAAATCGCTGTCCGCACATCGCAAAGCGACTACTTTAATCAACCATATTTCCAAAACCTAAGTTTTTACGGTAACTTCGGTGGTAAAGTACAAAGGTTCTGGTACTATTCTATCATCCTATGTGTACGTCATGTTGGCACACTTCCGTAATTATTTTATATTTCATGTCAAACTAGGACAAATCGCTGACCGCACTTCGCAAAGCGGCTACTTTAACCACCCATATTTCCAAAACCTAAGTTTTTACGGTAACTTGTTTGGTATAATACTAAAGTTCTGGTTCTATTCTATCATCCTATGTGTACGTAAAGGTAGCACACTTGCGTATTTATTTTATATTTTATGTCTAACTTAGACAAATCGCTGACCGCACATCGCAAAGTGGCTAATTTAATCAGTCATTTTTCCAAAACCAAAGTTTTTACGGTAACTTGGTTGGTATAATTCTAAAGTTCTGGTTCTATTCTATCACCCTATGTGTACCTAATGTTGGCACACTTCCATATTTATTTTAAATTTCATGTCAAACATAGACAAATCGCTGACCGCACATCGGAAAGCGGCTAATTAAATCACCCATATTTCCAAAACCTAAGTTTTTACGGTAACTTGGGTGGTATAGTCCTACAGTTCTTGTCCTATTCTATCATCCTATGTTTACGTCATGTATCCCCAATTCCGTATTTATTTTGTATTTCATGTCAAACTAAGACAAAACGCTGTCCGCACTTCGCAAAGCGACTACTTTAACCACCCATATTTTCAAACCTAAGTTTTTACGGTAACGTCGGTGGTATAATACGATATTTCTAGTACTATTCTATCACCCTATGTGTACGTCATGTATCCACACATCCGTATTTATTTTTTTATTTCATGTTAAACTTAGACAAATCTCTGTCCGCACTTCGCAAGGGGCTACTTTAACTACCCATATTTCCAAAACCTAAGTTTTTACGGAAACTTGGTTGGTATAATACTAAAATTCTGGTTCTATTTTATCACCCTATGTATATGTAATGTTAGCACATTTCCATCTTACTTTTATATTTCATGTCAAACTTAGACAAATCGTTAACCGGACATCGCAAAGCGGCTAATTTAATCACCCATATTTCAAAAACCTAGGTTTTTACGGTAACTTGGGTGGTATAGTCCTACAGTTCTTGTCCTATTCTATCATCCTAAGTGTACGTAATGTTGGCACACTTCTTTATTTATTTATATTTCATGTCAAACTTAGACAAATCGCTGTCTGCACATCGCAAAGCGACTACTTTAGTCAACCATATTTCCAAAATCTAAGTTTTTACGGTTACTTCGGTAATATAATACTATATTTCTGGTCCTATTCTATCACCCTATGTCTACGTCATGTATCCCCAATTCCGTATTTATTTTGTATTTCATGTCAAACTTAGACAAATCGCTGACCGCACATCGCAAAGCGGCTAATTTAATCACCCATATTTCCAAAACCTAAGTTTTTACGGTAACTTGGGTGGTAAAGTCCTACAGTTCTTGTCCTATTCTATCATCCTAAGTGTACGTAATGTTGGCACACTTCTTTATTAATTTTATATTTAATGTCAGACTTAGACAAATCGCTGTCCGCACTTCGCAAAGCGACTACTTTAACTACTCATATTTCCAAAACCTAAGTTTTTACGGAAATTTGGTTAGTATAATACTAAAGTTCTGGTTTTATTCTATCACCCTATTTGTACGTCATGTATCCATAATTCCGTATTTATTTTTATATTTCATGTCAAACCTAGACAAATTGCTGTCCGCACATCGCAAAGCGACTACCTTAATCACCCATATTTCCAAAACCTAAGTTTTTATGGTAACTTAGGTGGTAAAGTACAAAGGTTCTGGTCCTATTCTATCACCCTATGTGTATGTAATGTTAGCACACTTCTGTGTTTATTTTATATTTCATGTCAAACTTAGACAAGTCGTTAACCGCACATCGCAAAGCGGCTAATTTAATCACCCATATTTCCAAAACCAAAGTTTTTACGGTAACTTGGGTTGTATAGTCCTACAGTTCCTGTCCTATTCTATCATCCTATGTGTACGTAATGTTGGCACACTTTTTTATTTATTTATATTTCATGTCAAACTTAGACAAATCGCTGTCCGCACATCGCAAAGCGACTACTTTAATCAACCATATTTCCAAAACCTAAGTTTTATAGGTATCTTCGGTGGTAAAATACTATATTTCTGGTCCTATTCTATCACCCTATGTCTAAGTCATGTATCCACAATTCCATATTGATTTTTATAATTCATATCAAACTTTGACAAATCGCTGTCCGCACATCGCAAAGCGACTACTTTAATCACCCATATTTCCAAAACCTAAGTTTTTACGGTAATTTGGGTGGTATAACACTAAATTTCTGGTCCTATTCTATCATCCTATGGGTACGTCATGTTGGCACACTTCCGTATTTATTTTATATTTCATGTAAAATTTAGACAAATCGCTGTCCGCATATCGCAAAGCAATTACTTTAATCACCCATATTTCCTAAACCTAAGTTTTTAAGGTAACTTGGGTGGTATAGTACTAGAGTTCTAGTCCTATTCTATCATCCTATGGGTACGTCATGTTGGCACACTTCTGTATTTATTTTATAATTCATGTCAAAATTAGACAAATCGCTGACCGCACATCGCAAAAAGACTACTTTAACTACCCATATTTCCAAAACCTAAGTTTTTACGGAAACTTGGTTGTTATAATACTAAAGTTCTAGTTCTATTCTATCACCCTATGTGTATGTAATGTTAGCACACATCCATATTTATTTTATATTTCATGTCAAACTTAGACAAATCGCTGTCCAAAAATCGCAAAGCGACTAATTTAATCACCCATATTTCCAAAACCTAAGTTTTTACGGTAACTTGGGGGGTATAGTCCTACAGTTCTTGTCCTATTCTATCATCCTATGTGTACGTTATGTTGGCACACTTCCGTATTTTTTTTTATATTTCATGTCAAACCTAGACAAATTGCTGTCCGCACATCGCAAAGCAACTACTTTAACCACCCATATTTACAAAACCTAAGTTTTTACGGTAACTTAGGTGGTATAATACTATATTTCTGGTACTATTCTATCACCCTATGTGTACGTCATGTATCCACACATCCGTATTTATTTTTATATTTCATGTTAAACTTAGACAAATCGCTGTCCAAAAATCGCAAAGCGACTAATTTAATCACCCATATTTCCAAAACCTAAGTTCTTACGGTATCTTGGTTGGAATATAACTAAAGTTCTGGTTCTATTCTATCACTCTATGTGTACCTAATGTTGGCACACTTCCGTATTTATTTTATATTGCATGTCAAACTTAGACAATTCGCTGACCGCATATCGCAAAGCGGCTAATTTAATCACCCATATTTCCAAAACCTACGTTTTTTACGGTAACTTGGGTGGTATAGTCCTACAGTTCTTGTCCTATTCTATCATCCTATGTGTACGTTATGTTGGCACACTTCCGTATTTTTTTTATATTTTATGTCAAAATTAGACAAATCGCTGTCCGCACATCGCAAAGCGACTAGTTTAATCACCCATATTTCCAAAACCTAAGTTCTTACGGTATCTTGGTTGGAATAATACTAAAGTTCTGGTTCTATTCCATCACCCTATGTGTATCTAATGTTAGCACACTTCCATATTTATTTTATAATTTATGTCAAACTTGGACAAATAGTTGACCGCTCATCGCAAAGCGACTACTTTATTCACCCATATTTCCAAAACCTAAGTTTTTATGGTAATTTGGGTGGTATAGTCCTACAGTTCTGGTCCTAATCTATCATCCTATGTGTTATATTGGCACACTTCCGTATTTTTTATATTTAATTCAAACTTAGGCAAATCGCTGACCGCATATCGCAAAGCGGCTACTTTTATCACCTATATTTCCAAAACCTAAGTTTTTACGGTAATTTGGGTGGCATAACACTAAATTTCTGGTCCTATTCTATCATCCTATGGGTACGTCATGTTGTAACACTTCCGTAATTATTTTATATTTCATGTACAATTTAGACAAATCGCTGTCCGCATATCGCAAAGCGACTACTATATTCACCCATATTTCCAAAACCTAAGTTTTTATGGTAACTTGGGTGGTAAAGTACAAAGGTTCTGGTCCTATTCTATCATCCTATGTGTACGTCATGTTGGCACACTTCCGTATTTATTTTATATTTCATGTCAAAACAAGACAAATCGTTGACCGCACATCGCAAAGCGGCTACTTTAACCACCCATATTTCCAAAACCTACGTTTTTACGGTATCTTGTTTGGTATAGTACTAAAGTTCTGGTTCTATTCTATCACTCTATGTGTACCTAATGTTGGCACACTTCCGTATTTATTTTATATTGCATGTCAAACTTAGACAAGTCGCTGACCGCATATCGCAAAGCGGCTAATTTAATCACCCATATTTCCAAAACCTAAGTTTTTACGGCAACGTGGGTGGTATAGTCCTACAATTCTGGTCCTAATCTATCATCCTATGTGTTATGTTGGCACACTTCCGTATTTTTTATATTTAATTCAAACTTAGGCAAATCGCTGACCGCATATCGCAAAGCGACTACTTTAATCACCCATATTTCCAAAACCTAAGTTCTTACGGTATCTTGGTTGGAATAATACTAAAGTTCTGGTTCTATTCTATCACACTATGTGTACGTTATGTTGGCACACTTCCGTATTTTTTTTATATTGCATGTCAAACTTAGACAAGTCGCTGACCGCATATCGCAAAGCGGCTAATTTAATCACCCATATTTCCAAAACCTAAATTTTTACAGTAACTTAGGTGGTATAACACTAAATTTCTGGTCCTTTTCTATCACCCTATGTGCACGTCATGTATCCACAATTCATTATTGATTTTTATAATTTTTATCAAACTTAGACAAATCGCTGTCCGGACATCGCAAAGCGACCTCCTTTATCAGCCATATTTCCAAAACCTAAGTTTTTCAGGTAACTTGGGTGGTATAGTACTAAAGTTCTAGTCCTATTCTATCATCCTATGGGTACGTCATGTTGGCACACTTCTGTATTTATTTTATATTTCATGTAAAACTTAGACAAGTCGCTGACCGCACATCGCAAAGCGGCTAATTTAATCACCCATATTTCCAAAACCTAAGTTTTTACGGCAACGTGGGTGGTATAGTCCTACAGTTCTGGTCCTAATCTATCATCCTATGTGTTATGTTGGCACACTTCCGTATTTTTTATATTTAATTCAAACTTAGGCAAATCGCTGACCGCATATCGCAAAGCGGCTACTTTTATCACCCATATTTCCAAAACCTAAATTTTTACGGTAACTTGGGTGGTATAACACTAAATTTCTGGTCCTTTTCTATCACCCTATGTGCACGTCATGTATCCACAATTCATTCTTGATTTTTATAATTCATATCAAACTTAGACAAATCGCTGTCCGGACATCGCAAAGCGACCTCCTTTATCAGCCATATTTCCAAAACCTAAGTTTTTCAGGTAACTTGGGTGGTATAGTACTAAAGTTCTAGTCCTATTCTATCATCCTATGGGTACGTCATGTTGGCAAACTTCTGTATTTATTTTATATTTCATGTAAAACTTAGACAAGTCGCTGACCGCACATCGCAAAGCGGCTAATTTAATCACCCATATTTCCAAAACCTAAGTTTTTACGGTAATTTGGGTGGTATAACACTAAATTTCTGGTCCTATTCTATCATCCTATGGGTACGTCATGTTGGCACACTTTCGTATTTATTTTATATTTCATGTAAAATTTAGACAAATCGCTGTCCGCATATCGCAAAGCAATTACTTTAATCACCCATATTTCCTAAACCTAAGTTTTTAAGGTAACTTGGGTGGTATAGTACTAAAGTTCTAGTCCTATTCTATCATCTTATGGGTAAGTCATGTTGGCACACTTCTGTATTTATTTTATAATTCATGTCAAACTTAGACAAATCGCTGACCGCACATCGCAAAGCGACTACTTTAACTACCCATATTTCCAAAACCTAAGTTTTTACGGAAACTTGGTTGGTATAATACTAAAGTTCTGGTTTTATTCTATCACCCTATGTGTATGTAATGTTAGCACACATCCATATTTATTTTATATTTCATGTCAAACTTAGACAAATCGCTAAACGCACATCGCAAAGCGGCTAATTTAACCACCCATATTTCCAAAACCTAAGTTTTTACGGTAACTTGGGTGGTATAGTCCTACAGTTCTTGTCCTATTCTATCATCCTATGTGTACGTTATGTTGGCATACTTCCGTATTTTTACTATATTTCATGTCAAACTTAGACAAATTGCTGACCGCACATCGCAAAGCGACAACTTTAACCACCCATATTTACAAAACCTAAGTTTTTACGATAACTTCGGTGGTATAATACTATATTTCTGGTACTATTCTATCACCCTATGTGTACGTCATGTATCCACACATCCGTATTTATTTTTATATTTCATGTTAAACTTAGACAAATCGCTGTCCGCAAATCGCAAAGCGACTACTTTAATCACCCATATTTCCAAAACCTAAATTTTTACGGTAACTTGGGTGGTATAACACTAAATATCTGGTCCTTTTCTATCACCCTATGTGCACGTCATGTATCCACAATTCATTCTTGATTTTTATAATTCATATCAAACTTAGACAAATCGCTGTCCGGACATCGCAAAGCGACCTCCTTTATCAGCCATATTTCCAAAACCTAAGTTTTTCAGGTAACTTGGGTGGTATAGTACTAAAGTTCTAGTCCTATTCTATCATCCTATGGGTACGTCATGTTGGCACACTTCTGTATTTATTTTATATTTCATGTAAAACTTAGACAAGTCGCTGACCGCACATCGCAAAGCGGCTAATTTAATCACCCATATTTCCAAAACCTAAGTTTTTACGGTAATTTGGGTGGTATAACACTAAATTTCTGGTCCTATTCTATCATCCTATGGGTACGTCATGTTGGAACACTTCCGTATTTATTTTATATTTCATGTAAAATTTAGACAAATCGCTGTCCGCATATCGCAAAGCAATTACTTTAATCACCCATATTTCCTAAACCTAAGTTTTTAAGGTAACTTGGGTGGTATAGTACTAAAGTTCTAGTCCTATTCTATCATCTTATGGGTAAGTCATGTTGGCACACTTCCGTATTTATTTTATAATTCATGTAAAATTTAGACAAATCGCTGACCGTACATCGCAAAGCGACTACTTTAACTACCCATATTTCCAAAACCTAAGTTTTTACAGAAACTTGGTTGGTATAATACTAAAGTTCTGGTTCTATTCTATCACCCTTTGTGTATGTAATGTTAGCACACTTCCATATTTATTTTATGTTTCGCACATCGCAAGGCGGCTAATTTAATCACCCATATTTCCAAAACCTAAATTTTTACGGTAACTTGGGGGGTATAGTCCTACAGTTCTTGTCCTATATTCTATCACCCTATGTGTACCTAATGTTGGCACACTTCCATATTTATTTTAAATATCATGTCAAACTAAGACAAATCGCTGACCGCACATCGGAAAGCGGCTAATTTAATCACCCATATTTCCAAAACCTAAGTTTTTACGGTAACTTGGGTGGTATAGTCCTACAGTTCTTGTCCTATTCTATCACCCTATGTGTACGTCATGTATCCACACATCCGTATTTATTTTTATATTTCATGTTAAACTTATACAAATCGCTGTCCGCAAATCGCAAAGCGACTACTTTAATCAACCATATTTCCAAAACCTAAGTTCTTACGGTATCTTGGTTGGAATAATACTAAAGTTCTGGTTCTATTCTATCACCCTATGTGTATCTAATGTTAGCACACTTCCATATTTATTTTATAATTAATTTCAAACTTAGACAAAGCGTTGACCGCACATCGCAAAGCGACTACTTTATTCACCCATATTTCCAAAACCTAAGTTTTTATGGTAACTTGGGTGGTAAAGTACAAAGGTTCTGGTCCTATTCTATCATTCTATGTGTACGTCATGTTGGCACACTTCCGTATTTATTTTATATTTCATGTCAAACTAAGACATATCGTTGACCGCACATCGCAAAGCGGCTACTTTAACCACCCATATTTCCAAAACCTACGTGTTTACGGTAACTTGTTTGGTATAGTACTAAAGTTCTGGTTCTCTTGTATCACTCTATGTGTACCTAATGTTGGCACACTTCCGTATATATTTTATATTGCATGTCAAACTTAGACAAGTCGCTGACCGCATATCGCAAAGCGGCTAATTTAATCACCCATATTTCCAAAACCTAAATTTTTACGGTAACTTGGGTGGTATAACACTAAATTTCTGGTCCTTTTCTATCACCCTATGTGCACGTCATGTATCCACAATTCATTATTGATTTTTATAATTCATATCAAATTTAGACAAATCGCTGTCCGCACATCGCAAAGCGACCTCCTTTATCAGCCATATTTCCAAAACCTAACTTTTTCAGGTAACTTGGGTGGTATAGTACAGAAGTTCTAGTCCTATTCTATCATCCTATGGGTACGTCATGTTGGCACACTTCTGTATTTATTTTATATTTCATGTAAAACTTAGACAAGTCACTGACCGCACATCGCAAAGCGGCTAATTTAATCACCCATACTTCCAAAACCTAAGTTTTTACGGTAATTTGGGTGGCATAACACTAAATTTCTGGTCCTATTCTATCATCCTATGGGTACGTCAAGTTGGCACACTTCCGTATTTATTTTATATTTCATGTAAAATTTAGACAAATCGCTGTCCGCATATCGCAAAGCAATTACATTAATCACCCATATTTACTAAACCTAAGTTTTTAAGGTAACTTGGGTGGTATAGTACTAAAGTTCTAGTCCTATTCTATCATCTTATGGGTAAGTCATGTTGGCACACTTCTGTATTTATTTTATAATTCATGTCAAACTTAGACAAATCGCTGACCGCACATCGCAAAGCGACTACTTTAACTACCCATATTTCCAAAACCTAAGTTTTTACGGAAACTTGGTTGGTATAATACTAAAGTTCTGGTTCTATTCTATCACCCTATGTGTATGTAATGTTAGCACACATCCATATTTATTTTATATTTCATGTCAAACTTAGACAAATCGCTAAACGCACATCGCAAAGCGGCTAATTTAATCACCCATATTTCCAAAACCTAAGTTTTTACGGTAACTTGGGTGGTATAGTCCTACAGTTCTTGTCCTATTCTATCACCCTATGTGTACGTCATGTATCCACACATCCGTATTTATTTTTATATTTCATGTTAAACTTATACAAATCGCTGTCCGCAAATCGCAAAGCGACTACTTTAATCACCCATATTTCCAAAACCTAAGTTCTTACGGTATCTTGGTTGGAATAATACTAAAGTTCTGGTTCTATTCTATCACCCTATGTGTATCTAATGTTAGCACACTTCCATATTTATTTTATAATTCATTTCAAACTTAGACAAAGCGTTGACCGCACATCGCAAAGCGACTACTTTATTCACCCATATTTCCAAAACCTAAGTTTTTATGGTAACTTGGGTGGTAAAGTACAAAGGTTCTGGTCCTATTCTATCATCCTATGTGTACGTCATGTTGGCACACTTCCGTATTTATTTTATATTTCATGTCAAACTAAGACATATCGTTGACCACACATCGCAAAGCGGCTACTTTAACCACCTATATTTCCAAAACCTACGTTTTTACGGTAACTTGTTTGGTATAGTACTAAAGTTCTGGTTCTATTCTATCACTCTATGTGTACCTAATGTTGGCACACTTCCGTATTTATTTTATATTGCATGTCAAACTTAGACAATTTGCTGACCGCATATCGCAAAGCGGCTAATTTAATCACCCATATTTCCAAAACCTAAATTTTTACGGTAACTTGGGTGGTATAACACTAAATTTCTGGTCCTTTTCTATCACCCTATGTGCACGTCATGTATCCACAATTCATTATTGATTTTTATAATTCATATCAAACTTAGACAAATCGCTGTCCGGACATCGCAAAGCGACCTCCTTTATCAGCCATATTTCCAAAACCTAAGTTTTTCAGGTAACTTGGGTGGTATAGTACTAAAGTTCTTGTCCTATTCTATCATCCTATGGGTACGTCATGTTGGCACACTTCTGTATTTATTTTATATTTCATGTAAAACTTAGACAAGTCGCTGACCGCACATCGCAAAGCGGCTAATTTAATCACCCATATTTCCAAAACCTAAGTTTTTACGGCAACTTGGGTGGTATAGTCCCACAGTTCTGGTCCTAATCTATCATCCTATGTGTTATGTTGGCACACTTCCGTATTTTTTATATTTAATTCAAACTTAGGCAAATCGCTGACCGCATATCGCAAAGCGGCTAATTTAATCACCCATATTTCCAAAACCTAAGTTTTTACGGTAACTTGGGTGGTATAACACTAAATATCTGGTCCTTTTCTATCACCCTATGTGCACGTCATGTATCCATATTCCATATTGATTTTTATAATTCATATCAAATTTAGACAAATCGCTGTCCGCACATCGCAAAGCGACCTCCTTTATCAGCCATATTTCCAAAACCTAAGTTTTTCAAGTAACTTGGGTGGTATAGTACAGAAGTTCTAGTCCTATTCTATCATCCTATGGGTACGTCATGTTGGCACACTTCCGTATTTATTTTATATTTCATGTAACATTTAGACAAATCGCTGTCCGCATATCGCAAAGCAATTACTTTAATCACCCATATTTCCTAAACCTAAGTTTTTAAGGTAACTTGGGTGGTATAGTACTAAAGTTCTAGTCCTATTCTATCATCTTATGGGTAAGTCATGTTGGCACACTTCTGTATTTATTTTATAATTCATGTCAAACTTAGACAAATCGCTGACCGCACATCGCAAAGCGACTACTTTAACTACCCATATTTCCAAAACCTAAGTTTTTACGGAAACTTGGTTGGTATAGTACTAAAGTTCTGGTTCTATTCTATCACCCTATGTGTATGTAATGTTAGCACACATCCATATTTATTTTATATTTCATGTCAAACTTAGACAAATCGCTAAACGCACATCGCAAAGCGGCTAATTTAATCACCCATATTTCCAAAACCTAAGTTTTTACGGTAACTTGGGTGGTATAGTCCTACAGTTCTTGTCCTATTCTATCACCCTATGTGTACGTCATGTATCCACACATCCGTATTTATTTTTATATTTCATGTTAAACTTATACAAATCGCTGTCCGCAAATCGCAAAGCGACTACTTTAATCACCCATATTTCCAAAACCTAAGTTCTTACGGTATCTTGGTTGGAATAATACTAAAGTTCTGGTTCTATTCTATCACCCTATGTGTATCTAATGTTAGCACACTTCCATATTTATTTTATAATTCATTTCAAACTTAGACAAAGCGTTGACCGCACATCGCAAAGCGACTACTTTATTCACCCATATTTCCAAAACCTAAGTTTTTATGGTAACTTGGGTGGTAAAGTACAAAGGTTCTGGTCCTATTCTATCATCCTATGTGTACGTCATGTTGGCACACTTCCGTATTTATTTTATATTTCATGTCAAACTAAGACATATCGTTGACCGCACATCGCAAAGCGGCTACTTTAACCACCTATATTTCCAAAACCTACGTTTTTACGGTAACTTGTTTGGTATAGTACTAAAGTTCTGGTTCTCTTGTATCACTCTATGTGTACCTAATGTTGGCACACTTCCGTATTTATTTTATATTGCATGTCAAACTTAGACAAGTCGCTGACCGCATATCGCAAAGCGGCTAATTTAATCACCCATATTTCCAAAACCTAAATTTTTACGGTAACTTGGGTGGTATAACACTAAATTTCTGGTCCTTTTCTATCACCCTATGTGCACGTCATGTATCCACAATTCATTATTGATTTTTATAATTCATATCAAACTTAGACAAATCGCTGTCCGGACATCGCAAAGCGACCTCCTTTATCAGCCATATTTCCAAAACCTAAGTTTTTCAGGTAACTTGGGTGGTATAGTACTAAAGTTCTAGTCCTATTATATCATCCTATGAGTACGTCATGTTGGCACACTTCTGTATTTATTTTATATTTCATGTAAAACTTAGACAAGTCGCTGACCGCACATCGCAAAGCGGCTAATTTAATCACCCATATTTCCAAAACCTAAGTTTTTACGGTAACTTGGGTGGTATAACACTAAATATCTGGTCCTTTTCTATCACCCTATGTGCACGTCATGTATCCACAATTCCATATTGATTTTTATAATTCATATCAAATTTAGACAAATCGCTGTCCGCACATCGCAAAGCGACCTCCTTTATCAGCCATATTTCCAAAACCTAAGTTTTTCAAGTAACTTGGGTGGTATAGTACAGAAGTTCTAGTCCTATTCTATCATCCTATGGGTACGTCATGTTGGCACACTTCTGTATTTATTTTATATTTCATGAAAAATTAGACAAGTCGCTGACCGCACATCGCAAAGCGGCTAATTTAATCACCCATATTTCCAAAACCTAAGTTTTTACGGTAATTTGGGTGGCATAACACTAAATTTCTGGTCCTATTCTATCATCCTATGGGTACGTCATGTTGGCACACTTCCGTATTTTTTTTATATTTCATGTAACATTTAGACAAATCGCTGTCCGCATATCGCAAAGCAATTACTTTAATCACCCATATTTCCTAAACCTAAGTTTTTAAGGTAACTTGGGTGGTATAGTACTAAAGTTCTAGTCCTATTCTATCATCTTATGGGTAAGTCATGTTGGCACACTTCTGTATTTATTTTATAATTCATGTCAAACTTAGACAAATCGCTGACCGCACATCGCAAAGCGACTACTTTAACTACCCATATTTCCAAAACCTAAGTTTTTACGGAAACTTGGTTGGTATAGTACTAAAGTTCTGGTTCTATTCTATCACCCTATGTGTATGTAATGTTAGCACACATCCATATTTATTTTATATTTCATGTCAAACTTAGACAAATCGCTAAACGCACATCGCAAAGCGGCTAATTTAATCACCCATATTTCCAAAACCTAAGTTTTTACGGTAACTTGGGTGGTATAGTCCTACAGTTCTTGTCCTATTCTATCATCCTATGTGTACGTTATGTTGGCACACTTCCTTATTTTTTTATATTTCATGTCAAACTTAGACAAATCGCTGTCCGCACATCGCAAAGCGACTACTTTAACCACCCACATTTACAAAACCTAAGTTTTTACGATAACTTCGGTGGTATAATACTATATTTCTGGTACTATTCTATCACCCTATGTGTACGTCAAGTATCCACACATCCGTATTTATTTTTATATTTCATGTTAAATTTAGACAAATCGCTGTCCGCAAATCGCAAAGCGACTACTTTAATCACCCATATTTCCAAAACCTAAGTTTTTACGGTAACTTGGGTGGTATAGTCCTACAGTTCTTGTCCGTTTCTATCATCCTATGTGTTCGTAATGTTGGCAAACTTCCGTATTTATTTTATATTTAATGTCAAACTTAGACAATTCGTTAACCGCACATCGCAAAGCGGCTAATTTAATCACCCATATTTCCAAAACCTAAGTTTTTACGGTAACTTGGGTGGTATAGTCCTACAGTTCCTGTCCTATTCTATCATCCTAAGTGTACGTAATGTTGGCACACTTCTTTATTTATTTATATTTCATGTCAAACCTAGACAAATCGCTGTCTGCACATCGCAAAGCGACTACTTTAGTCAACCATATTTCCAAAATCTAAGTTTTTACGGTTACTTCGGTAATATAATACTATATTTCTGGTCCTATTCTATCACCCTATGTCTACGACATGTATCCCCAATTCCGTATTTATTTTATATTTCATGTCAAACTTAGACAAGTCGTTAACCGCACATCGCAAAGCGGCTAATTTAATCACCCATATTTCCAAAACCAAAGTTTTTACGGTAACTTGGGTGGTATAGTCCTACAGTTCCTGTCCTATTCTAACATCCTAAGCGTACGTAATGTTGGCACACTTCTTTATTTATTTATATTTCATGTCAAACTTAGACAAATCGCTGTCCGCACATCGCAAAGCGACTACTTTAATCAACCATATTTCAAAAACCTAAGATTTTTAGGTATCTTCGGTGGTAAAATACTATATTTCTGGTCCTATTCTATCACCCTATGTCTAAGTCATGTATCCACAATTCCATATTGATTTTTATAATTCATATCAAACTTAGACAAATCGCTGTCCGCACATCGCAAAGCGACTACCTTAATCACCATATTTCCAAAACCTAAGTTTTTCAGGTAACTTGGGTGGTATAGTAATGAAGTTCTAGTCCTATTCTATCATCCTATGGGTACGTCATGTTGGCACACTTCTGTATTTATTTTATATTCCATGTAAAACTTAGACAAGTCACTGACCGCACATCGCAAAGCGGCTAATTTAATCACCCATATTTCCAAAACATAAGTTTTTACGGTAATTTGGGTGGTATAACACTAAATTTCTGGTCCTATTCTATCACCCTATGGGTACGTCATGTTGGCACACTTCCTTTTTTATTTTATATTTCATGTAAAATTTAGACAAATCGCTGTCTGCATATCGCAAAGCAATTACTTTAATCACCCATATTTCCTAGACCTAAGTTTTTTAAGGTAACTTGGGTGGTATAGTACTAAAGTTCTAGTCCTATTCTATCATCTTATGGGTAAGTCATGTTGGCACACTTCTGTATTTATTTTATAATTCATGTCAAACTTAGACAAATCGCTGACCGCACATCGCAAAGCGACTACTTAAACTACCCATATTTCCAAAACCTAAGTTTTTACGGAAACTTGGTTGGTATAATACTAAAGTTCTAGTTCTATTCTATCACCCTATGTGGATGTAATGTTAGCACACATCCATATTTATTTTATATTTCATGTCAAACTTAGACAAATCGCTAAACGCACATCGCAAAGCGGCTAATTTAATCACCCATATTTCCAAAACCTAAGTTTTTACAGTAACTTCGGTGGTATAATACTATATTTCTGGTACTATTCTATCACCCTATGTGTACGTTATGTTGGCACACTTCCGTATTTTTATTATATTTCTTGTCAAACTTAGACAAATCGCTGTCCACACTTCGCAAAGCGACTACTTCAACTACCCATATTTCCATAACCTAAGTTTTTACGGAAACTTGGTAGGTATAATACTAAAGTTCTGGTTCTATTCTATCACCCTATGTGTATGTAATGTTGGCACACTTCTTTAGTTATTTTATATTTCATGTCAAACTTAGACAAATCGCTGACCGCACATCGAAAAGCGGCTAATTTAATCACCCATATTTCCAAAACCTAAGTTTTTACGGTAACTTGTGTGGTCTAGTCTTACAGTCCTTGTCCTATTCTATCATCTTAAGTGTACGTAATGTTGGCACACTTCCGTATTTTTTTCATATTTCTTGTCAAACTTAGACAAATCGCTGTCCACACTTCGCAAAGCGACTACTTTAACTACCCATATTTCCAAAACCCAAGTTTTTACGGAAACTTGGTTAGTATAATACTAAAGTTCTGGTTCTAGTTTTTACGGTTACTTCGGTGGTATAATACTATATTTATGGTCCTATTCTATCACCCTATGTCTAAGTCATGTATCCCCAATTCCGTATTTATTTTGTATTTCATGTTAAAATAAGACAAATCGCTGACCGCAAATCGCAAAGCGGCTACTTTAACCACCCATATTTCCAAAACCTAAGTTTTTACGGTAACTTGTTTGGTATAGTACTGAAGTTCTGGTTCTATTCTATCACCCTATGTGTACGTAATGTTAGGACACTTCCGTATTTATTTTATATTTCATGTCAAACTTAGACAAATCGCTGTCCGCACATCGCAAAGCGACTACTTTAACTACCCATATTTCCAAAACATAAGTTTTTACGGAAACTTGGTTGGTATAATACTAAAGTTCTGGTTATATTCTATCACCCTTTTCGTATGTAATTTAGCACTTCTCCATATTTATTTTATATTTCATATAAAACCTAGACAAATCGTTAACCGCACATCGCAAAGCGGCTAATTTAATCACCCATATTTCCAAAACCTAAGTTTTTACGGTAACTTGTTTGGTATAGTACTGAAGTTCTGGTTCTATTCTATCACCCTATGTGTACGTAATGTTAGGACACTTCCGTATTTATTTTATATTTCATGTCAAACTTAGACAAATCGCTGTCCGCACATCGCAAAGCGACTACTTTAACTACCCATATTTCCAAAACCTAAGTTTTTACGGAAACTTGGTTGGTATAATACTAAAGTTCTGGTTATATTCTATCACCCTTTTCGTATGTAATTTAGCACTTCTCCATATTTATTTTATATTTCATATAAAACCTAGACAAATCGTTAACCGCACATCGCAAAGCGGCTACTTTAACCACCCATATTTCCAAAACCTAAGTTTTTACGGTCACTTGTTTGGTATAGTACTGAAGTTCTGGTTCTATTCTATCACCCAATGTGTACGTAATGTTAGGACACTTCCGTATTTATTTTATATTTCATGTCAAACTTAGACAAATCGCTGTCCGCACATCGCAAAGCGACTACTTTAACTACCCATATTTCCAAAACCTAAGTTTTTACGGAAACTTGGTTAGTATAATACTAAAGTTCTGGTTCTATTCTATCACCCTATGTGTATGTAATGTTAGCACACATCCATATTTATTTTGTATTTCATGTCAAACTTCGACATATCGCTAACCGCACATCGCAAAGCGGCTAATTTAATCGCCCATATTTCCAAAACCTAAGTTTTTACGGTAACTTGGGTGTTATAGTCCAACAGTTCTTGTCCTATTCTATCATCCTATGTGTACGTAATGTTGGCACACTTCCGTATTTTTTTTATATTTCATGTCAAACTTAGACAAATCGCTGTCCGCACATCGCAAAGCGACTACTTTAACCACCCATATTTACAAAACCTAAGTTTTTACGGTAACTTCGGTGGTATAATATTATATTTCTGGTACTATTCTATCACCCTATGTGTACGTCATGTATCCACACATCCGTATTAATATTTATATTTCATGTTAAACTTAGACAAATCGCTGTCCGCACATCGCAAAGCGACTACTTTAATCACCCATATTTCCAAAACCTAAGTTTTTAAGGTAACTTCGGTGGTATAATACTATATTTCTGGTACTATTCTATCACCCTATTTGTACGTCTTGTATCCAGAATTCCGTATTTATTTTTATATTTCATGTCAAACCTAGACAAATTGCTGTCCGCACATGGCAAAGCGACTATTTTAACTACCCATATTTCCAAATCCTAAGTTTTTACGGAAACTTGGTTGGTATATTACTAATGTTCTGGTTCTATTCTATCACCCTATGTGTATGTAATGTTAGCACACATCCATATTTTTTTTATATTTCATCTCAAACTTAGACAAATCGCTGTCCGCACTTCGCAAAGCGACTACTTTAACTACTTATATTTCCATAACCTAAGTTTTTACGGAAACTTGGTTGGTATAATACTAAAGTTCTGTTTCTATTCTATCACCCTATGTGCATGTAATGTTAGCACACTTCCATACTTATTTTATATTTCATGTCAAACTTAGACAAATCGCTAACCGCACATCGCAAAGCGGCTAATTTAATCACCCATATTTCCAAAACCTAAGTTTTTACGGTAACTTGGGTGGTATAGTCCTACAGTTCTTGTCCTATTCTATCATCCTATGTGTACGTAATGTTGGCACACTTCCGTATTTATTTTGTATTTCATGACAAACTTAGACAAATCGCTGTCCGCACTTCGCAAAGCGACTACTTTAACTACCCATATTTCCATAACCTAAGTTTTTACGGAAACTTGGTTGGTATAATACTAAAGTTCTGGTTCTATTCTATCACCCTATGTGTATGTAATGTTGGCACACTTCTTTAGTGATTTTATATTACATGTCAAACTTAGACAAATCGCTGACCGCACATCGAAAAGCGGCTAATTTAATCACCCATATTTCCAAAACCTAAGTTTTTACGGTAACTTCGGTGGTATAGTCCTACAGTCCTTGTCCTATTCTATCATCCTAAGTGTACGTAATGTTGGCACACTTCCGTATTTATTTATATTTCATGTCAAACTTAGACAAATCGCTGTCCGCACATCGCAAAGCGACTACTTTAGTCAACCATATTTCCAAAACCTAAGTTTTTACGGTTACTTCGGTGGTATAATACTATATTTCTGGTCCTATTCTATCACCCTATGTCTACGTCATGTATCCCCAATTCCGTATCTATTTTGTATTTCATGTCAAAATAAGACAAATCGCTGACCGCAAATCGCAAAGCGGCTACTTTAACCACCCATATTTCCAAAACCTAAGTTTTTACGGTAACTTGTTTGGTATAGTACTGAAGTTCTGGTTCTATTCTATCACCCTATGTGTACGTAATGTTAGGACACTTCCGTATTTATTTTATATTTCATGTCAAACTTAGACAAATCGCTGTCCGCACATCGCAAAGCGACTACTTTAACTACCCATATTTTCAAAACCTAAGTATTTACGGAAACTTGGTTGGTATAATACTAAAGTTCTGGTTATATTCTATCACCCTTGTCGTATGTAATTTAGTACTTTTCCATATTTATTTTATATTTCATATAAAACCTAGACAAATCGTTAACCGCACATCGCAAAGTGGCTAATTTAATCACCCATATTTCCAAAACCTAAGTTTTTACGGTGACTTGGGTGGTATAGTCCTACAGTTCTGGTCCTTTTCTATTATCCTATGTGTACGTTATGTTGGCACACTTCCGTAATTTTTATATTTAATTCAAACTTAGGCAAATCGCTGACCGCATATCGCAAAGCGGCTACTTTTATCACCCATATTTCCAAAACCTGAGTTTTTACGATAATTTGGGTGGTATAACACTAAATTTCTGGCCCTATTCTATCATCCTATGGGTACGTCATGTATCCATAATTCCATATTGATTTTTATAACTCATATCATACTTAGACAAATCGCTGTCCGCACATCGCAAAGCGACTACCTTTATCAGCCATATTTCCAAAACCTAAGTTTTTAAGGTAACTTGGGTGGTATAGTACTAAAGTTCTAGTCCTATTCTATCATCCTATGGGTACGTCATGTTGGCACACTTCTGTATTTTGTTTCATATTTCATGTAAAACTTAGACAAGTCGATGACCGCACATCGCAAAGCGGCAAATTTAATCACCCATATTTCCAAAACCTAAGTTTTTACGGTAACTTGTGTGGTATAGTCTTACAGTCCTTGTCCTATTCTATCATCCTAAGTGTACGTAATGTTGGCACACTTCCTTATTTATTTATATTTCATGTCAAACTTAGACAAATCGCTGTCCGCACATCGCAAAGCGACTACTTTAACTACCCATATTTCCAAAACCTAAGTTTTTACGGAAACTTGGTTAGTATAATACTAAAGTTCTGGTTCTAGTTTTTTACGGTTACTTCGGTGGTATAATACTATATTTCTGGTCCTATTCTATCACCCTATGTCTACGTCATGTATCCCCAATTCCGTATTTATTTTGTATTTCATGTTAAAATAAGACAAATCGCTGACCGCAAATCGCAAAGCGGCTACTTTAACCACCCATATTTCCAAAACCTAAGTTTTTACGGTAACTTGTTTGGTATAGTACTGAAGTTCTGGTTCTATTCTATCACCCTATGTGTACGTAATGTTAGGACACTTCCGTATTTATTTTATATTTCATGTCAAACTTAGACAAATCGCTGTCCGCACATCGCAAAGCGACTAATTTAACTACCCATATTTCCAAAACCTAAGTTTTTACGGAAACTTGGTTGGTATAATACTAAAGTTCTGGTTATATTCTATCACCCTTTTCGTATGTAATTTAGTAAAGTACAAAGGTTCTGGTCCTATTCTATCATCCAATGTGTAAGTCATGTTGGCACACTTCCGTATTTATTTTATATTTCATGTCAAACTATGACAAATCGCTGTCCGCACATCGCAAAGCGACGACTTTGACCACCCATATTTCCAAAACCTAAGTTTTTACGGTAACTTCGGTGGTATAATACTATATTTCTGGTACTATTCTATCTCCCTATGTGTACGTCATGTATCCACACATCCGTATTTATTTTTATATTTCATGTTAAACTTAGACAAATCGCTGTCCGCACATCGCAAAGCGACTACTTTAATCGCCCATATTTCCAAAACCTAAGTTATTATGGTAACTTGGGTGGTAAAGTACAAAGGTTCTCGTCCTATTCTATCATCCTATGTGTACGTCATGTTGGCACACTTCCGTATTTATTTTATATTTCATGTCAAACTTAGACAAATTACTGACCGCACATAGCAAAGTGGCTAATTTAATCACCCATATTTCCAAAACCAAAGTTTTTACGGTAACTTGGTTGGTATAGTCCTACAGTTCTTGTCTTATTCTATCATCCTAAGTGTACGTAATGTTGGCACACTTCTTTATTTATTTTATATTTCATGTCAAACCTAGACAAATCGCTGACCGCACATCGCAAAGCGGCTAATTTAATCACCCATATTTCCAAAACCTAAGTTTTTACGGTAACTTGAGTGGTATAGTCCTAGAGTTCTTGTCCTATTCTATCATCTAATGTGTACGTAATGTTGGCACACTTCCGTATTCATTTTATATTTCATGTCAAACTTAGACAAATCGCTGTCCGCACATCAAAAAGCGACTACTTTAACTACCCATATTTCCAAAACCTAAGTTTTTAAGGAAACTTGGTTGGCATAATACTAAAGTTCTGGTTCTATTCTATCACCCTATGTGTATTTAATGTTAGCACACATCCATATTTATTTTATATTTCATGTCAAACTTAGACAAATCGCTGACCGCACATCGCAAAGCGACTACTTTAATCACCCATATTTCCAAAACCTAAGTTTTTACGGTAACTTGGGTGGTATAGTCCTACAGTTCTTGTCCTATTCTATCATCCTATGTGTACGTAATGTTGGCACACTTCCGTATTTATTTTATATTTCATGTCAAACTAAGACAAATCGCTGACCGCACATCACAATACGGCTACTTTAACCACCCATGTTTCCAAATCCTAAGTTTTTACGGTAACTTGGTTTGTATAATACTAAAGTTCTGGTTCTATTCTATCACGCTATGTGTACCTAATGTTGGCACACTTCTTTATTTATTTTATATTTCATGTCAAACTTAGACAAATCGCTGACCGGACATCGCAAAGCGGCTAATTTAATCACCCATATTTCCAAAACCTAAGTTTGTACGGTAACTTGGGTGGTATAGTCCTACAGTTCTTGTCCTATTCTATCATCCTATGTGTACGTAATGTTGGCACACTTCTTTATTTATTTTATATTTCATGTCAAACTTAGACAAATCGCTGACCGCACATCGCAAAGCGGCTAATTTAATCACCCATATTTCCAAAACCTAAGTTTTTACGGTAACTTGGGTGGTATAGTCCTACAGTTCTTGTCCTATTCTATCATCCTATGTGTACGTCATGTTGGCACACTTCCGTATTTATTTTATATTTCATGTCAAACTTAGACAAATCGCTGTCCGCACATCGCAAAGCGACTACTTTAACTACCCATATTTCCAAAACCTAAGTTTTTAAGGAAACTTGGTTGGTATAATACTAAAGTTCTGGTTCTATTCTATCACCCTATGTGTATGTAATGTTAGCACTCATCCATATTTATTTTATATTTCATGTCAAACTTAGACAAATCGCTGACCGCACATCGCAAAGCGACTAATTTAACTACCCATATTTCCAAAACCTAAGTTTTACGGAAAATTGGTTGGTATGATACTAAAGTTCTGGTTCTATTCTATCACTCTATGTGTACCTAATGCTGGCACACTTCCGTATTTATTTTATATTTCATGTCAAACTTAGACAAATCGCTAACCGCACATCGCAAAGCGGCTAATTTAATCGCCCATATATCCAAAACCTAAGTTTTTACGGTAACTTGGGTGGTATAGTCCTACAGTTCTTGTCCTATTCTATCATCCTATGTGTACGTAATGTTAACACACTTCCGTATGTTTTTATATTTCATGTCAAACTTAGACGAATCGCTGTCCGCACATCGCAAAGCGACTACTTTAACCACCCATATTTACAAAACCTAAGTTTTTACGGTAACTTCGGTGGTATAATAATATATTTCTGGTACTATTATATCACCCTATGTGTACGTCATGTATCCACACATCCGTATTTATTTTTTTATTTTTGTGTTAAACATAGACAAATCGCTGTCCGCACATCGCAAAGCGACTACTTTAGTCACCCATATTTCCAAAACCTAAATTTTTACGGTAACTTCGGTGGTATAATACTATATTTCTGGTACTATTCTATCACTCTATTTGTACGTCATGTATCCAGAACTCCGTATTTATTTTTATATTTCATGAACCTAGACAAATTGCTGTCCGCACATCGCAAAGCGACTACTTTATCTACCCATATTTCCAAAACCTAAGTTATTACGGTAACTTGGTTGGAATAATACTTAAGTTCTGGTTATATTCTATCACCCTATGTGTATGTAATGTTAGCACACGTCCATATTTATTTTATAATTCATGTCAAACTTAGACAAATCGCTGACCGCACATCGCAAAGCGACTACTTTAATCACCCTTATTTCCAAAACCTAAGTTTTTATGGTAACTTGGGTGGTAAAGTACAAAGGTTTTGGTCCTATTCTATCATCCTATGTGTACGTCATGTTGGCATACTTCCTTATTTATTTTATGTTTCATGTCAAACTAAGACAAATCGCTGACCGCACATCACAAAGCGGCTACTTTAACCTCCCATATTTCCAAATCCTAAGTTTTTACGGTAACTTGTTTGGTATAATACTAAAGTTCTGGTTCCATTCTATCACTCTATGTGTACCTAATGTTGGCACACTTCCGTATTTATTTTATAATTCATGTCAAAATTAGATAAGTCGCTGACCGCACATCGCAAAGCGGCTAATTTAATCACCCATATTTCCAAAACCTACGTTTTTACGGTAACTTGGGTGGTATAGTCCTACAGTTCTTGTCCTATTCTATCATCCTATGTGTACGTAATGTTGGCACACTTCCGTATTTATTCAATATTTCATGTCAAACTAAGACAAATCGCTGTCCGCACATCGCAAAGCGACTACTTTAACTACCCATATTTCTAAAACCTAGGTTTTTACGGTAACTTGGTTTGTATAATACTAAAGTTCTGGTTCTATTCTATCACGCTCTGTGTATGTAATGTTAGCACACTTCCATTTTTATTTTATATTTCCTGTCGAACTTAGACAAATCGCTAACCGCACATCGCAAGGCGGCTAATTTAATCACCCATATTTCCAAAACCTAAGTTTTTACGGTAACTTGGGGGGTATAGTCCTACAGTTCTTGTCCTATTTTATCATCCTAAGTGTACGTAATGTTGGCACACTTCTTTATTTATTTTATATTTCATGTCAAACTTAGACAAATCGCTGACCGCACATCGCAAAGCGGCTAATTTAATCACCCATATTTCCAAAACCTAAGTTTTTACGGTAACTTGGGTGGTATAGTCCTACAGTTCTTGTCCTATTCTATCATCCTATGTGTACGTAATGTTGGCACACTTCCGTATTTATTTTATATTTCATGTCAAACTTAGACAAGTCGCTGTCCGCAAATCGCAAAGCAAATACTTTAACTACCCATATTTCCATAACCTAAGTTTTTACGGAAACTTGGTTGGTATAATACTAAAGTTCTGGTTTTATTCTATCACCTTATGTGTATGTAATGTTAGCACACTTCCATATTTATTTTATATTTCATGTCAAACTTAGACAAATCGTTAACCGTACATCGCAAAGCGGCTAATTTAATCACCCATATTTCCAAAACCTAAGTTTTTACGGTAACTTGGGTGGTATAGTCCGACAGTCCTTGTTCTATTCTATCATCCTAAGTGTACGTAATGTTGGCACACTTCCGTATTTATTTATATTTCATGTCAAACTTAGACAAATCGCTGTCCGCACATCGCAAAGCGACTACTTTAGTCAACCATATTTCCAAAACCTACGTTTTTACAGTTTTTTTGGTGGTATAATACTATATTTCTGGTCCTATTCTATCACCCTATGTCTACGTCACATATCCCCAATTCCGTATTTATTTTGTATTTCATGTCAAAATAAGACAAATCGCTGACCGCAAATCGCAAAGCGGCTACTTTAACCACCCATATTTCCAAAACCTAAGTTTTTACGGTAACTTTTTTGGAATAGTACTGAAGTTCTGGTTCTATTCTATCACCCTATGTGTACGTAATGTTAGCACACTTCCGTATTTATTTTATATTTCATGTCAAACTTAGACAAGTCGCTGACCGCACATCGCAAAGCGGCTAATTTAATCACCCATATTTCCAAAACCTAAGTTTTTACGGTACCTTGGGTGGTATAATACTTAAGTTTTGGTCCTATTTTATCGCCCTATGTGTTCGTCATGTTGCCACACTTCCGGATTTATTTTATATTTCATGTCAAACCTAGCCAAATCGCTGTCCGCACATCGCAAAGCGACTACTTTAGTCAACCGTATTTCCAAAACCTAAGTTTTTACGGTAAATTCGGTGGTATAATACTATATTTCTGGTCCTATTCTATCACCCTATGTCTACGTCATGTATCCCCAATTCCGTATTTATTTTGTATTTCATGTCAAAATAAGACAAATCGCTGACCGCAAATCGCAAAGCGGCTACTTTAACCACCCATATTTCCAAAACCTAAGTTTTTACGGTAACTTGTTTGGTATAGTACTGAAGTTCTGGTTCTATTCTATCACCCTATGTGTACGTAATGTTAGGACACTTCCGTATTTATTTTATATTTCATGTCAAACTTAGACAAATCGCTGTCCGCATATCGCAAAGCGACTACTTTAACTACACATATTTCCAAAACCTAAGTTTTTACGGAAACTTGGTTGGTATTATACTAAAGTTCTGGTTATATTCTATCACCCTTTTCGTATGTAATTTAGCACTTTTCCATATTTATTTTATATTTCATATAAAACCTAGACAAATCGTTAACCGCACATCGGAAAGCGGCTAATTTAATCACCCATATTTCCAAAACCTAAGTTTTTACGGTAACTTCGGTGGTATAGTCCTACAGTTCTTGTCCTATTCTATCATCCTATGTGTACGTAATGTTGGCACACTTATGTATTTATTTTATATTTCATGTCAAACTTAGACAAATCGCTGTCCGCACATCGCAAAGCGACTACTTTAACTACCCATACCCAAAACCTAAGTTTTTACGGAAACTTGGTTGGTATAATACTAAAGTTCTGGTTCTATTCTATCACCCTATGTGTATGTAATGTTAGCACACATCCTTATTTATTTTATATTTCATGTCAAACTTAGACAAATCGCTGTCCGCACATCGCAAAGCGACTACTTTAACCACCCATATTTACAAAACCTAAGTTTTTACGGTAACTTCGGTGGTATAATACTATATTTCTGGTCTTATTCTATCACCCTATGTGTACGTCATGTATCCACACATCCGTATTAATTTTTATATTTCATGTTAAACTTAGACAAATCGCTGTCCGCACATCTCAAAGCGACTACTTTAATCACCCATATTTCCAAAACCTAAGTTTTTACAGTAACTTCGGTGGTATAATACTATATTTCTGGTACTATTCTATCACCCTATTTGTACGTCTTGTATCCAGAATTCCGTATTTATTTTTATATTTCATGTCAAACCTAGACAAATTGCTGTCCGCACATCGCAAAGCGACTACTTTAATCACCCATATTTCCAAAAACTAAGTTTTTACGGTAACTTGGTTGGAATAATGCTAAAGTTCTGGTTCTATTTTATCACCCTATGTGTATGTAGTGTTAGCACTTTTCCATATTTATTTTATAATTCATGTCAAACTTAGACAAATCGCTGACAGCACATCGCAAAGCGACTACTTTAATCACCCATATTTCCAAAACCTAAGTTTTAATGGTAACTTGGGGGGTAAAGTACAAAGGTTCTGGTCCTTCTCTATCATCCTATGTGTACGTCATGTTGGCACACTTCCGTATTCATTTTATATTTCATGTCAAACTAAGACAAATCGCTGACCGCACATCGCAAATCGGCTACTTTAACCACCCATATTTCCAAAACCTAAGTTTTTACGGTAACTTGTTTGGTATAATACTAAGTTTCTGGTTCTATTCTATCACTCTATGTGTACCTAATGTTGGCACACTTCCGTATTTATTTTACATTTCATGTCAAACTTAGACAAGTCGCTGACCGCACATCGCAAAGCGGCTAATTTAATCACCCATATTTCCAAAACCTAAGTTTTTACGGTACCTTGGGTGGTATAATACTTAAGTTTTGGTCCTATTTTATCGCCCTATGTGTTCGTCATGTTGCCACACTTCCGGATTTATTTTATATTTCATGTCAAACCTAGCCAAATCGCTGTCCGCACATCGCAAAGCGACTACTTTAGTCAACCGTATTTCCAAAACCTAAGTTTTTACGGTAAATTCGGTGGTATAATACTATATTTCTGGTCCTATTCTATCACCCTATGTCTACGTTATGTATCCCCAATTCCGTATTTATTTTGTATTTCATGTCAAACTAAGACAAATCGCTGACCGCACATCGCAAAGCGACTACTTTAATCATCCATATTTCCAAAACCTAAGTTTTTATGGTAATTTCGGTGGTAAAGTACAAAGGTTCTGGTCCTATTCTATCATCCAATGTGTAAGTCATGTTGGCACACTTCCGTATTTATTTTATATTTCATGTCAAACTATGACAAATCGCTGTCCGCACATCGCAAAGCGACGACTTTGACCACCCATATTTCCAAAACCTAAGTTTTTACGGTAACTTCGGTGGTATAATACTATATTTCTGGTACTATTCTATCTCCCTATGTGTACGTCATGTATCCACACATCCGTATTTATTTTTATATTTCATGTTAAACTTAGACAAATCGCTGTCCGCACATCGCAAAGCGACTACTTTAATCGCCCATATTTCCAAAACCTAAGTTATTATGGTAACTTGGGTGGTAAAGTACAAAGGTTCTCGTCCTATTCTATCATCCTATGTGTACGTCATGTTGGCACACTTCCGTATTTATTTTATATTTCATGTCAAACTTAGACAAATTACTGACCGCACATAGCAAAGTGGCTAATTTAATCACCCATATTTCCAAAACCAAAGTTTTTACGGTAACTTGGTTGGTATAGTCCTACAGTTCTTGTCTTATTCTATCATCCTAAGTGTACGTAATGTTGGCACACTTCTTTATTTATTTTATATTTCATGTCAAACCTAGACAAATCGCTGACCGCACATCGCAAAGCGGCTAATTTAATCACCCATATTTCCAAAACCTAAGTTTTTACGGTAACTTGGGTGGTATAGTCCTAGAGTTCTTGTCCTATTCTATCATCTAATGTGTACGTAATGTTGGCACACTTCCGTATTCATTTTATATTTCATGTCAAACTTAGACAAATCGCTGTCCGCACATCAAAAAGCGACTACTTTAACTACCCATATTTCCAAAACCTAAGTTTTTAAGGAAACTTGGTTGGCATAATACTAAAGTTCTGGTTCTATTCTATCACCCTATGTGTATTTAATGTTAGCACACATCCATATTTATTTTATATTTCATGTCAAACTTAGACAAATCGCTGACCGCACATCGCAAAGCGACTACTTTAATCACCCATATTTCCAAAACCTAAGTTTTTACGGTAACTTGGGTGGTATAGTCCTACAGTTCTTGTCCTATTCTATCATCCTATGTGTACGTAATGTTGGCACACTTCCGTATTTATTTTATATTTCATGTCAAACTAAGACAAATCGCTGACCGCACATCACAATACGGCTACTTTAACCACCCATGTTTCCAAATCCTAAGTTTTTACGGTAACTTGGTTTGTATAATACTAAAGTTCTGGTTCTATTCTATCACGCTATGTGTACCTAATGTTGGCACACTTCTTTATTTATTTTATATTTCATGTCAAACTTAGACAAATCGCTGACCGGACATCGCAAAGCGGCTAATTTAATCACCCATATTTCCAAAACCTAAGTTTGTACGGTAACTTGGGTGGTATAGTCCTACAGTTCTTGTCCTATTCTATCATCCTATGTGTACGTAATGTTGGCACACTTCTTTATTTATTTTATATTTCATGTCAAACTTAGACAAATCGCTGACCGCACATCGCAAAGCGGCTAATTTAATCACCCATATTTCCAAAACCTAAGTTTTTACGGTAACTTGGGTGGTATAGTCCTACAGTTCTTGTCCTATTCTATCATCCTATGTGTACGTCATGTTGGCACACTTCCGTATTTATTTTATATTTCATGTCAAACTTAGACAAATCGCTGTCCGCACATCGCAAAGCGACTACTTTAACTACCCATATTTCCAAAACCTAAGTTTTTAAGGAAACTTGGTTGGTATAATACTAAAGTTCTGGTTCTATTCTATCACCCTATGTGTATGTAATGTTAGCACTCATCCATATTTATTTTATATTTCATGTCAAACTTAGACAAATCGCTGACCGCACATCGCAAAGCGACTAATTTAACTACCCATATTTCCAAAACCTAAGTTTTACGGAAAATTGGTTGGTATGATACTAAAGTTCTGGTTCTATTCTATCACACTATGTGTACCTAATGCTGGCACACTTCCGTATTTATTTTATATTTCATGTCAAACTTAGACAAATCGCTAACCGCACATCGCAAAGCGGCTAATTTAATCGCCCATATATCCAAAACCTAAGTTTTTACGGTAACTTGGGTGGTATAGTCCTACAGTTCTTGTCCTATTCTATCATCCTATGTGTACGTAATGTTAACACACTTCCGTATGTTTTTATATTTCATGTCAAACTTAGACGAATCGCTGTCCGCACATCGCAAAGCGACTACTTTAACCACCCATATTTACAAAACCTAAGTTTTTACGGTAACTTCGGTGGTATAATAATATATTTCTGGTACTATTATATCACCCTATGTGTACGTCATGTATCCACACATCCGTATTTATTTTTTTATTTTTGTGTTAAACATAGACAAATCGCTGTCCGCACATCGCAAAGCGACTACTTTAGTCACCCATATTTCCAAAACCTAAATTTTTACGGTAACTTCGGTGGTATAATACTATATTTCTGGTACTATTCTATCACTCTATTTGTACGTCATGTATCCAGAACTCCGTATTTATTTTTATATTTCATGAACCTAGACAAATTGCTGTCCGCACATCGCAAAGCGACTACTTTATCTACCCATATTTCCAAAACCTAAGTTATTACGGTAACTTGGTTGGAATAATACTTAAGTTCTGGTTATATTCTATCACCCTATGTGTATGTAATGTTAGCACACGTCCATATTTATTTTATAATTCATGTCAAACTTAGACAAATCGCTGACCGCACATCGCAAAGCGACTACTTTAATCACCCTTATTTCCAAAACCTAAGTTTTTATGGTAACTTGGGTGGTAAAGTACAAAGGTTTTGGTCCTATTCTATCATCCTATGTGTACGTCATGTTGGCATACTTCCTTATTTATTTTATGTTTCATGTCAAACTAAGACAAATCGCTGACCGCACATCACAAAGCGGCTACTTTAACCTCCCATATTTCCAAATCCTAAGTTTTTACGGTAACTTGTTTGGTATAATACTAAAGTTCTGGTTCCATTCTATCACTCTATGTGTACCTAATGTTGGCACACTTCCGTATTTATTTTATAATTCATGTCAAAATTAGATAAGTCGCTGACCGCACATCGCAAAGCGGCTAATTTAATCACCCATATTTCCAAAACCTACGTTTTTACGGTAACTTGGGTGGTATAGTCCTACAGTTCTTGTCCTATTCTATCATCCTATGTGTACGTAATGTTGGCACACTTCCGTATTTATTCAATATTTCATGTCAAACTAAGACAAATCGCTGTCCGCACATCGCAAAGCGACTACTTTAACTACCCATATTTCTAAAACCTAGGTTTTTACGGTAACTTGGTTTGTATAATACTAAAGTTCTGGTTCTATTCTATCACGCTCTGTGTATGTAATGTTAGCACACTTCCATTTTTATTTTATATTTCCTGTCGAACTTAGACAAATCGCTAACCGCACATCGCAAGGCGGCTAATTTAATCACCCATATTTCCAAAACCTAAGTTTTTACGGTAACTTGGGGGGTATAGTCCTACAGTTCTTGTCCTATTTTATCATCCTAAGTGTACGTAATGTTGGCACACTTCTTTATTTATTTTATATTTCATGTCAAACTTAGACAAATCGCTGACCGCACATCGCAAAGCGGCTAATTTAATCACCCATATTTCCAAAACCTAAGTTTTTACGGTAACTTGGGTGGTATAGTCCTACAGTTCTTGTCCTATTCTATCATCCTATGTGTACGTAATGTTGGCACACTTCCGTATTTATTTTATATTTCATGTCAAACTTAGACAAGTCGCTGTCCGCAAATCGCAAAGCAAATACTTTAACTACCCATATTTCCATAACCTAAGTTTTTACGGAAACTTGGTTGGTATAATACTAAAGTTCTGGTTTTATTCTATCACCTTATGTGTATGTAATGTTAGCACACTTCCATATTTATTTTATATTTCATGTCAAACTTAGACAAATCGTTAACCGTACATCGCAAAGCGGCTAATTTAATCACCCATATTTCCAAAACCTAAGTTTTTACGGTAACTTGGGTGGTATAGTCCGACAGTCCTTGTTCTATTCTATCATCCTAAGTGTACGTAATGTTGGCACACTTCCGTATTTATTTATATTTCATGTCAAACTTAGACAAATCGCTGTCCGCACATCGCAAAGCGACTACTTTAGTCAACCATATTTCCAAAACCTACGTTTTTACAGTTTTTTTGGTGGTATAATACTATATTTCTGGTCCTATTCTATCACCCTATGTCTACGTCACATATCCCCAATTCCGTATTTATTTTGTATTTCATGTCAAAATAAGACAAATCGCTGACCGCAAATCGCAAAGCGGCTACTTTAACCACCCATATTTCCAAAACCTAAGTTTTTACGGTAACTTTTTTGGAATAGTACTGAAGTTCTGGTTCTATTCTATCACCCTATGTGTACGTAATGTTAGCACACTTCCGTATTTATTTTATATTTCATGTCAAACTTAGACAAATCGCTGACCGCACATCGCAAAGCGGCTAATTTAATCACCCATATTTCCAAAACCTAAGTTTTTACGGTAACTTGGGTGGTATAGTCCTACAGTTCCTGTCCTATTCTATCATCCTATGTGTACGTCATGTTGGCACACTTCCGTATTTATTTTATATTTCATGTCAAACTTAGACAAATCGCTGTCCGCACATCGCAAAGCGACTACTTTAACTACCCATATTTCCAAAACCTAAGTTTTTACGGAAACTTGGTTGGTATAATACTCAAGTACTGGTTCTATTCTATCATCCTATGTGTACCTAATGTTGGCACACTTCCGTATTTATTTTATATTTCATGTCAAACTTAGACAAATCGATGACCGCACATCGCAAAGTGGCTAATTTAATCACCCATATTTCCAAAACCTTTGTTTTTACGGTAACTTGGATGGTATAGTCCTACAGTTCTTGTTCTATTCTATCATCCTATGTGTACGTAATGTTGGCACACTTCCGTATTTATTTTATATTTTATGTCAAACTTAGACAAATCGCTGTCCGCACATCGCAAAGCGACTACTTTAACCACCCATATTTCCAAAACCTAAGTTTTTACGGTAACTTCGGTGGTATAATACTATATTTCTGGTCCTATTCTATCACCTTATGTCTACGTCTTGTATCCCCAATTCCGTATTTATTTTGTATTTCATGTCAAACTAAGAGAAATCGCTGACCGCACATCGCAAAGCGGCTACTATAACCACCCATATTTCCATAACCTAAGATTTTACGGTAACTTGGGTGGTATAATACTCAAGTTCTGGTTCTATTCTATCACCCTATGTGTACCTAATGTTGGCACACTTCCGTATTTATTTTATATTTCATGTCAAACTTAGACAAATCGATGACCGCACATCGCAAAGCGGCTAATTTAATCACCCATATTTCCAAAACCTAAGTTTTTACGGTAACGTGGGTGGTATAGTCCTACAGTTCTTGTCCTATTCTATCATCCTAAGTGTACGTAATGTTGGCACACTTCTTTATTTATTTATAATTCATGTCAAACTTAGACAAATCGATGTCCGCACATCGCAAAGCGACTACTTTAGTCAACCATATTTCCAGAACCTAAGTTTTTACGGTTACTTCGGTGGTATAATACTATATTTCTGGTCCTATTCTATCACCCTATGTCTTCGTCATGTATCCCCAATTCCGTATTTATTTTATATTTCGTGTCAAACTTAGACAAATCGCTGACCGCATATCGCAAAGCGGCTAATTTAATCACCCATAAATCCAAAACCTAAGTTTTTACGGTAACTTGGGTGGTATAGTCCTACAGTTCTTGTTCTATTCTATCATCCTTTGTGTACGTAATGTGGCACACTTCCGTATTTATTTTATATTTTTGTCAAAATTAGACAAATCCCTGTCCGCAGGTCGCAAAGCGACTACTTTAACCACCCATATTTCCAAAACCTAAGTTTTTACGGTAACTTCGGTGGTATAATACTATATTTCTGGTCCTATTCTATCACCTTATGTCTACGTCATGTATCCCCAATTCCGTATTTATTTTGTATTTCAGATCAAACTAAGAGAAATCGCTGATCGAACATCGCAAAGCGGCTACTATAACCATCCATATATCCAAAACCTAAGTTTTTACGGTAACTTGTTTGGTTTAATATTAAAGTTCTGGTTCTATTCTATCATCCTATGTGTACTTAATGTTAGCACACTTCCGTATTTATTTTATATTTCATGTCAAACTTAGACAAATCGCTGACCGCACATCGCAAAGTGGCTCATTTAATCACCCATATTTCCAAAATCAAAGTTTTTACGGTAACTTGGTTGGTATAATACTAAAGTTCTGGTTCTATTCTATCACCCTATGTGTACCTAATGTTAGCACACTTCCGTATTTATTTTATATTTCATGTCAAACCTAGACAAATCGCTGACCCCACATCGCAAAGCGGCTAATTTATTTACCCATATTTGCAAAACCTAAGTTTTTACGGTAAATTCGGTAGTATAATACTATATTTCTGGTACTATTCTATCACCCTATGTGTACGTCATGTATCCACACATCCGTATTTATTTTTATATTTCATGTTAAACTTAGACAAATCGCTGTCCGCACATCGCAAAACGACTACTTTAATCACCCATATTTCCAAAACTTAAGTTTTTACGGTAACTTGGGTGGTATAGTCCTACAGTCCTTGTTCTATTCTATCATCCTAAGTGTACGTAATGTTGGCACACTTCCGTATTTATTTATATTTCATGTCAAACTTAGACAAATCGCTGTCCGCACATCGCAAAGCGACTACTTTAGTCAACCATATTTCCAAAACCTACGTTTTTACGGTTACTTTGGTGGTATAATACTATATTTCTGGTCCTATTCTATCACCCTATGTCTACGTCATGTATCCCCAATTCCGTATTTATTTTGTATTTCATGTCAAAATAAGACAAATCGCTGACCGCAAATCGCAAAGCGGATACTTTAACCACCCATATTTCCAAAACCTAAGTTTTTACGGTAACTTGGTTGGAATAATACTAAAGTTCTGGTTATATTCTATCACCCTATGTGTATGTAATGTTAGCACACGTCCATATTTATTTTATAATTCATGTCAAACTTAGACAAATCGCTGACCGCACATCGCAAAGCGACTACTTTATCTACCCATATTTCCAAAACCTAATTTTTTACGGTAAATTGGTTGGAATAATACTAAAGTTCTGGTTATATTCTATCACTCTATGTACACGTAATGTTGGCACACTTCCGTATTTATTTTATATTTCATGTCAAACCTGGATAAGTCGCTGTCCGCACATCGCAAAGCGACTACTTTAACCACCCATATTTCCAAAACCTAAGTTTTTACGGTAACTTCGGTGGTATAATACTATATTTCTGGTCCTATTCTATCACCTTATGTCTACGTCATGTATCCCCAATTCCGTATTTATTTTGTATTTCATGTCAAACTAAGAGAAATCGCTGACCGCACATCGCAAAGCGGCTACTATAACCACCCATATTTCCATAACCTAAGATTTTACGGTAACTTGGGTGGTATAATACTCAAGTTCTGGTTCTATTCTATCACCCTATGTGTACCTAATGTTGGCACACTTCCGTATTTATTTTATATTTCATGTCAAACTTAGACAAATCGATGACCGCACATCGCAAAGCGGCTAATTTAATCACCCATATTTTCAAAACCTACGTTTTTACGGTAACTTGGGTGGTATAGTCCTACAGTTCTTGTCCTATTCTATCATCCTATGTGTACGTAATGTTGGCACACTTCCGTATTTATTCAATATTTCATGTCAAACTAAGACAAATCGCTGTCCGCACATCGCAAAGCGACTACTTTAACTACCCATATTTCCAAAACCTAGGTTTTTACGGTAACTTGGTTTGTATAATACTAAAGTTCTGGTTCTATTCTATCACGCTATGTGTATGTAATGCTAGCACACTTCCATATTTATTTTATATTTCATGTCAAACTTAGACAAATCGCTGTCCGCACATCGCAAAGCGACTACTTTAACCACCCATATTTCAAAAACCTAAGTTTTTACGGTAACTTCGGTGGTATAATAATATATTTCTGGTCCTATTCTATCACCTTATGTCTACGTCATGTATCCCCAATTCCGTATTTATTTTGTATTTCATGTCAAACTAAGACAAATCGCTGACCGCACATCGCAAAGTGGCTAATTTAATCACCCATATGTCCAAAACCAAAGTTTTTACGGTAACTTGGTTGGTATAATACTGAAGTTCTGGTTCTATTTTATCATCCTATGTGTACGTAATGTTGGCACACTTCCGTATTTATTTTATATTTCATGTCAAACTTAGACAAATCGCTGACCGCACATCGCAAAGCGACTACTTTAATCACCCTTATTTCCAAAACCTAAGTTTTTATGGTAACTTGGGTGGTAAAGTACAAAGGTTTTGGTCCTATTCTATCATCCTATGTGTACGTCATGTTGGCATACTTCCTTATTTATTTTATGTTTCATGTCAAACTAAGACAAATCGCTGACCGCACATCACAAAGCGGCTACTTTAACCTCCCATATTTCCAAATCCTAAGTTTTTACGGTAACTTGTTTGGTATAATACTAAAGTTCTGGTTCCATTCTATCACTCTATGTGTACCTAATGTTGGCACACTTCCGTATTTATTTTATAATTCATGTCAAAATTAGATAAGTCGCTGACCGCACATCGCAAAGCGGCTAATTTAATCACCCATATTTCCAAAACCTACGTTTTTACGGTAACTTGGGTGGTATAGTCCTACAGTTCTTGTCCTATTCTATCATCCTATGTGTACGTAATGTTGGCACACTTCCGTATTTATTCAATATTTCATGTCAAACTAAGACAAATCGCTGTCCGCACATCGCAAAGCGACTACTTTAACTACCCATATTTCTAAAACCTAGGTTTTTACGGTAACTTGGTTTGTATAATACTAAAGTTCTGGTTCTATTCTATCACGCTCTGTGTATGTAATGTTAGCACACTTCCATTTTTATTTTATATTTCCTGTCGAACTTAGACAAATCGCTAACCGCACATCGCAAGGCGGCTAATTTAATCACCCATATTTCCAAAACCTAAGTTTTTACGGTAACTTGGGGGGTATAGTCCTACAGTTCTTGTCCTATTTTATCATCCTAAGTGTACGTAATGTTGGCACACTTCTTTATTTATTTTATATTTCATGTCAAACTTAGACAAATCGCTGACCGCACATCGCAAAGCGGCTAATTTAATCACCCATATTTCCAAAACCTAAGTTTTTACGGTAACTTGGGTGGTATAGTCCTACAGTTCTTGTCCTATTCTATCATCCTATGTGTACGTAATGTTGGCACACTTCCGTATTTATTTTATATTTCATGTCAAACTTAGACAAGTCGCTGTCCGCAAATCGCAAAGCAAATACTTTAACTACCCATATTTCCATAACCTAAGTTTTTACGGAAACTTGGTTGGTATAATACTAAAGTTCTGGTTTTATTCTATCACCTTATGTGTATGTAATGTTAGCACACTTCCATATTTATTTTATATTTCATGTCAAACTTAGACAAATCGTTAACCGTACATCGCAAAGCGGCTAATTTAATCACCCATATTTCCAAAACCTAAGTTTTTACGGTAACTTGGGTGGTATAGTCCGACAGTCCTTGTTCTATTCTATCATCCTAAGTGTACGTAATGTTGGCACACTTCCGTATTTATTTATATTTCATGTCAAACTTAGACAAATCGCTGTCCGCACATCGCAAAGCGACTACTTTAGTCAACCATATTTCCAAAACCTACGTTTTTACAGTTTTTTTGGTGGTATAATACTATATTTCTGGTCCTATTCTATCACCCTATGTCTACGTCACATATCCCCAATTCCGTATTTATTTTGTATTTCATGTCAAAATAAGACAAATCGCTGACCGCAAATCGCAAAGCGGCTACTTTAACCACCCATATTTCCAAAACCTAAGTTTTTACGGTAACTTTTTTGGAATAGTACTGAAGTTCTGGTTCTATTCTATCACCCTATGTGTACGTAATGTTAGCACACTTCCGTATTTATTTTATATTTCATGTCAAACTTAGACAAATCGCTGACCGCACATCGCAAAGCGGCTAATTTAATCACCCATATTTCCAAAACCTAAGTTTTTACGGTAACTTGGGTGGTATAGTCCTACAGTTCCTGTCCTATTCTATCATCCTATGTGTACGTCATGTTGGCACACTTCCGTATTTATTTTATATTTCATGTCAAACTTAGACAAATCGCTGTCCGCACATCGCAAAGCGACTACTTTAACTACCCATATTTCCAAAACCTAAGTTTTTACGGAAACTTGGTTGGTATAATACTCAAGTACTGGTTCTATTCTATCATCCTATGTGTACCTAATGTTGGCACACTTCCGTATTTATTTTATATTTCATGTCAAACTTAGACAAATCGATGACCGCACATCGCAAAGTGGCTAATTTAATCACCCATATTTCCAAAACCTTTGTTTTTACGGTAACTTGGATGGTATAGTCCTACAGTTCTTGTTCTATTCTATCATCCTATGTGTACGTAATGTTGGCACACTTCCGTATTTATTTTATATTTTATGTCAAACTTAGACAAATCGCTGTCCGCACATCGCAAAGCGACTACTTTAACCACCCATATTTCCAAAACCTAAGTTTTTACGGTAACTTCGGTGGTATAATACTATATTTCTGGTCCTATTCTATCACCTTATGTCTACGTCTTGTATCCCCAATTCCGTATTTATTTTGTATTTCATGTCAAACTAAGAGAAATCGCTGACCGCACATCGCAAAGCGGCTACTATAACCACCCATATTTCCATAACCTAAGATTTTACGGTAACTTGGGTGGTATAATACTCAAGTTCTGGTTCTATTCTATCACCCTATGTGTACCTAATGTTGGCACACTTCCGTATTTATTTTATATTTCATGTCAAACTTAGACAAATCGATGACCGCACATCGCAAAGCGGCTAATTTAATCACCCATATTTCCAAAACCTAAGTTTTTACGGTAACGTGGGTGGTATAGTCCTACAGTTCTTGTCCTATTCTATCATCCTAAGTGTACGTAATGTTGGCACACTTCTTTATTTATTTATAATTCATGTCAAACTTAGACAAATCGATGTCCGCACATCGCAAAGCGACTACTTTAGTCAACCATATTTCCAGAACCTAAGTTTTTACGGTTACTTCGGTGGTATAATACTATATTTCTGGTCCTATTCTATCACCCTATGTCTTCGTCATGTATCCCCAATTCCGTATTTATTTTATATTTCGTGTCAAACTTAGACAAATCGCTGACCGCATATCGCAAAGCGGCTAATTTAATCACCCATAAATCCAAAACCTAAGTTTTTACGGTAACTTGGGTGGTATAGTCCTACAGTTCTTGTTCTATTCTATCATCCTTTGTGTACGTAATGTGGCACACTTCCGTATTTATTTTATATTTTTGTCAAAATTAGACAAATCCCTGTCCGCAGGTCGCAAAGCGACTACTTTAACCACCCATATTTCCAAAACCTAAGTTTTTACGGTAACTTCGGTGGTATAATACTATATTTCTGGTCCTATTCTATCACCTTATGTCTACGTCATGTATCCCCAATTCCGTATTTATTTTGTATTTCAGATCAAACTAAGAGAAATCGCTGATCGAACATCGCAAAGCGGCTACTATAACCATCCATATATCCAAAACCTAAGTTTTTACGGTAACTTGTTTGGTTTAATATTAAAGTTCTGGTTCTATTCTATCATCCTATGTGTACTTAATGTTAGCACACTTCCGTATTTATTTTATATTTCATGTCAAACTTAGACAAATCGCTGACCGCACATCGCAAAGTGGCTCATTTAATCACCCATATTTCCAAAATCAAAGTTTTTACGGTAACTTGGTTGGTATAATACTAAAGTTCTGGTTCTATTCTATCACCCTATGTGTACCTAATGTTAGCACACTTCCGTATTTATTTTATATTTCATGTCAAACCTAGACAAATCGCTGACCCCACATCGCAAAGCGGCTAATTTATTTACCCATATTTGCAAAACCTAAGTTTTTACGGTAAATTCGGTAGTATAATACTATATTTCTGGTACTATTCTATCACCCTATGTGTACGTCATGTATCCACACATCCGTATTTATTTTTATATTTCATGTTAAACTTAGACAAATCGCTGTCCGCACATCGCAAAACGACTACTTTAATCACCCATATTTCCAAAACTTAAGTTTTTACGGTAACTTGGGTGGTATAGTCCTACAGTCCTTGTTCTATTCTATCATCCTAAGTGTACGTAATGTTGGCACACTTCCGTATTTATTTATATTTCATGTCAAACTTAGACAAATCGCTGTCCGCACATCGCAAAGCGACTACTTTAGTCAACCATATTTCCAAAACCTACGTTTTTACGGTTACTTTGGTGGTATAATACTATATTTCTGGTCCTATTCTATCACCCTATGTCTACGTCATGTATCCCCAATTCCGTATTTATTTTGTATTTCATGTCAAAATAAGACAAATCGCTGACCGCAAATCGCAAAGCGGATACTTTAACCACCCATATTTCCAAAACCTAAGTTTTTACGGTAACTTGGTTGGAATAATACTAAAGTTCTGGTTATATTCTATCACCCTATGTGTATGTAATGTTAGCACACGTCCATATTTATTTTATAATTCATGTCAAACTTAGACAAATCGCTGACCGCACATCGCAAAGCGACTACTTTATCTACCCATATTTCCAAAACCTAATTTTTTACGGTAAATTGGTTGGAATAATACTAAAGTTCTGGTTATATTCTATCACTCTATGTACACGTAATGTTGGCACACTTCCGTATTTATTTTATATTTCATGTCAAACCTGGATAAGTCGCTGTCCGCACATCGCAAAGCGACTACTTTAACCACCCATATTTCCAAAACCTAAGTTTTTACGGTAACTTCGGTGGTATAATACTATATTTCTGGTCCTATTCTATCACCTTATGTCTACGTCATGTATCCCCAATTCCGTATTTATTTTGTATTTCATGTCAAACTAAGAGAAATCGCTGACCGCACATCGCAAAGCGGCTACTATAACCACCCATATTTCCATAACCTAAGATTTTACGGTAACTTGGGTGGTATAATACTCAAGTTCTGGTTCTATTCTATCACCCTATGTGTACCTAATGTTGGCACACTTCCGTATTTATTTTATATTTCATGTCAAACTTAGACAAATCGATGACCGCACATCGCAAAGCGGCTAATTTAATCACCCATATTTTCAAAACCTACGTTTTTACGGTAACTTGGGTGGTATAGTCCTACAGTTCTTGTCCTATTCTATCATCCTATGTGTACGTAATGTTGGCACACTTCCGTATTTATTCAATATTTCATGTCAAACTAAGACAAATCGCTGTCCGCACATCGCAAAGCGACTACTTTAACTACCCATATTTCCAAAACCTAGGTTTTTACGGTAACTTGGTTTGTATAATACTAAAGTTCTGGTTCTATTCTATCACGCTATGTGTATGTAATGCTAGCACACTTCCATATTTATTTTATATTTCATGTCAAACTTAGACAAATCGCTGTCCGCACATCGCAAAGCGACTACTTTAACCACCCATATTTCAAAAACCTAAGTTTTTACGGTAACTTCGGTGGTATAATAATATATTTCTGGTCCTATTCTATCACCTTATGTCTACGTCATGTATCCCCAATTCCGTATTTATTTTGTATTTCATGTCAAACTAAGACAAATCGCTGACCGCACATCGCAAAGTGGCTAATTTAATCACCCATATGTCCAAAACCAAAGTTTTTACGGTAACTTGGTTGGTATAATACTGAAGTTCTGGTTCTATTTTATCATCCTATGTGTACGTAATGTTGGCACACTTCCGTATTTATTTTATATTTCATGTCAAACTTAGACAAATCGATGACCGCACATCGCAAAGCGGCTAATTTAATCACCCATATTTCCAAAACCTAAGTTTTTACGGTAAATTCGGTGGTATAATAATATATTTCTGGTCCTATTCTATCACCTTATGTCTACGTCATGTATCCCCAATTCCGTATTTATTTTGTATTTCATGTCAAACTAAGACAAATCGCTGACCGCACATCGCAAAGTGGCTAATTTAATCACCCATATTTCCAAAACCAAAGTTTTTACGGTAACTTTGTTGGTATAATACTGAAGTTCTGGTTCTATTTTATCAACCTATGTGTACGTAATATTAGCACACTTCCGTATTTATTTTATATTTCATGTCAAACTTTGACAAAATCGCTGACCGCATATCGCAAAGCGGCTAATTTAATCACCCATATTTCCAAAACCTAAGTTTTTACGGTAACTTGGATGGTATAGTCTTACAGTTCTTGTTCTATTCTATCATCCTATGTGTACGTAATGTTGGCACACTTCCGTATTTATTTTATATTTTATGTCAAACTTAGACAAATCGCTGTCCGCACATCGCAAAGCGACTACTTTAACCACCCATATTTCCAAAACCTAAGTTTTTACGGTAACTTCGGTGGTATAATACTATATTTCTGGTCCTATTCTATCACCTTATGTCTACGTCATGTATCCCCAATTCCGTATTTATTTTGTATTTCATGTCAAACTAAGAGAAATCGCTGACCGCACATCGCAAAGCGGCTACTATAACCACCCATATTTCCATAACCTAAGATTTTACGGTAACTTGGGTGGTATAATACTCAAGTTCTGGTTCTATTCTATCACCCTATGTGTACCTAATGTTGGCACACTTCCGTATTTATTTTATATTTCATGTCAAACTTAGACAAATCGATGACCGCACATCGCAAAGCGGCTAATTTAATCACCCATATTTCCAAAACCTAAGTTTTTACGGTAACGTGGGTGGTATAGTCCTACAGTTCTTGTCCTATTCTATCATCCTAAGTGTACGTAATGTTGGCACACTTCTTTATTTATTTATAATTCATGTCAAACTTAGACAAATCGATGTCCGCACATCGCAAAGCGACTACTTTAGTCAACCATATTTCCAGAACCTAAGTTTTTACGGTTACTTCGGTGGTATAATACTATATTTCTGGTCCTATTCTATCACCCTATGTCTTCGTCATGTATCCCCAATTCCGTATTTATTTTATATTTCATGTCAAACTTAGACAAATCGCTGACCGCATATCGCAAAGCGGCTAATTTAATCACCCATAAATCCAAAACCTAAGTTTTTACGGTAACTTGGGTGGTATAGTCCTACAGTTCTTGTTCTATTCTATCATCCTTTGTGTACGTAATGTTGGCACACTTCCGTATTTATTTTATATTTTTGTCAAAATTAGACAAATCCCTGTCCGCAGGTCGCAAAGCGACTACTTTAACCACTCATATTTCCAAAACCTAAGTTTTTACGGTAACTTCGGTGGTATAATACTATATTTCTGGTCCTATTCTATCACCTTATGTCTACGTCATGTATCCCCAATTCCGTATTTATTTTGTATTTCAGATCAAACTAAGAGAAATCGCTGATCGAACATCGCAAAGCGGCTACTATAACCACCCATATATCCAAAACCTAAGTTTTTACGGTAACTTGTTTGGTTTAATATTAAAGTTCTGGTTCTATTCTATCATCCTATGTGTACTTAATGTTAGCACACTTCCGTATTTATTTTATATTTCATGTCAAACTTAGACAAATCGCTGTCCGCACATCGCAAAGTGGCTCATTTAATCACCCATATTTCCAAAATCAAAGTTTTTACGGTAACTTGGTTGGTATAATACTAAAGTTCTGGTTCTATTCTATCACCCTATGTGTACCTAATGTTAGCACACTTCCGTATTTATTTTATATTTCATGTCAAACCTAGACAAATCGCTGACCCCACATCGCAAAGCGGCTAATTTATTTACCCATATTTGCAAAACCTAAGTTTTTACGGTAAATTCGGTAGTATAATACTATATTTCTGGTACTATTTTATCACCCTATGTGTACGTCATGTATCCACACATCCGTATTTATTTTTATATTTCATGTTAAACTTAGACAAATCGCTGTCCGCACATCGCAAAACGACTACTTTAATCACCCATATTTCCAAAACTTAAGTTTTTACGGTAACTTGGGTGGTATAGTCCTACAGTCCTTGTTCTATTCTATCATCCTAAGTGTACGTAATGTTGGCACAATTCCGTATTTATTTATATTTCATGTCAAACTTAGACAAATCGCTGTCCGCACATCGCAAAGCGACTACTTTAGTCAACCATATTTCCAAAACCTACGTTTTTACGGTTACTTTGGTGGTATAATACTATATTTCTGGTCCTATTCTATCACCCTATGTCTACGTCATGTATCCCCAATTCCGTATTTATTTTGTATTTCATGTCAAAATAAGACAAATCGCTGACCGCAAATCGCAAAGCGGATACTTTAACCACCCATATTTCCAAAACCTAAGTTTTTACGGTAACTTGGTTGGAATAATACTAAAGTTCTGGTTATATTCTATCACCCTATGTGTATGTAATGTTAGCTCACGTCCATATTTATTTTATAATTCATGTCAAACTTAGACAAATCGCTGACCGCACATCGCAAAGCGACTACTTTATCTACCCATATTTCCAAAACCTAAGTTTTTACGGTAAATTGGTTGGAATAATACTAAAGTTCTGGTTATATTCTATCACTCTATGTGCACGTAATGTTGGCACACTTCCGTATTTATTTTATATTTCATGTCAAACCTGGATAAGTCGCTGACCGCACATCGCAAAGCGGCTAATTTAATCACCCATATTTCCAAAACCTACGTTTTTACGGTAACTTGGGTGGTATAGTCCTACAGTTCTTGTCCTATTCTATCATCCTATGTGTACGTAATGTTGGCACACTTCCGTATTTATTCAATATTTCATGTCAAACTAAGACAAATCTCTGTCCGCACATCGCAAAGCGACTACTTTAACTACCCATATTTCCAAAACCTAGGTTTTTACGGTAACTTGGTTTGTATGATACTAAAGTTCTTGTTCTATTCTATCATGCTATGTGTATGTAATGCTAGCACACTTCCATATTTATTTTATATTTCATGTCAAACTTAGACAAATCGCTGTCCGCACATCGCAAAGCGACTACTTTAACCACCCATATTTCCAAAACCTAAGTTTTTACGGTAACTTCGGTGGTATAATAATATATTTCTGGTCCTATTCTATCACCTTATGTCTACGTCATGTATCCCCAATTCCGTATTTATTTTGTATTTCATGTCAAACTAAGACAAATCGCTGACCGCACATCGCAAAGTGGCTAATTTAATCACCCATATTTCCAAAACCAAAGTTTTTACGGTAACTTGGTTGGTATAATACTGAAGTTCTGGTTCTATTTTATCATCCTATGTGTACGTAATGTTGGCACACTTCCGCATTTATTTTATATTTCATGTCAAACTTAGACAAATCGCTGTCCGCACATCGCAAAGCGACTACTTTAACCACCCATATTTCCAAAACCTAAGTTTTTACGGTAACTTCGGTGGTATAATACTATATTTCTGGTCCTATTCTATCACCTTATGTCTACGTCATGTATCCCCAATTCCGTATTTATTTTGTATTTCATGTCAAACTAAGAGAAATCGCTGACCGCACATCGCAAAGCGGCTACTATAACCACCCATATTTCCATAACCTAAGATTTTACGGTAACTTGGGTGGTATAATACTCAAGTACTGGTTCTATTCTATCATCCTATGTGTACCTAATGTTGGCACACTTCCGTATTTATTTTATATTTCATGTCAAACTTAGACAAATCGATGACCGCACATCGCAAAGCGGCTAATTTAATCACCCATATTTCCAAAACCTAAGTTTTTACGGTAAATTCGGTGGTATAATAATATATTTCTGGTCCTATTCTATCACCTTATGTCTACGTCATGTATCCCCAATTCCGTATTTATTTTGTATTTCATGTCAAACTAAGACAAATCGCTGACCGCACATCGCAAAGTGGCTAATTTAATCACCCATATTTCCAAAACCAAAGTTTTTACGGTAACTTTGTTGGTATAATACTGAAATTCTGGTTCTATTTTATCAACCTATGTGTACGTAATATTAGCACACTTCCGTATTTATTTTATATTTCATGTCAAACTTAGACAAATCGCTGACCGCATATCGCAAAGCGGCTAATTTAATCACCCATATTTCCAAAACCTAAGTTTTTACGGTAACTTGGATGGTATAGTCCTACAGTTCTTGTTCTATTCTATCATCCCATGTGTACGTAATGTTGGCACACTTCCGTATTTATTTTATATTTTATGTCAAACTTAGACAAATCGCTGTCCGCACATCGCAAAGCGACTACTTTAACCACCCATATTTCCAAAACCTAAGTTTTTACGGTAACTTCGGTGGTATAATACTATATTTCTGGTCCTATTCTATCACCTTATGTCTACGTCATGTATCCCCAATTCCGTATTTATTTTGTATTTCATGTCAAACTAAGAGAAATCGCTGACCGCACATCGCAAAGCGGCTACTATAACCACCCATATTTCCATAACCTAAGATTTTACGGTAACTTGGGTGGTATAATACTCAAGTTCTGGTTCTATTCTATCACCCTATGTGTACCTAATGTTGGCACACTTCCGTATTTATTTTATATTTCATGTCAAACTTAGACAAATCGATGACCGCACATCGCAAAGCGGCTAATTTAATCACCCATATTTCCAAAACCTAAGTTTTTACGGTAACGTGGGTGGTATAGTCCTACAGTTCTTGTCCTATTCTATCATCCTAAGTGTACGTAATGTTGGCACACTTCTTTATTTATTTATAATTCATGTCAAACTTAGACAAATCGATGTCCGCACATCGCAAAGCGACTACTTTAGTCAACCATATTTCCAGAACCTAAGTTTTTACGGTTACTTCGGTGGTATAATACTATATTTCTGGTCCTATTCTATCACCCTATGTCTTCGTCATGTATCCCCAATTCCGTATTTATTTTATATATCATGTCAAACTTAGACAAATCGCTGACCGCATATCGCAAAGCGGCTAATTTAATCACCCATAAATCCAAAACCTAAGTTTTTACGGTAACTTGGGTGGTATAGTCCTACAGTTCTTGTTCTATTCTATCATCCTTTGTGTACGTAATGTTGGCACACTTCCGTATTTATTTTATATTTTTGTCAAAATTAGACAAATCCCTGTCCGCAGGTCGCAAAGCGACTACTTTAGTCAACCATATTTCCAGAACCTAAGTTTTTACGGTTACTTCGGTGGTATAATACTATATTTCTGGTCCTATTCTATCACCCTATGTCTTCGTCATGTATCCCCAATTCCGTATTTATTTTATATTTCATGTCAAACTTAGACAAATCGCTGACCGCATATCGCAAAGCGGCTAATTTAATCACCCATAAATCCAAAACCTAAGTTTTTACGGTAACTTGGGTGGTATAGTCCTACAGTTCTTGTTCTATTCTATCATCCTTTGTGTACTTAATGTTGGCACACTTCCATATTTATTTTATATTTCATGTCAAACTTAGACAAATCGCTGTCCGCACATCGCAAAGCGACTACTTTAACCACCCATATTTCCAAAACCTAAGTTTTTACGGTAACTTCGGTGGTATAATACTATATTTCTGGTCCTATTCTATCACCCTATGTCTACGTCATGTATCCCCAATTCCGTATTTATTTTGTATTTCATGTCAAAATAAGACAAATCGCTGACCGCAAATCGCAAAGCGGATACTTTAACCACCCATATTTCCAAAACCTAAGTTTTTACGGTAACTTGGTTGGAATAATACTAAAGTTCTGGTTATATTCTATCACCCTATGTGTATGTAATGTTAGCACACGTCCATATTTATTTTATAATTCATGTCAAACTTAGACAAATCGCTGACCGCACATCGCAAAGCGACTACTTTATCTACCCATATTTCCAAAACCTAAGTTTTTACGGTAAATTGGTTGGAATAAAACTAAAGTTCTGGTTATATTCTATCACTCTATGTGTACGTAATGTTGGCACACTTCCGTATTTATTTTATATTTCATGTCAAACCTGGATAAGTCGCTGACCGCACATCGCAAAGCGGCTAATTTAATCACCCATATTTCCAAAACAAAAGTTTTTACGGTAGCTTGGTTGGTATAATACTGAAGTTCTGGTTCTATTTTATCACTCTATGTGTACGTAATATTAGCACACTTCCGTATTTATTTTATATTTCATGTCAAACTTAGACAAATCGCTGTCCGCACATCGCAAAACGACTACTTTAATCACCCATATTTCCAAAACTTAAGTTTTTACGGTAACTTGGGTGGTATAGTCCTACAGTCCTTGTTCTATTCTATCATCCTAAGTGTACGTAATGTTGGCAAACTTCCGTATTTATTTATATTTCATGTCAAACTTAGACAAATCGCTGTCCGCACATCGCAAAGCGACTACTTTAGTCAACCATATTTCCAAAACCTACGTTTTTACGGTAACTTGGTTTGTATAATACTAAAGTTCTGGTTCTATTCTATCACGCTATGTGTATGTAATGCTAGCACACTTCCATATTTATTTTATATTTCATGTCAAACTTAGACAAATCGCTGTCCGCACATCGCAAAGCGACTACTTTAACCACCCATATTTCCAAAAACTAAGTTTTTACGGTAACTTCGGTGGTATAATAATATATTTCTGGTCCTTTTCTATCACCTTATGTCTACGTCATGTATCCCCAATTCCGTATTTATTTTGTATTTAATGTCAAACTAAGACAAATCGCTGACCGCACATCGCAAAGTGGCTAATTTAATCACCCATATTTCCAAAACCAAAGTTTTTACGGTAACTTGGTTGGTATAATACTGAAGTTCTGGTTCTATTTTATCACTCTATGTGTACGTAATATTAGCACACTTCCGTATTTATTTTATATTTCATGTCAAACTTAGACAAATCGCTGACCGCATATCGCAAAGCGGCTAATTTAATCACCCATATTTCCAAAACCTAAGTTTTTACGGTAACTTGGTTGGTATAATACTGAAGTTCTGGTTCTATTTTATCACTCTATGTGTACGTAATATTAGCACCTTTCCGTATTTATTTTATATTTCATGTCAAACTTAGACAAATCGCTGTCCGCACATCGCAAAGCGACTACTTTAACCACCCATATTTCCAAAACCTAAGTTTTTACGGTAACTTCGGTGGTATAATACTATATTTCAGGTCCTATTCTATCACCTTATGTCTACGTCATGTATCCCCAATTCCGTATTTATTTTGTATTTCATGTCAAACTAAGAGAAATCGCTGACCGCACATCGCAAAGCGGCTACTATAACCACCCATATTTCCATAACCTGAGATTTTACGGTAACTTGGGTGGTATAATACTGAAGTTCTGGTTCTATTCTATCACCCTATGTGTACCTAATGTTGGCACGCATCCGTATTTATTTTATATTTCATATCAAACTTAGACAAATCGCTGACCGCACATCGCAAAGCGGCTAATTTAATCACCCATATTTCCAAAACCTAAGTTTTTACGGTAACTTGGGTGGTATAGTCCTACAGTTCTTGTCCTATTCTATCATCCTAAGTGTACGTAATGTTGGCACACTTCTTTATTTATTTATAATTCATGTCAAACTCAGACAAATCGATGTCCGCACATCGCAAAGCGACTACTTTAGTCAACCATATTTCCAAAACCTAAGTTTTTACGGTTACTTCGGTGGTATAATACTATATTTCTGGTCCTATTCTATCACCCTATGTCTTCGTCATGTATCCCCAATTCCGTATTTATTTTTTATTTCATGTCAAACTAAGACAAATCGCTGACCGCACATCGCAAAGCGGCTTCTTTAACCACCCATATTTCCAAAACCTAAGTTTTTACGGTAACTTGTTTGAAATAATACTGAAGTTCTGGTTCTATTCTATCACCCTATGTGTACGTAATGTTAGCACACTTCCGAATTTATTTTATATTTCATGTCAAACAGACAAATCGCTGACCGCACATCGCAAAGTGGCTCATTTAATCACCCATATTTCCAAAATCAAAGTTTTTACGGTAACTTGGTTGGTATAATACTAAAGTTCTGGTTCTATTCTATCACCCTATGTGTACCTATTGTTGGCACACTTCCGTATTTATTTTATATTTCATGTCAAACCTAGACAAATCGCTGACCCCACATCGCAAAGCGGCTAATTTATTTACCCATATTTGCAAAACCTAAGTTTTTACGGTAAATTCGGTGGTATAATACTATATTTCTGGTACTATTCTATCACCCTATTTGTACGTCATGTATCTAGAATTCCGTATTTATTTTTATATTTCATGTCAAACCTAGACAAATTGCTGTCCGCACATTGCAAAGCGACTACTTTAATCACCCATATTTCCAAAACCTAAGTTTTTATAGTAACTTGGTTGGTAAAGTACAAAGTAAAGTACAAAGGTTCTGGTCCTATTCTATCATCCTATGTGTACGTCATGTTGGCACACTTCGGTATTTATTTTATATTTCATGTCAAACTTAGACAAATCGCTGACCGCACATCGCAAAGTGGCTCATTTAATCACCCATATTTCCAAAACCAAAGTTTTTACGGTAACTTAGGTGGTATAGTCCTACAGTTCTTGTCCTATTCTATCATCTTAAGTGTACGTAATGTTGGCACACTTCTTTATTTATTTATATTTCATGTCAAACTTAGACAAATCGCTGTCCGCACATCGCTAAGCGACTACTTTAGTCAACCATGTTTCCAAAACCTAAAGTTTTACGGTTACTTCGGTGGTATAATACTACATTTCTGGTCCTATTCTATCAAACTATGTCTACGTCATGTATCCTCAATTCCGTATTTATTTTGTATTTCATGTAAAAACAAGACAAATCGCTGACCGCACATCGCAAAGCGGCTACTTTAACCACCCATATTTCCAAAACCTAAGTTTTTACGGTAACTTCGGTGGTATAATACTATATTTCTTGTACTATTCTATCACCCTATGTGTACGTCATGTATCCACACATCCGTATTTATTTTTATATTTCATGTTAAACTTAGACAAATCGCTGACCGCACATCGCAAAGCGGCTACTTTAATCACCCATATTTCCAAAACCTAAGTTTTTACGTGACTTCCGTGGTATAATACTATATTTCTGGTCCTATTCTATCACCTTATGTCTACGTCATGTATCCCCAATTCCGTATTTATTTTGTATTTCATGTCAAAATACGACAAATCGCTGACCGCAAATCGCAAAGCGGATACTTTAACCACCCATATTTCCAAAACCTAAGTTTTTACGGTAACTTGGTTGGAATAATACTAAAGTTCTGGTTATATTCTATCACCCTATGTGTATGTAATGTTAGCACACGTCCATATTTATTTTATAATTCATGTCAAACTTAGACAAATCGCTGACCGCACATCGCAAAGCGACTACTTTATCTACCCATATTTCCAAAACCTAAGTTTTTACGGTAAATTGGTTGGAATAATACTAAAGTTCTGGTTATATTCTATCACTCTATGTGTACGTAATGTTGGCACACTTCCGTATTTATTTTATATTTCATGTCAAACCTGGATAAGTCGCTGACCGCACATCGCAAAGCGGCTAATTTAATCACCCATATTTCCAAAACCTACGTTTTTACGGTAACTTGGGTGGTATAGTCCTACAGTTCTTGTCCTATTCTATCATCCTATGTGTACGTAATGTTGGCACACTTCCGTATTTATTCAATATTTCATGTCAAACTAAGACAAATCGCTGTCCGCACATCGCATTGCGACTACTTTAACTACCTATATTTCCAAAACCTAGGTTTTTACGGTAACTTGGATTGTATAATACTAAAGTTCTGGTTCTATTCTATCACGCTATGTGTATGTAATGCTAGCACACTTCCATATTTATTTTATATTTCATGTCAAACTTAGACAAATCGCTGTCCGCACATCGCAAAGCGACTACTTTAACCACCCATATTTCCAAAACCTAAGTTTTTACGGTAACTTCGGTGGTATAATAATATATTTCTGGTCCTATTCTATCACCTTATGTCTACGTCATGTATCCCCAATTCCGTATTTATTTTGTATTTCATGTCAAACTAAGACAAATCGCTGACCGCACATCGCAAAGTGGCTAATTTAATGACCCATATTTCCAAAACCAAAGTTTTTACGGTAACTTGGTTGGTATAATACTGAAGTTCTGGTTCTATTTTATCACTTTATGTGTACGTAATATTAGCACACTTCCGTATTTATTTTATATTTCATGTCAAACTTAGACAAATCGCTGACCGCATATCGCAAAGCGGATAATTTAATCACCCATATTTCCAAAACCTAAGTTTTTACGGTAACTTGGATGGTATAGTCCTACAGTTCTTGTCCTATTCTATCATCCTAAGTGTACGTAATGTTGGCACACATCCGTATTTATTTTATATTTCATATCAAACTTAGACAAATCGCTGACCGCACATCGCAAAGCGGCTAATTTAATCACCCATATTTCCAAAACCTAAGTTTTTACGGTAACTTGGGTGGTATAGTCCTACAGTTCTTGTCCTATTCTATCATCCTAAGTGTACGTAATGTTGGCACACTTCTTTATTTATTTATAATTCATGTCAAACTTAGACAAATCGATGTCCGCACATCGCAAAGCGACTACTTTAGTCAACCATATTTCCAAAACCTAAGTTTTTACGGTTACTTCGGTGGTATAATACTATATTTCTGGTCCTATTCTATCACCCTATGTCTTCGTCATGTATCCCCAATTCCGTATTTATTTTTTATTTCATGTCAAACTAAGACAAATCGCTGACCGCACATCGCAAAGCGGCTTCTTTAACCACCCATATTTCCAAAACCTAAGTTTTTACGGTAACTTGTTTGGTATAATACTGAAGTTCTGGTTCTATTCTATCACCCTATGTGTACGTAATGTTAGCACACTTCCGTATTTATTTTATATTTCATGTCAAACAGACAAATCGCTGACCGCACATCGCAAAGTGGCTCATTTAATCACCCATATTTCCAAAATCAAAGTCTTTACGGTAACTTGGTTGGTATAATACTAAAGTTCTGGTTCTATTCTATCACGCTATGTGTATGTAATGCTAGCACACTTCCATATTTATTTTATATTTCATGTCAAACTTAGACAAATCGCTGTCCGCACATCGCAAAGCGACTACTTTAACCACCCATATTTCCAAAACCTAAGTTTTTACGGTAAATTCGGTGGTATAATACTATATTTCTGGTACTATTCTATCACCCTATTTGTACGTCATGTATCTAGAATTCCGTATTTATTTTTATATTTCATGTCAAACCTAGACAAATTGCTGTCCGCACATTGCAAAGCGACTACTTTAATCACCCATATTTCCAAAACCTAAGTTTTTATAGTAACTTGGTTGGTAAAGTACAAAGTAAAGTACAAAGGTTCTGGTCCTATTCTATCATCCTATGTGTACGTCATGTTGGCACACTTCGGTATTTATTTTATATTTCATGTCAAACTTAGACAAATCGCTGACCGCACATCGCAAAGTGGCTCATTTAATCACCCATATTTCCAAAACCTAAGTTTTTACGGTAACTTGGGTGGTATAGTCCTACAGTTCTTGTCCTATTCTATCATCCTAAGTGTACGTAATGTTGGCACACTTCTTTATTTATTTATATTTCATGTCAAACTTAGACAAATCGCTGTCCGCACATCGCTAAGCGACTACTTTAGTCAACCATGTTTTCCAAAACCTAAAGTTTTACGGTTACTTCGGTGGTATAATACTACATTTCTGGTCCTATTCTATCAACCTATGTCTACGTCATGTATCCTCAATTCCGTATTTATTTTGTATTTCATGTAAAAATAAGACAAATCGCTGACCGCACATCGCAAAGCGGCTACTTTAACCACCCATATTTCCAAAACCTAAGTTTTTACGGTAACTTCGGTGGTATAATACTATATTTCTGGTACTATTCTATCACCCTATGTGTACGTCATGTATCCACACATCCGTAATTATTTTTATATTTCATGTTAAACTTAGACAAATCGCTGACCGCACATCGCAAAGCGGCTACTTTAATCACCCATATTTCCAAAACCTAAGTTTTTACGGTAACTTCCGTGGTATAATACTATATTTCTGGTCCTATTCTATCACCTTATGTCTACTTCATGTATCCCCAATTCCGTATTTATTTTGTATTTCATGTCAAACTAAGAGAAACCGCTGACCGCACATCGCAAAGCGGCTACTATAACCACCCATATTTCCAAAACCTAAGTTTTTACGGTAACTTGGGTGGTATAATACTAAAGTTCTGGTTCTATTCTATCACCCTATGTGTACCTAATGTTGGCACACTTTCGTATTTATTTTATATTTCATGTCAAACTTAGACAAATCGCTGACCGCACATCGCAAAGCGGCTAATTTAATCACCCATATTTCCAAAACCTAAGTTTTTACGGTAACTTGGGTGGTATAGTCCTACAGTTCTTGTCCTATTCTATCATCCTAAGTGTACGTAATGTTGTCACACTTCTTTATTTATTTATAATTCATGTCAAACTTAGACAAATCGATGTCCGCACATCGCAAAGCGACTACTTTAGTCAACCATATTTCCAAAACCTAAGTTTTACGGTTACTTCGGTGGTATAATACTATATTTCTGGTCCTATTCTATCACCCTATGTCTTCGTCATGTATCCCCAATTCCGTATTTATTTTTTATTTCATGTCAAACTAAGACAAATCGCTGACCGCACATCGCAAAGCGGCTACTTTAACCACCCATATTTCCAAAACCTAAGTTTTTACGGTAACTTGTTTGGTATAATACTGAAGTTCTGGTTCTATTCTATCATCCTATGTGTACGTAATGTTAGCACACTTCCGTATTTATTTTAAATTTCATGTCAAACTAAGAGAAATCGCTGACCGCACATCGCAAAGTGGCTCATTTAATCACCCATATTTCCAAAACCAAAGTTTTTACGGTAACTTGGTTGGTATAATACTAAAGTTCTGGTTCTATTCTATCACCCTATGTGTACCTAATGTTAGCACACTTCCGTATTTATTTTATATTTCATGTCAAACCTAGACAAATCGCTGACCCCACATCGCAAAGCGGCTAATTTATTTACCCATATTTGCAAAACCTAAGTTTTACGGTAAATTCGGTGGTATAATACTATATTTCTGGTACTATTCTATCACCCTATGTGTACGTCATGTATCAACACATCCGTATTTATTTTTATATTTCATGTTAAACTTAGACAAATCGCTGTCCGCACATCGCAAAACGACTACTTTAATCACCCATATTTCCAAAACCCAAGTTTTTACGGTAAATTCGGTGGTATAATACTATATTTCTGGTACTATTCTATCACCCTATTTGTACGTCATGTATCTAGAATTCCGTATTTATTTTTATATTTCATGTCAAACCTAGACAAATTGCTGTCCGCACATTGCAAAGCGACTACTTTAATCACCCATATTTCCAAAACCTAAGTTTTTATAGTAACTTGGTTGGTAAAGTACAAAGTAAAGTACAAAGGTTCTGGTCCTATTCTATCATCCTATGTGTACGTCATGTTGGCACACTTCGGTATTTATTTTATATTTCATGTCAAACTTAGACAAATCGCTGACCGCACATCGCAAAGTGGCTCATTTAATCACCCATATTTCCAAAACCTAAGTTTTTACGGTAACTTGGGTGGTATAGTCCTACAGTTCTTGTCCTATTCTATCATCCTAAGTGTACGTAATGTTGGCACACTTCTTTATTTATTTATATTTCATGTCAAACTTAGACAAATCGCTGTCCGCACATCGCTAAGCGACTACTTTAGTCAACCATGTTTTCCAAAACCTAAAGTTTTACGGTTACTTCGGTGGTATAATACTACATTTCTGGTCCTATTCGATCAACCTATGTCTACGTCATGTATCCTCAATTCCGTATTTATTTTGTATTTCATGTAAAAATAAGACAAATCGCTGACCGCATATCGCAAAGCGGCTACTTTAACCACCCATATTTCCAAAACCTAAGTTTTTACGGTAACTTCGGTGGTATAATACTATATTTCTGGTACTATTCTATCACCCTATGTGTACGTCATGTATCCACACATCCGTATTTATTTTTATATTTCATGTTAAACTTAGACAAATCGCTGACCGCACATCGCAAAGCGGCTACTTTAATCACCCATATTTCCAAAACCTAAGTTTTTACGGTAACTTCCGTGGTATAATACTATATTTCTGGTCCTATTCTATCACCTTATGTCTACTTCATGTATCCCCAATTCCGTATTTATTTTGTATTTCATGTCAAACTAAGAGAAACCGCTGACCGCACATCGCAAAGCGGCTACTATAACCACCCATATTTCCAAAACCTAAGTTTTTACGGTAACTTGGGTGGTATAATACTAAAGTTCTGGTTCTATTCTATCACCCTATGTGTACCTAATGTTGGCACACTTTCGTATTTATTTTATATTTCATGTCAAACTTAGACAAATCGCTGACCGCACATCGCAAAGCGGCTAATTTAATCACCCATATTTCCAAAACCTAAGTTTTTACGGTAACTTGGGTGGTATAGTCCTACAGTTCTTGTCCTATTCTATCATCCTAAGTGTACGTAATGTTGTCACACTTCTTTATTTATTTATAATTCATGTCAAACTTAGACAAATCGATGTCCGCACATCGCAAAGCGACTACTTTAGTCAACCATATTTCCAAAACCTAAGTTTTACGGTTACTTCGGTGGTATAATACTATATTTCTGGTCCTATTCTATCACCCTATGTCTTCGTCATGTATCCCCAATTCCGTATTTATTTTTTATTTCATGTCAAACTAAGACAAATCGCTGACCGCACATCGCAAAGCGGCTACTTTAACCACCCATATTTCCAAAACCTAAGTTTTTACGGTAACTTGTTTGGTATAATACTGAAGTTCTGGTTCTATTCTATCATCCTATGTGTACGTAATGTTAGCACACTTCCGTATTTATTTTAAATTTCATGTCAAACTAAGAGAAATCGCTGACCGCACATCGCAAAGTGGCTCATTTAATCACCCATATTTCCAAAACCAAAGTTTTTACGGTAACTTGGTTGGTATAATACTAAAGTTCTGGTTCTATTCTATCACCCTATGTGTACCTAATGTTAGCACACTTCCGTATTTATTTTATATTTCATGTCAAACCTAGACAAATCGCTGACCCCACATCGCAAAGCGGCTAATTTATTTACCCATATTTGCAAAACCTAAGTTTTACGGTAAATTCGGTGGTATAATACTATATTTCTGGTACTATTCTATCACCCTATGTGTACGTCATGTATCAACACATCCGTATTTATTTTTATATTTCATGTTAAACTTAGACAAATCGCTGTCCGCACAACGCAAAACGACTACTTTAATCACCCATATTTCCAAAACCCAAGTTTTTACGGTAACTTTTTTGGAATAATACTGAAGTTCTGGTTCTATTCTATCACCCTATGTGTACGTAATGTTAGCAAACTTCCGTATTTATTTTATATTTCATGTCAAACTTAGACCAGTCGCTGACCGCACATCGCAAAGCGGCTAATTTAATCACCCATATTTCCAAAACCTAAGTTTTTACGGTAACTTGGGTGGTATAGTCCTACAGTTCTTGTCCTATTCTATCATCCTATGTGTACGTCATGTTGGCACACATCCATATTTATTTTATAATTCATGTCAAACTTAGACAAATCGCTGACCGCACATCGCAAAGCGACTACTTTATCTACCCATATTTCCAAAACCTAAGTTTTTACGGTAACTTAGTTGGAATAATACTAAAGTTCTGTTTCTATTCTATCACCCTATGTGTATGTAATGTTAGCACACTTCCATATTTATTTTATAATTCATGTCAAACTTAGACAAATTGCTGTCCGCACATCGCAAAGCGACTACTTTAGTCACCCATATTTCCAAAACCTAAATTTTTACGGTAACATCGGTGGTATAATACTATATTTCTGGTACTATTCTATCACTCTACTTGTACGTCATGTATCCAGAACTCCGTATTTATTTTCATATTTCATGTCAAACCTAGATAAATTGCTGTCCGCACATCGCAAAGCGACTACTTTATCTACCAATATTTCCAAAACCTAAGTTATTACGGTAACTTGGTTGGAATAATACTAAAGTTCTGGTTATATTCCATCACCCTCTGTGTATGTAATGTTAGCACACGTCCATATTTATTTTATAATTCATGTCAAACTTAGACAAATCGCTGACCGCACATCGCAAAGCGACTACTTTATCTACCCATATTTCAAAAACCTAAGTTTTTACGGTAACTTGGTTGGAATAATACTAAAGTTCTGGTTATATTCTATCATTCTATGTGTATCTAATGTTGGCACACTTCAGTATTTATTTGATATTTCATGTCAAATTTAGATAAGTCGCTGACCGCACATCGCAAAGCGGCTAATTTAATCACCCATATTTCCAAAACCTACGTTTTTACGGTAACTTGGGTGGTATAGTCCTACAGTTCTTGTCCTATTCTATCATCCTATGTGTACGTAATGTTGGCACACTTCCGTATTTATTCAATATTTCATGTCAAACTAAGACAAATCGCTGTCCGCACATCGCAAAGCGACTACTTTAACTACCCATATTTCCAAAACCTAGGTTTTTGCGGTAACTTGGTTTGTATAATACTAAAGTTCTGGTTCTATTCTATCACGCTATGGGTATGTAATGTTAGCACACTTCCATATTTATTTTATATTTCATGTCAAACTTAGACAAATCGCTGTCCGCACATCGCAAAGCGACTACTTTAACCACCCATATTTCCAAAACCTAAGTTTTTACGGTAACTTCGGTGGTATAATACTATAATTCAGGTCCTATTCTATCACCTTATGTCTACGTCATGTATCCCAAATTCCGTATTTATTTTGTATTTCATGTCAAACTAAGAGAAATCGCTGACCGCACATCGCAAAGCGGCTACTATAACCACCCATATTTCCATAACCTAAGATTTTACGGTAACTTGGGTGGTATAATACTAAAGTTCTGGTTCTATTCTATCACCCTATGTGTGCCTAATGTTGGCACACATCCGTATTTATTTTATATTTCATGTCAAACTTAGACAAATCGCTGACCGCACATCGCAAAGCGGCTAATTTAATCACCCATATTTCCAAAACCTAAGTTTTTACGGTAACTTGGGTGGTATAGTCCTACAGTTCTTGTTCTATTCTATCATCCTTTGTGTACGTAATGTTGGCGCACTTCCGTATTTATTATATATTTTTGTCAAACTTAGACAAATCGCTGTCCGCACATCGCAAAGCGACTACTTTAACCACCCATATATTTCAAAACCTAAGTTTTTACGGTAACTTGGGTGATATAGTCCTACAGTTCTGGTCCTATTCTATCATCCTATGTGTACGTTATGTTGGCACACTTCCGTATTTTTTATATTTAATTCAAACTTATGCAAATCGCTGACCGCATATCGCAAAGCGGCTACTTTTATCACCCATATTTCCAAAACCTAAGTTTTTACGGTAATTTGGGTGGTATTACACTAAATTTCTGGTTCTATTCTATCACCCTATGTGTACGTAATGTTAGCACACTTCCGTATTTATTTTATATTTCATGTCAAACAGACAAATCGCTGACCGCACATCGCAAAGTGGCTCATTTAATCACCCATATTTCCAAAATCAAAGTCTTTACGGTAACTTGGTTGGTATAATACTAAAGTTCTGGTTCGATTCTATCACCCTATGTGTACCTATTGTTGGCACACTTCCGTATTTATTTTATATTTCATGTCAAACCTAGACAAATCGCTGACCCCACATCGCAAAGCGGCTAATTTATTTACCCATATTTGCAAAACCTAAGTTTTTACGGTAAATTCGGTGGTATAATACTATATTTCTGGTACTATTCTATCACCCTATTTGTACGTCATGTATCTAGAATTCCGTATTTATTTTTATATTTCATGTCAAACCTAGACAAATTGCTGTCCGCACATTGCAAAGCGACTACTTTAATCACCCATATTTCCAAAACCTAAGTTTTTATAGTAACTTGGTTGGTAAAGTACAAAGTAAAGTACAAAGGTTCTGGTCCTATTCTATCATCCTATGTGTACGTCATGTTGGCACACTTCGGTATTTATTTTATATTTCATGTCAAACTTAGACAAATCGCTGACCGCACATCGCAAAGTGGCTCATTTAATCATCCATATTTCCAAAACCTAAGTTTTTACGGTAACTTGGGTGGTATAGTCCTACAGTTCTTGTCCTATTCTATCATCCTAAGTGTACGTAATGTTGTCACACTTCTTTATTTATTTATAATTCATGTCAAACTTAGACAAATCGATGTCTGCACATCGCAAAGCGACTACTTTAGTCAACCATATTTCCAAAACCTAAGTTTTACGGTTACTTCGGAGGTATAATACTATATTTCTGGTCCTATTCTATCACCCTATGTCTTCGTCATGTATCCCCAATTCCGTATTTATTTTTTATTTCATGTCAAACTAAGACAAATCGCTGACCGCACATCGCAAAGCGGCTACTTTAACCACCCATATTTCCAAAACCTACGTTTTTACGGTAACTTGTTTGGTATAATACTGAAGTTCTGGTTCTATTCTATCATCCTATGTGTACGTAATGTTAGCACACTTCCGTATTTATTTTAAATTTCATGTCAAACTAAGAGAAATCGCTGACCGCACATCGCAAAGTGGCTCATTTAATCACTCATATTTCCAAAACCAAAGTTTTTACGGTAACTTGGTTGGTATAATACTAAAGTTCTGGTTCTATTCTATCACCCTATGTGTACCTAATGTTAGCACACTTCCGTATTTATTTTATATTTCATGTCAAACCTAGACAAATCGCTGACCCCACATCGCAAAGCGGCTAATTTATTTACCCATATTTGCAAAACCTAAGTTTTTACGGTAAATTCGGTGGTATAATACTATATTTCTGGTACTATTCTATCACCCTATGTGTACGTCATGTATCAACACATCCGTATTTATTTTTATATTTCATGTTAAACTTAGACAAATCGCTGTCCGCACATCGCAAAACGACTACTTTAATCACCCATATTTCCAAAACCCAAGTTTTTACGGTAACTTCGGTTGTATAATACTATATTTCTGGTACTATTCTATCACCCTATTTGTACGTCATGTATCCAGAATTCCGTATTTATTTTTATATTTCATGTTAAACTTAGACAAATCGCTGTCCGCACATCGCAAAACGACTACTTTAATCACCCATATTTCCAAAACCTAAGTTTTTACGGTAACTTGGGTGGTATAGTCCTACAGTCCTTGTTCTATTCTATCATCCTAAGTGTACGTAATGTTGGCACACTTCCGTATTTATTTATATTTCATGTCAAACTTAGACAAATCGCTGTCCGCACATCGCAAAGCGACTAGTTTAGTCAACCATATTTCCAAAACCTACGTTTTTACGGTTACTTTGGTGGTATAATACTATATTTCTGGTCCTATTCTATCACCCTATGTCTACGTCATGTATCCCCAATTCCGTATTTATTTTGTATTTCATGTCAAAATAAGACAAATCGCTGACCGCAAATCGCAAAGCGGCTACTTTAACCACCCATATTTCCAAAACCTAAGTTTTTACGGTAACTTTTTTGGAATAATACTGAAGTTCTGGTTCTATTCTATCACCCTATGTGTACGTAATGTTGGCACACTTCTTTATTTATTTATATTTCATGTCAAACTTAGACAAATCGCTGTCCGCACATCGCAAAGCGACTACTTTAACCACCGATATTTCCAAAACCTAAGTTTTTACGGTAACTTCGGTGGTATAATACTATAATTCAGGTCCTATTCTATCACCTTATGTCTACGTCATGTATCCCAAATTCCGTATTTATTTTGTATTTCATGTCAAACTAAGAGAAATCGCTGACCGCACATCGCAAAGCGGCTACTATAACCACCCATATTTCCATAACCTAAGTTTTTACGGTAACTTGGGTGGTATAGTCCTACAGTTCTTGTCCTATTCTATCATCCTAAGTGTACGTAATGTTGGCACACTTCTTTATTTATTTATAATTCATGTCAAACTTAGACAAATCGATGTCCGCACATCGCAAAGCGACTACTTTAGTCAACCATATTTCCAAAACCTAAGTTTTTACGGTTACTTCGGTGGTATAATACTATATTTCTGGTCCTATTCTATCACCCTATGTCTTCGTCATGTATCCCCAATTCCGTATTTATTTTTTATTTCATGTCAAACTAAGACAAATCGCTGACCGCACATCGCAAAGTGGCTTCTTTAACAACCCATATTTCCAAAACCTAAGTTTTTACGGTAACTTGTTTGGTATAATACTGAAGTTCTGGTTCTATTCTATCACCCTATGTGTACGTAATGTTAGCATACTTCCGTATTTATTTTATATTTCATGTCAAACTTAGACAAATCGCTGACCGCATATCGCAAAGCTTCTAATTTAATCACCCATATTTCCAAAACCTAAGTTTTTACGGTAACTTGGGTGGTATAGTCCTACAGTTCTTGTTCTATTCTATCATCCTTTGTGTACGTAATGTTGGCACACTTCCGTATTTATTATATATTTTTGTCAAACTTAGACAAATCGCTGTCCGCACATCGCAAAGCGACTACTTTAACCACCCATATTTCCAAAACCTAAGTTTTTACGGTAACTTGGGTGATATAGTCCTACAGTTCTGGTCCTATTCTATCATCCTATGTGTACGTTATGTTGGCACACTTCCGTATTTTTTATATTTAATTCAAACTTATGCAAATCGCTGACCGCATATCGCAAAGCGGCTACTTTTATCACCCATATTTCCAAAACCTAAGTTTTTACGGTAATTTGGGTGGTATAACACTAAATTTCTGGTCCTATTCTATCATCCTATGGGTACGTCATGTATCCACAATTCCATATTGATTTTTATAATTCATATCAAACTTAGACAAATCGCTGTCCGCACATCGCAAAGCGACTACCTTTATCAGCCATATTTCCAAAAACCTAAGTTTTTAAGGTAACTTGGGTGGTATAGTACTAAAGTTCTAGTCCTATTCTATCATCCTATGGGTACGTCATGTTGGCACACTTCTGTATTTATTTTATAATTCATGTCAAACTTAGACAAATCGCTGACCGCACATCGCAAAGCGACTTCTTTAACTACCCATATTTCCAAAACCTAAGTTTTTACGGAAACTTGGTTGGTATAATACTAAAGTTCTGGTTCTATTCTATCACCCTATGTGTATGTAATGTTAGCACACTTCGATATTTATTTTATATTTCATGTCAAACTTAGACAAATCGCTGACCGCTCATCGCAAAGCGGCTAATTTAATCACCCATATTTCCAAAACCTAAGTTTTTACGGTAACTTGGGTGATATAGTCCTACAGTTCTGGTCCTATTATATCATCCTATGTGTACGTAATGTTGGCACACTTCCGTATTTTTTTTTTTATTTCATGTCAAACTTAGACAAATCGCTGTCCGCACATCGCAAAGCGACTACTTTAACCACCCATATTTCCAAAACCTAAGTTTTTACGGTAACTTGGGTGATATAGTCCTACAGTTCTGGTCCTATTCTATCATCCTATGTGTACGTTATGTTGGCACACTTCCGTATTTTTTATATTTAATTCAAACTTATGCAAATCGCTGACCGCATATCGCAAAGCGGCTACTTTTATCACCCATATTTCCAAAACCTAAGTTTTTACGGTAATTTGGGTTGTATAACACTAAATTTCTGGTCCTATTCTATCATCCTATGGGTACGTCATGTATCCACAATTCCATATTGATTTTTATAATTCATATCAAACTTAGACAAATCGCTGTCCGCACATCGCAAAGCGACTACCTTTATCAGCCATATTTCCAAAAACCTAAGTTTTTAAGGTAACTTGGGTGGTATAGTACTAAAGTTCTAGTCCTATTCTATCATCCTATGGGTACGTCATGTTGGCACACTTCTGTATTTATTTTATAATTCATGTCAAACTTTGACTAATCGCTGTCCGCAAATCGCAAAGCGACTACTTTAATCACCCATATTTCCAAAACCTAAGTTTTTACGTTAAGTTGGTTTGAATAATACTAAAGTTCTGGTTCTATTCTATCACCCTATGTGTATCTAATGTTAGCACACTTCCATATTTATTTTATAATTCATATCAAACTTAGACAATTCGTTGACCGCACATCGCAAAGCGACTACTTTAATCACCCATATTTCCAAAACCTAAGTTTTTATGGTAACTTGGGTGGTAAAGTACAAAGGTTCTGGTCATATTCTATCATACTATGTGTACGTCATGTTGGCACACTTCCGTATTTATTTTATATTTCATGTCAAACTAAGACATCTCGTTGACCGCACATCGCAAAGCGGCAACTTTAACCATCCATAATTCCAAAACCTAAGTTTTTACGGTAACTTGTTTGGTATAATACTGAAGTTCTGGTTCTATTCTATCACCCTATGTGTACGTAATGCTAGCACACTTCCGTATTTTTTTATATTTCATGTCAAACTTAGACAAATCGCTGTCCGCACATCGCAAAGCGACTACTTTAACCACCCATATTTCCAAAACCTAAGTTTTTACGGTAATTTGGGTGGTATAACACTAAATTTCTGGTCCTATTCTATCATCCTATGGGTACGTCATATATCCACAATTCCATATTGATTTTTATAATTCATATCAAACTTAGACAAATCGCTGTCCGCACATCGCAAAGCGACTACCTTTATCAGCCATATTTCCAAAACCTAAGTTTTTGCGGTAACTTCGGTGCTATAATACTATATTTCTGGTACTATTCTATCAATATATGTGTACCTAATGTTGGCACACTTCCGTATTTATTTTATATTTCATGTCAAACTTAGATAAGTCGCTGACCGCACATCGCAAAGCGGCTAATTTAATCACCCATATTTCAAAAACCTACGTTTTTACCGTAACTTGGGTGGTATAGTCCTACAGTTCTTGTCCTATTCTATCATCCTATGTGTACGTAATTTTGGCACACTTCCGTATTTATTCAATATTTCATGTCAAACTAAGACAAATCGCTGTCCGAACATCGCAAAGCGACTACTTTAACTACCCATATTTCCAAAACCTAGGTTTTTACGGTAACTTGGTTTGTATAGTACTAAAGTTCTGGTTCTATTCTATCACGCTATGTATATGTAATGTTAGCACACTTCCATATTTATTTTATATTTCATGTCAAACTTAGATAAGTCGCTGACCGCACATCGCAAAGCGGCTAATTTAATCACCCATATTTCCAAAACCTAAGTTTTTACGGTAACTTTGGTGGTATAATACTATATTTCTGGTACTATTCTATCACCCTATGTATACGTCATGTATCCACACATCCGTATTTATTTTTATATTTCATGTTAAACTTAGACAAATCGCTGTCCGCAAATCGCAAAGCGACTACTTTAATCACCCATATTTCCAAAACCTAAGTTTTTACGGTAACTTGGTTGGAATAATACTAAAGTTCTGGTTCTATTCTATAACCCTATGTGTATCTAATGTTATCACACTTCCATATTTATTTTATAATTCATGTCAAACTTAGACAAATCGTTGACCGCACATCGCAAAGCGACTACTTTAATCACCCATATTTCCAAAACCTAAGATTTTATGGTAACTTGGGTGGTAAAGTACAAAGGTTCTGGTCCTATTCTATCATCCCATGTGTACGTCATGTTGGCACACTTCCGTATTTATTTTATATTTCATGTCAAACTAAGACAAATCGTTGACCGCACATCGCAAAGCGGCTACTTTAACCACCCATATTTCCAAAACCTACGTTTTTACGGTAACTTGTTTGGTATAATACTGAAGTTCTGGTTCTATTCTATCACCCTATGTGTACGTAATGTTAGCACACCTCCGTATTTATTTTATATTTTATGTCAAACTTAGACAAATCGCTGACCGAACATCGCAAAGCGGCTAATTTAATCACCCATATTTCCAAAACCTAAGTTTTTACGGTAACTTGGGTGGTATAGTCCTACAGTTCTGGTCCTATTCTATCATCCTATGTGTACGTTATGTTGGCAAACTTCCGTATTTTTTATATTTAATTCAAACTTAGGCAAATCGCTGACCGGATATCGCAAAGCGGCTACTTTTATCACCCATATTTCCAAAACCTAAGTTTTTACGGTAATTTGGGTGGTATAACACTAAATTTCTGGTCCTATTCTATCATCCTATGGGTACGTCATGTATCCACAATTCCATATTGATTTTTATAATTCATATCAAACTTAGACAAATCGCTGTCCGCACATCGCAAAGCGACTACCTTTATCAGCCATATTTCCAAAAACCTAATTTTTTAAGGTAACTTGGGTGGTATAGTACTAAAGTTCTAGTCCTATTCTATCATCCTATGGGTACGTCATGTTGGCACACTTCTGTATTTATTTCATATTTCATGTAAAACTTAGACAAGTCGCTGACCGCACATCGCAAAGCGGCTAATTTAATCGCCCATATTTCCAAAACCTAAGTTTTTACGGTAATTTGGGTGGTATAACACTAAATTTCTGGTCCTATTCTATCATCCTATGGGTACGTCATGTTGGCACACTTCCGTATTTATTCAATATTTCATGTCAAACTAAGACAAATCGCTGTCCGCACATCGCAAAGCGACTACCTTTATCAGCCATATTTCCAAAAACCTAAGTTTTTAAGGTAACTTGGGTGGTATAGTACTAAAGTTCTAGTCCTATTTTATCACCCTATGTGTACGTCATGTATCCACACATCCGTATTTATTTTATATTTCATGTCAAACTTAGATAAGTCGCTGACCGCACATCGCAAAGCGGCTAATTTAATCGCCAATATTTCCAAAACCTACGTTTTTACGGTAACTTGGGTGGTATAGTCCTACAGTTCTTGTCCTATTCTATCATCCTATGTGTACGTAATGTTGTCACACTTCCGTATTTATTCAATATTTCATGTCAAACTAAGACAAATCGCTGTCCGCACATCGCAAAGCGACTACTTTAACTACCCATATTTCCAAAACCTAGGTTTTTACGGTAACTTGGTTTGTATAGTACTAAAGTTCTGGTTCTATTCTATCACGCTATGTATATGTAATGTTAGCACACTTCCATGTTAATTTTATATTTCATGTCAAACTTAGACAAATCGCTGTCCGCACATCGCAAAGCGACTACTTTAATCACCCATATTTCCAAAACCTAAGTTTTTACGGTAACTTCGGTGGTATAATACTATATTTCTGGTACTATTCTATCACCCTATGTGTACGTCATGTATCCACACATCCGTATTTATTTTTATATTTCATGTTAAACCTAGAAAAATCGCTGTCCCCAAATCGCAAAGGGACTACTTTAATCACCCATATTTCCAAAACCTAAGTTTTTACGGTAACTTGGTTGGAATAATACTAAAGTTCTGGTTCTATTCTATCACCCTATATGTATCTAATGTTAGCACAATTCCATATTTATTTTATAATTCATGTCAAACTTAGATAAATCGTTGACCGCACATCGCAAAGCGACTACTTTAATCACCCATATTTCCAAAACCTAAGTTTTTATGGCAACTTGGGTGGTAAAGTACAAAGGTTCTGGTCCTATTCTATCATCCCATGTGTACGTCATGTTGGCACACTTCCGTATTTATTTTATATTTCATGTCAAACTAAGACAAATCGTTAACCGCACATCGCAAAGCGGCTTCTTTAACCACCCATATTTCCAAAACCTACGTTTTTACGGTAACTTGTTTGGTATAATACTGAAGTTCTGGTTCCATTCAATCACCCTATGTGTACGTAATGTTAGCACACCTCCGGATTTATTTTATATTTCATGTCAAACTTAGACAAATCGCTGACCGCACATCGCAAAGCGGCTAATTTAATCACCCATATTTCCAAAACCTAAGTTTTTACGCGTAACTTGGGTGGTATAGTCCTACAGTTCTGGTCCTATTCTATCATCCTATGGGTACGTCATGTATCCACAATTCCATATTGATTTTTATAATTCATATCAAACTTAGACAAATCGCTGTCCGCACATCGCAAAGCGACTACCTTTATCAGCCATATTTCCAAAACCTAAGTTTTTAAGGTAACTTGGGTGGTATAGTACTAAAGTTCTAGTCCTATTCTATCATCTTATGGGTTAGTCATATTGGAACACTTCTGTATTTTTTTATATTTCATGTCAAACTTAGACGAATCGCTGTCCGCAAATCGCAAAGGGACTACTTTAATCACCCATATTTCCAAAACCTAAGTTTTTACGGTAACTTGGTTGGAATAATACTAAAGTTCTGGTTCTATTCTATCACCCTATGTGTACGTAATGTTAGCACACCTCCGTATTTATTTTATATTTCATGTCAAACTTAGACAAATCGCTGACCGCACATCGCAAAGCGGCTAATTTAATCACCCATTTTTCCAAAACCTACGTTTTTACGGTAACTTGGGTGGTATAGTCCTACAGTTCTGGTCCTATTGTATCATCCTATGTGTACGTTATGTTGGTACACTTCCGTATTTTTTATATTTAATTCAAACTTAATTTCTAAAGTATAATACTAAAGTTCTGGTTCTATTCTATCACCCTATGTGTATGTAATGTTAGCACACTTCCATATTAATTTTATATTTCATGTCAAACTTAGACAAATCGCTAACCGCACATCGCAAAGCGGCTAATTTAATCGCCCAGATTTCCAAAACCTAAGTTTTTACGGTAACTTGGGTGGTATAGTCCTACAGTTCTTGTCCTATTCTATCATCCTATGTGTACGTATTGTTGGCACACTTCCGTATTTTTTTATATTTCATGTCAAACTTAGAAGAATCGCTGTCCACACATCGCAAAGCGACTACTTTAACCACCCATATTTACAAAACCTAAGTTTTTACGGTAACTTCGGTGGTATAATACTATATTTCTGGTACTATTATATCACCCTATGTGTACGTCATGTATCCACACATCCGTATTTATTTTTATATTTCATGTCAAACTTAGACAAATCGCTGTCCGCACATCGCAAAGTGACTACTTTAATCACCCATATTTCCAAAACCTAAGTTTTTACGGTAACTTCGGTGCTATAATACTATATTTCTAGTACTATTCTATCACTCTATTTGTACGTCATGTATCCACACATCCGTATTTATTTTTATATTTCATGTTAAACCTAGAAAAATCGCTGTCCGCAAATCGCAAAGGGACTACTTTAATCACCCATATTTCCAAAACCTACGTTTTTACGGTAACTTGGTTGGAATAATACTAAATTTCTGGTTCTATTCTATCACCCTATATGTATCTAATGTTAGCACAATTCTATATTTATTTTATAATTCATGTCAAACTTAGATAAATCGTTGACCGCACATCGCAAAGCGACTACTTTAATCACCCATATTTCCAAAACCTAAGTTTTTAAGGAAACTTGGTTGGAATAATACTAAAGTTCTGGTTCTATTCTATCACCCTATGTGTACGTAATGTTAGCACACCTCCGTATTTATTTTATATTTCATGTCAAACTTAGACAAATCGCTGACCGCACATCGCAAAGCGGCTAATTTAATCACCCATATTTCCAAAACCTAAGTTTTTACGCGTAACTTGGGTGGTATAGTCCTACAGTTCTGGTCCTATTCTATCATCCTATGGGTACGTCATGTATCCACAATTCCATATTGATTTTTATAATTCATATCAAAATTAGACAAATCGCTGTCCGCACATCGCAAAGCGACTACCTTTATCAGCCATATTTCCAAAACCTAAGTTTTTAAGGTAACTTGGGTGGTATAGTACTAAAGTTCTAGTCCTATTCTATCATCTTATGGGTTAGTCATATTGGAACACTTCTGTATTTTTTTATATTTCATGTCAAACTTAGACGAATCGCTGTCCGCAAATCGCAAAGGGACTACTTTAATCACCCATATTTCCAAAACCTAAGTTTTTACGGTAACTTGGTTGGAATAATAAAAAGTTCTGGTTCTATTCTATCACACTATGTGTACGTAATGTTAGCACACCTCCGTATTTATTTTATATTTCATGTCAAACTTAGACAAATCGCTGACCGCACATCGCAAAGCGGCTAATTTAATCACCCATTTTTCCAAAACCTACGTTTTTACGGTAACTTGGGTGGTATAGTCCTACAGTTCTGGTCCTATTGTATCATCCTATGTGTACGTTATGTTGGCACACTTCCGTATTTTTTATATTTAATTCAAACTTAATTTCTAAAGTATAATACTAAAGTTCTGGTTCTATTCTATCACCCTATGTGTATGTAATGTTAGCACACTTCCATATTAATTTTATATTTCATGTCAAACTTAGACAAATCGCTAACCGCACATCGCAAAGCGGCTAATTTAATTGCCCAGATTTCCAAAACCTAAGTTTTTACGGTAACTTGGGTGGTATAGTCCTACAGTTCTTGTCCTATTCTATCATCCTATGTGTACGTAATGTTAGCACACCTCCGTATTTATTTTATATTTCATGTCAAACTTAGACAAATCGCTGACCGCACATCGCAAAGCGGCTAATTTAATCACCCATTTTTCCAAAACCTAAGTTTTTACGGTTACTTCGGTGGTATAATACTATATTTCTGGTACTATTATATCACCCTATGTGTACGTCATGTATCCACACATCCGTATTTATTTTTATATTTCATGTCAAACTTAGACAAATCGCTGTCCGCACATCGCAAAGTGACTACTTTAATCACCCATTTTTCCAAAACCTAAGTTTTTACGGTTACTTCGGTGGTATAATACTATATTTCTGGTACTATTCTATCACTCTATTTGTACGTCATGTATCCACACCTCCGTATTTATTTTTATATTTCATGTCAAACTTAGACAAATCGCTGTCAGCACATCGCAAAGCGACTACTTTAGTAAACCATATTTTCAAAACCTAAGTTTTTACGGTTTTTTCGGTGGTATAATGCTATATTTCTGGTCCTATTCTATCACCCTATGTCTACGTCACATATCCCCAATTCCGTATTTATTTTGTATTTCATGTCAAAATAAGACAAATCGCTGATCGCAAATCGCAAAGCGGCTACTTTAACCACCCATATTTCCAAAACCTAAGTTTTTACGGTAACTTCTTTGGTATAGTACTGAAGTTCTGGTTCTATTCTATCACCCTATGTGTACATAATGTTAGGACACTTCCGTATTTATTTTATATTTCATGTCAAACTTAGACAAATCGCTGTCCGCACATCGCAAAGCGACTACTTTAACTACCCATATTTCCAAAACCTAAGTATTACGGAAACTTGGTTGGTATAATACTAAAGTTCTGGTTCTATTCTATCACCCTATGTGTATGTAATGTTAGCACACATCAATATTTATTTTATATTTCATGTCAAACTTCGACATATCGCTAACCGCACATCGCAAAGCGGCTAGTTTAATCACCCATATTTCCAAAACCTAAGTTTTTACGGTAACTTCGGTGGTATAATACTATATTTCTGGTACTATTCTATCACCCTATGTGTACGTCATGTATCCACACATCCGTATTAATTTTTATATTTCATGTTAAACTTAAACAAATCGCTGTCCGCACATCGCAAAGCGACTAATTTAATCACCCATATTTCAAAAACCTAAGTTTTTACAGTAACTTCGGTGGTATAATACTATATTTCTTGTACTATTCTATCACCCTATTTGTACGTCTTGTATCCAGAATTCCGTATTTATTTTTATATTTCATGTCAAACCTAGACAAATTTCTGTCCGCACATCGCAAAGCGACTACTTTAACTACCCATATTTCCAAATCCTAAGTTTTTACGGAAACTTGGTTGGTATAGTCCTACAGTTCTTGTCCTATTCTATCATCATATGTGTACGTAATGTTAGCACACTTCCGTATTTATTTATATTTCATGTCAAACCTAGACAAATTTCTGTCCGCACATCGCAAAGCGACTACTTTAACTACCCATATTTCCATAACCTAAGTTTTACGGAAACTTGGTTGGTATAATACTAAAGTTCTGGTTCTATTCTATCACCCTATGTGTATGTAATGTTGGCACACTTCTTTAGTTATTATATATTTCATGTCAAACTTAGACAAATCGCTGACCGCACATCGAAAAGCGGCTAATTTAGTCACCCATATTTCCAAAACCTAAGTTTTTACGGTAACTTGGGTGGTATAGTCCTACAGCCCTTGTCCTATTCTATCATCCTAAGTGTACGTAATGTTGACACACTTCCGTATTTATTTATATTTCATGTCAAACTTAGACAAATCGCTGTCCGCACATCGCAAAGCGACTACTTTAGTCAACCATATTTCCAAAACCTAAGTTTTTACGGTTACTTCGGTGGTATAATACTATATTTCTGGTCCTATTCTATCACCCTATGTCTACGTCATGTATCCCCAATTCCGTATTTATTTTGTATTTCATGTCAAAATAAGACAAATCGCTGTCCGCACATCGCAACGCGACTACTTTAACTACCCATATTTCCAAAACCTAAGTTTTTACGGAAACTTGGTTGGTATAATACTAAAGTTCTGGTTATATTCTATCACCCTTTTCGTATGTAATTTAGCACTTTTCCATATTTATTTTATATTTCATATAAAACCTAGACAAATCGTTAACCGTACATCGCAAAGCGGCTAATTTAATCACCCATATTTCCAAAACCTAAGTTTATACGGTAACTTCGGTGGTATAGTCCTACAGTTCTTGTCCTATTCTATCATCCATGTGTACGTAATGTTGGCACACTTCTGTATTTATTTTATATTTCATGTCAAACTTAGACAAATCGCTGTCCGCACATCGCAACGCGACTACTTTAACTACCCATATTTCCAAAACCTAAGTTTTTAGGGAAACTCGGTTGGTATAATACTAAAGTTCTGGTTCTATTCTATCACCCTATGTGTATGTAATGTTAGCACACATCCATATTTATTTTATATTTCATGTCAAACTTCGACATATCGCTAACCGCACATCGCAAAGCGGCTAATTTAATCACCCATATTTCCAAAACCTAAGTTTTTACGGTAACTTGGGTGGTATAATCCAACAGTTCTTGTCCTATTCTATCATCCTATGTGTACGTAATGTTGGCACACTTCCGTATTTATTTTGTATTTCATGTCAAACTTAGACAAATCGCTGTCCGCACTTTGCAAAGCGACTACTCTAACTACCCATATTTCCATAACCTAAGTTTTTACGGAAACTTGGTTGGTATAATACTAAAGTTCTGGTTCTATTCTATCACCCTATGTGTATGTAATGTAGGCAAACTTCTTTAGTTATTTTATATTTCATGTCAAATTTAGACAAATCGCTGACCGCACATCGAAAAGCGGCTAATTTAATCACCCATATTTCCAAAACCTAAGTTTTTACGGTAACTTGGGTGGTATAGTCCTACAGTCCTTGTCCTATTCTATCACCCTATGTCTACGTCATGTATCCCCAATTCCGTATTTATTTTGTATTTCATGTCAAAATAAGACAAATCGCTGACCGCAAATCGCAAAGGGGCTACTTTAACCACCCATATTTCCAAAACCTAAGTTTTTACGGTAAATTGTTTGGTATAGTACTGAAGTTCTGCTTCTATTCTATCACTCTATGTGTACGTAATGTTAGGACACTTCCGTATTTATTTTATATTTCATGTCAAACTTAGACAAATCGCTGTCCGCACATCGCAAAGCGACTACTTTAACTACCCATATTTCCAAAACCAAAGTTTTTAGGGAAACTCGGTTGGTATGATACTAAATTTCTGGTTCTATTCTATCACCCTATGTGTATGTAATGTTAGCACACTTCCATATATATTTTATATTTCATGTCAAACTTAGACAAATCGCTAACCGCTCATCGCAAAGCGGCTAATTTAATCACCCATATTTCCAAAACCTAAGTTTTTACGGTAACTTGGGTGGTATAGTCCTACAGTTCTTGTCCTATTCTATCATCCTATGTGTACGTAATGTTGGCACACTTCCGTATTTATTTTATATTTCATGTTAAACTTAGACAAATCGCTGTCCGCACATCGCAAAGCGACTACTTTAGTCAACCATATTTCCAAAACCTAAGTTTTTACGGTTACTTCGGTGGTATAATACTATATATCTGGTCCTATTCTATCACCCTATGTCTACGTCATGTATCCCCAATTCCGTATTTATTTTGTATTTCATGTCAAAATAAGACAAATCGCTGACCGCAAATCGCAAAGGGGCTACTTTAACCACCCATATTTCCAAAACCTAAGTTTTTACGGTAACTTGTTTGGTATAGTACTGAAGTTCTGCTTCTATTCTATCACCCTATGTGTACGTAATGTTAGGACACTTCCGTATTTATTTTATATTTCATGTCAAACTTAGACAAATCGCTGTCCGCTCATCGCAAAACGACTACTTTAACTACCCATATTTCCAAAACCTAAGTTTTTACGGAAACTTGGTTGGTATAATACTAAAGTTCTGGTTATATTCTATCACCCTTTTCGTATGTAATTTAGCACTTTTCCATATTTATTTTATATTTCATATAAAACCTAGACAAATCGTTAACCGCACATCGCAAAGCGGCTAATTTAATCACCCATATTTCCAAAACCTAAGTTTTTACGGTAACTTCGGTGGTATAGTCCTACAGTTCTTGTCCTATTCTATCATCTTATGTGTACGTAATGTTGGCACACTTCTGTATTTATTTTATATTTCATGTCAAACTTAGACAAATCGCTGTCCGCACATCGCAAAGCGACTACCTTAACTACCCATATTTCCAAAACCTAAGTTTTTACGGAAACTTGGTTGGTATAATAATAAAGTTCTGGTTCTATTCTATCACCCTATGTGTATGTAATGTTAGCACACATCCATATTTATTTTATATTTCATGTCAAACTTCGACATATCCCTAACCGCACATCGCAAAGCGGCTAATTTAATCACCCATATTTCCAAAACCTAAGTTTTTACGGTAACTTGGGTGGTATAGTCCAACAGTTCTTGTCCTATTCTATCATCCTATGTGTACGTAATGTTGGCACACTTCCGTATTTTTTTTATATTTCATGTCAAACAGACAAATCGCTGTCCGCACATCGCAAAGCGACTCCTTTAACCACCCATATTTACAAAACCTAAGTTTTTACAGTAACTTCGATGGTATAATACTATATTTCTGGTACTATTCTATCACCCTATTTGTACGTCTTGTATCCAGAATTCCGTATTTATTTTTATATTTCATGTCAAACCTAGACAAATTGCTGTCCGCACATCGCAAAGCGACTACTTTAACTAACCATATTTCCAAAAACTAAGTTTTTACGGTAACTTCGTTGGAATAATACTAAAGTTCTGGTTCTATTTTATCACCCTATGTGTATGTAGTGTTAGCACTTTTCCATATTTATTTTATAATTCATGTCAAACTTAGACAAATCGCTGACCGCACATCGCAAAGCGACTACTTTAATCACCCATATTTCCAAAACCTAAGTTTTTATGGTAACTTGGGGGGTAAAGTACAAAGGTTCTGGTCCTTCTCTATCATCCTATGTGTACGTCATGTTGGCACACTTCCGTATTCATTTTATATTTCATGTCAAACTAAGACAAATCGCCGACCGCACATCGCAAAGCGGCTACTTTAACCACCCATATTTCCATAACCTAAGTTTTTACGATAACTTGTTTGGTATAATACTAAGGTTCTGGTTCTATTCTATGACTCTATGTGTACCTAATGTTGGCACACTTCCGTATTTATTTTACATTTCATGTCAAACTTAGACAAGTCGCTGACCGCACATCGCAAAGCGGCTAATTTAATCACCCATATTTCCAAAACCTAAGTTTTTACGGAAACTTGGTTGGTATAATACTAAAGTTCTGGTTCTATTCTATCACCCTATGTGTATGTAATTTAGCACAATTCCATATTTATTTTATATTTCATGTCAAACTTAGACAAATCGTTAACCGCACATCGCAAAGCGGCTAATTTAATCACCCATATTTCCAAAACCTAAGTTTTTACGGTACCTTGGGTGGTATAATACTTAAGTTTTGGTCCTATTTTATCGCCCTATGTGTTCGTCATGTTGCCACACTTCCGGATTTGTTTTATATTTCATGTCAAACCTAGACAAATCGCTGTCCGCACATCGCAAAGCGACTAATTTAGTCAACCGTATTTTCAAAACCTATGTTTTTACGGTAAATTCGGTGGTATAATACTATATTTCTGGTCCTATTCTATCACCCTATGTCTACGTTATGTATCCCCAATTCCATATTTATTTTGTATTTTATGTCAAACTAAGACAAATCGCTGACCGCACATAGCAAAGCGGCTACTTTAACCACCCATAATTCAAAAACCTAAGTTTTCACGGTAACTTGTTTGGTATAATACTAAAGTTCTGGTTCTATTCTATCACTCTATGTGTACCTAATGTTGGCAAACTTCCGTATTTATTTTATATTTCATGTCAAACTTTGACAAGTCGCTGACCTCACATCGCAAAGCGGCTAATTTAATCACCCATATTTCCAAAACCTAAGTTTATACGGTAACTCGGGTGGTATAGTCCTACAGTTCTTGTCCTTTTCTATCATCCTATGTGTACGTAATGTTGGCACACTTCCGTATTTATTTTATATTTCATGTCAAACCTAGACAAATCGCTGTCCGTACTTAGCAAAGCGACTGCTTTAACTACCCATATTTCCAAAACCTAAGTTTTTACGGAAACTTGGTTGGTATAATACTAAAGTTCTGGTTCTATTCTATCACCCTATGTGTATGTAATGTTAGCACACTTCCATATTTATTTTATATTTCATGTCAAACTTAGACAAATCGTTAACCGCACATCGCAAAGCGGCTAATTTATCACCCATATTTCCAAAACCAAAGTTTTTACGGTAACTTGGGTGGTATAGTCCTACAGTTCCTGGCCTATTCTATCATCCTAAGCGTACGTAATGTTGGCACACTTCTTTATTTATTAATATTTCATGTCAAACTTAGCTAAATCGCTGTCCGCACATCGCAAAGCGACTAATTTAATCAACCATATTTCCAAAACCTAAGTTTTTACGGTAACTTCGGTGGTAAAATACTATATTTCTGGTCCTATTCTATCACCCTATGTCTACGTCATGTATCCCCAATTCCGTATTTATTTTGTATTTCATGTCAAACTAAGACAAATCGCTGACCGCACATCGCAAAGCGGCTACTTTAACCACCAATATTTCCAAAACCTAAGTTTTTACGGTAACTTGTTTGGTATAATACTAAAGTTCTGGTTCTATTCTATCACCCTATGTGTACCTAATGTTAGCACACTTCCGTATTTATTTTATATTTCATGTCAAACATAGACAAATCGCTGACCGCACATCGCAAAGCGGCTAATTTAATAACCCATATTTTCAAAACCTAAGTTTTTACGGTAACTTGGGTTGTATAGTCCTACAGTTCTGGTCCTATTCTATCATCCTATGTGTACGTCATGTTGGCACACTTCCGTATTTTTTATATTTAATTCAAACTTAGACAAATCGCTGACCGCACATCGCAAAGCGGCTAATTTAATAACCCATATTTTCAAAACCTAAGTTTTTACGGTAACTTGGGTTATATAGTCCTACAGTTCTGGTCCTATTCTGTCATCCTATGTGTACGTCATGTTGGCACACTTCCGTATTTTTTATATTTAATTCAAACTTAGACAAATCGCTGACCGCGTATCGCAAAGCGGCTACTTTTATCACCCATATTTCCAAAACCTAAGTTTTTACGGTAACTTGTTTGGTATAATACTAAAGTTCTGGTTCTATTCTATCACCCTATGTGTACCTAATGTTAGCACACTTCCGTATTTATTTTACATTTCATGTAAAACTTAGACAAATCGCTGTCCGCATATCAAAAAGCAACTACTTTAATCACCCATATTTCCTAAACCTAAGTTTTTAAGGTAACTTGGGTGGTATAGTACTAAAGTTCTAGTCCTATTCTATCATCCTATGTGTACGTCATGTTGGCACACTTCTGTATTTATTTTATATTTCATGTCAAACTTAGACAAATCGCTGTCCGCACATCGCAAAGCGACTAATTTAACTATCCATATTTCCAAAACCTAAGATTTTACGGAAACTTGGTTGGTATATTGCTAAAGTTCTGGTTCTATTCTATCACCCTATGTGTATGTAATGTTAGCACACATCCATATTTATTTTATATTTCATGTCAAACTTAGACAAATCGCTAACCGCACATCGCAAAGCGGCTAATTTAATCACCCATATTTCCAAAACCTAAGTTTTTACGGTAACTTGGTTGGAATAATACTAAAGTTCTGGTTCTATTCTATCACCCTATGTGTATGTAATTTTAGCACACTTCCATATTTATTTCATAATTCATGTCAAACTTAGACAAATCGCTGACCGCACATCGCAAAGCGACTACTTTAATAACCCATATTTCCAAAACCTAAGTTTTCATGGTAACTTGGGTGGTAAAGTACAAAGGTTCTGGTCCTATTCTATCATCCTATGTGTACGTCACGTTGGCATACTTCCGAATTTATTTTATATTTCATGTCAAACTAAGACAAATCGCTGACCGCACATCGCAAAGCGGCTACTTTAACCACCCATGTTTCCAAATCCTAAGTTTTTACGGTAACTTGTTTTGTATAATTCTAAAGTCCTAGTTCTATTCTATCACTCTATGTGTACCTAATGTTGGCACACTTCCGTTTTTATTTTATATTTCATGTCAAACGTAGATAAGTCGCTGACCGCACATCGCAAAGCGGCTAATTTAATGACCTATATTTCCAAAACCTACGTTTTTACGGTAACTTGAGTGGTATAGTCCTACAGTTCTTGTCCTATTCTATCATCCTATGTGTACGTAATGTTGGCACACTTCCGTATTTATTCAATATTTCATGTCAAACTAAGACAAATCGCTGTCCGCACATCGCAAAGCGACTACTTTAACTACCCATATTTCCAAAACCTATGTTTTTACGGTAACTTGGTTTGTATAATACTAAAGTTCTGGTTCTATTCTATCACGCTATGTGCATGTAATGTTAGCACACTTCCATACTTATTTTATATTTCATGTCAAACTTAGACAAATCGCTAACCGCACATCGCAAAGCGGCTAATTTAATCACCCATATTTCCAAAACCTAAGTTTTTACGGTAACTTGGGTGGTATAGTCCTACAGTTCTTGTCCTATTCTATCATGCTAAGTGTACGTAATGTTGGCACACTTCCGTATTTCATTTATATTTCATGTCAAACTAAGACAAATCGCTGACCGCACATCGCAAAGCGGCTACTTTAACCACACATATTTCCAAATCCTAAGTTTTAACGGTAACTTGATTAGTATAATACTAAAGTTCTGGTTCTATTCTATCACTCTATGTGTACCCAATGTTGGCACACTTTCGTATTTAATTTATATTTCATGTCAAACTAAGACAAATCGCTGACCGCACATCGCAAAGCGGCTACTTTAACTACCCATATTTCCAAAACCTACGTTTTTACGGTAACTTGGTTGGAATAATACTAAAGTTCTGGTTATATTCTATCACTCTATGTGTATGTAATGTTAGCACACATCCATATTTATTTTATATTTCATGTCAAACATAGACAAATCGCTAACCGCACATCGCAAAGCGGCTAATTTAATCACCCATATTTCCAAAACCTAAGTTTTTACGGTAACTTGGTTGGAATAATACTAAAGTTCTGGTTCTATTCTATCACCCTATGTGTATGTAATGTTAGCACACTTCCATATTTATTTTATAATTCATGTCAAACTTAGACAAATTGCTGTCCGCACATCGCAAAGCGACTACTTTAGTCACCCATAATTCCAAAACCTAAATTTTTACGGTAACTTCGGTGGTATAATACTATATTTCTGGTACTATTCTATCACTCTATTTGTACGTCATGTATCCAGAACTCCGTATTTATTTTATATTTCATGTCAAACCTAGACAAATTGCTGTCCGCACATCGCAAAGCGACTACTTTATCTACCCATATTTCCAAAACCTAAGTTTTTACGGTAACTTGGTTGGAATAATACTAAAGTTCTGGTTATATTCTATCACTCTATGTGTATGTAATGTTAGCACACTTTCGTATTTATTTTATATTTCATGTCAAACTTAGATAAGTTGCTGACCGCACATCGCAAAGCGGCTAATTTAATCACCCATATTTCCAAAACCTAAGTTTTTATGGTAACTTGGGTGGTAAAGTACAAAGGTTCTGGTCCTATTCTATCATCCTATGTGTACGTCATGTTGGCACACTTCCGTATTTAATTTATATTTCATGTCAAACTAAGACAAATCGCTGACCGCACATCGCAAAGCGGCTACTTTAACCACCCATATTTCCAAATCCTAAGTTTTAACGGTAACTTGATTGGTATAATACTAAAGTTCTGGTTCTATTCTATCACTCTATGTGTACCCAATGTTGGCACACTTCCGTATTTATTTTATATTTCATGTCAAACTTAAACAAGTCGCTGACCGCACATCGCAAAGCGGCTAATTTAATCACCCATATTTCCAAAACCTAAGTTTCTAGGGTAACTTGGGTCGTATAGTCCTACAGTTCTTGTGCTATTCTATCATCCTATGTGTACGTAATGTTGGCACACTTCCGAATTTATTTTATATTTCATGTCAAACTTAGACAAATTGCTGTCCGCACATCGCAAAGCGACTACTTTAACTACCCATATATGCAAAACCTAGGTTTTTACGGTTCTTGGTTTGTATAATACTAAAGTTCTGGTTCTATTCTATCACGCTATGTGTATGTTATGTTAGCAGACTTTCATATTTATTTTATATTTCATGTCAAACTTAGACAAATCGTTAACCGCACATCGCAAAGCGGCTAATTTAATCACCCATATTTCCAAAACCTAAGTTTTTACGGTGACTTTTTTGGAACAATACTGAAGTTCTGGTTCTATTCTATCACCCTATGTGTACGTAATGTTAGCACACTTCCGTATTTATTTTATATTTCATGTCAAACTTAGACAAATCGCTGTCCGCATATCGCAAAGCGACTACTTTAACTACCCATATTTCCAAAACTTAGTTTTTACGGAAATTTGGTTGGTATAATACTAAAGTTCTGGTTCTATTCTATCACCCTATGTGTATGTAATGTTAGCACACATCCATATTTATTTTATATTTCATGTCAAACATAGACAAATCGCTAACCGCACATCGCAAAGCGGCTAATTTAATCACCCATATTTCCAAAACCTAAGTTTTTACGGTAACTTGGTTGGAATAATACTAAAGTTCTGGTTCTATTCTATCACCCTATGTGTATGTAATGTTAGCACACTTTCATATTTATTTTATAATTCATGTCAAACTTAGACAAATTGCTGTACGCACATCGCAAAGCGACTACTTTAGTCACCCATATTTCCAAAACCTAAATTTTTACGGTAACTCCGGTGGTATAATACTATATTTCTGGTACTATTCTATCACTCTATTTGTACGTCATGTATCCAGAACTCCGTATTTATTTTATATTTCATGTCAAACCTAGACAAATTGCTGTCCGCACATCGCAAAGCGACTACTTTATCTACCCATATTTCCAAAACCTAAGTTTTTACGGTAACTTGGTTGGAATAATACTAAAGTTCTGGTTATATTCTATCACCCTATGTGTATGTAATGTTAGCACACTTTCGTATTTATTTTATATTTCATGTCAAACTTAGATAAGTCGCTGACCGCACATCGCAAAGCGGCTAATTTAATCACCCATATTTCCAAAATCTACGTTTTTACGGCAACTTGGGTGGTATAGTCCTACAGTTCTTGTCCTATTCTATCATCCTATGTGTACGTAATGTTGGCACTAAAGTTCTGGTTATATTCTATCACCCTATGTGTATGTAATGTTAGCACACTTTCGTATTTATTTTATATTTCATGTCAAACTTAGATATGTCGCTGACCGCACATCGCAAAGCGGCTAATTTAATCACCCATATTTCCAAAATCTACGTTTTTACGGCAACTTGGGTGGTATAGTCCTACAGTTCTTGTCCTATTCTATCATCCTATGTGTACGTAATGTTGGCACACTTGCGTATTTATTCAATATTTCATGTCAAACTAAGACAAATCGCTGTCCGCACATCGCAAAGCGACTACTTTAACTACCCATATTTCCAAAACCTAGGTTTTTACGGTAACTTGGTTTGTATAATACTAAAGTTCTGGTTCTATTCTATCACGCTATGTGTATGTAATGTTAGCACACTTCCATATTTATTTTATATTTCATGTCAAACTTAGACAAATCGCTAACCGCACATCGCAAGGCGGTTAATTTAATCACCCATATTTCCAAAACCTAAGTTTTTACGGTAACTTGGGGGGTATAGTCCTACAGTTCTTGTCCTATTCTATCATCCTAAGTGTACGTCATGTTGGCATACTTCTTTATTTATTTTATATTTCATGTCAAACTTAGACAAATCGCTGACCGCACATCGCAAAGCGGCTAATTTAATGACCCATATTTCCAAATCCTAAGTTTTTACGGTAACTTGGTTGGTATAATACTAAGGTTCTGGTTCTATTCTATCACGCTATGTGTATGTAATGTTAGCACACTTCCATATTTATTTTATATTTCATTTCAAACTTAGACAAATCGTTAACCGCACATCGCAAAGCGGCTAATTTAATCACCCATATTTCCAAAACCTACGTTTTTACGGTAACTTGGGTGGGATAGTCCTACAGTTCTTGTCCTATTCTATCATCCTAAATGTACGTAATGTTGGCACACTTCTTTATTTATTTTATATTTCATGTCAAACTTAGACAAATCGCTGACCGCACTTCGCAAAGCGGCTAATTTAATCACCCATATTTCCAAAGCCTAAGTTTTTACGGTAACTTGGGTGGTATAATACTATATTTCTGGTAATATTCTATCACCCTATGTGTACGTCATGTATCCACACATCCGTATTTATTTTTATATTTCATGTTAAAATTAGACAAATCGCTGTCCGCACATCGCAAAGCGACTACTTTAATCACCCATATTTCCAAAACCTAAGTTTTACGGTAACGTTGGTGGTATAATAATATATATCTAGTACTATTCTATCACCCTGTTTGTATGTCATGTATCCAGAATTCCGTATTTATTTTAATATTTCATGTCAAACCAAGACAAATTGCTGTCCGCACATCGCAAAGCGACTACTTTAATCACCCATATTTCCAAAACCTAAGTTTTTAAGGTAACTTGGGTGGTATAGTACTAAAGTTCTAGTCCTATTCTATCATCCTATGGGTACGATATGTTGGCACACTTCCGTATTTATTTTATATTTCAGGTAAAACTTTGACAGATCGCTGTCCGCATATCGCAAAGCAACTACTTTATCACCCATATTTCCTAAACCTAAGTTTTTAAGGTAACTTGGGTGGTATAGTACTAAAGTTCTAGTCCTATTCTATTATCCTATGGGTACGTCATGTTGGCACACTTCTGTATTTATTTTATAATTCATGTCAAACTTAGACAAATTGCTGACCGCACATCGCAAAGCGGCTAATTTAGTCACCCATATTTCTAAAACCTAAGTTTTTACAATAACTTCGTTGGTATAGTCCTACAGTTCTTGTCCTATTCTATCATCCTATGTGTACGTAATGTTGGCACACTTCTGTATTTATTTTATATTTCATGTCTAACTTAGACAAATCGCTGTCCGCACATCGCAAAGCGACTACTTTAACTACCCATATTTCCAAAACCTAGGTTTTTTAGGAAACTTGGTTGGTATAATACTAAAGTTCAGGTTCTATTCTATCACCCTATGTGTATGTAATGTTAGCATACTTCCATATTTATTTTATATTTCATGTCAAACTTAGACAAATCGCTAACCGCACATCGCAAAGCGGCTAATTTAGTCACCCATATTTCTAAAACCTAAGTTTTTACAATAACTTCGTTGGTATAGTCCTACAGTTCTTGTCCTATTCTATCATCCTATGTGTACGTAATGTTGGCACACTTCTGTATTTATTTTATATTTCATGTCTAACTTAGACAAATCGCTGTCCGCACTACGCAAAGCGACTACCTTAACTACGCATATTTCCAAAACTTAGTTTTTACGGTAACTTGGTTGGTATAATACTAAAGTTCTGGTTCTATTCTATCCCCCTATGTGTATGTAATGTTAGCACACTTCCATATTTATTTTATATTTCATGTCAAACTTAGACAAATCGCTGTCCGCACATCGCAAAGCGACTACTTTAACTACCCATATTTCCAAAACCTAGGTTTTTTAGGAAACTTGGTTGGTATAATACTAAAGTTCAGGTTCTATTCTATCACCCTATGTGTATGTAATGTTAGCATACTTCCATATTTATTTTATATTTCATGTCAAACTTAGACAAATCGCTAACCGCACATCGCAAAGCGGCTAATTTAATCACCCATATTTCCAAAACCTAGGTTTTTACGGTAATTTGGGTGTTATAGTCCTACAGTTCTTGTCCTATTCTATCATCCTAAGTGTACGTAATGTTGGCACACTTCCGTATTTTTTTTATATTGCATGTCGAACTTAGACAAGTCGCTGACCGCATATCGCAAAGCGGCAAATTTAATCACCGATATTTCCAAAACCTAAGTTTTTACGGTAACTTGGGTGGTATAACAATAAATTTCTTGTCCTATTCTATCACCCTCTGTTCACGTCATGTATCCACAATTCCATATTAATTTTTATAATTCATATCAAACTTAGACAAATCGCTGTCCACACATCGCAAAGGGACTACCTTTATCAGCCATATTTCCAAAACCTAAGTTTTTAAGGTAACTTGGGTGGTATAGTACTAAAGTTCTAGTCCTATTCTATCATCCTATGGGTACGTCATGTTGGCACACTTCTGCATTTATTTTATATTTCATGTAAAACTTAGACAAGTCGCTGACCGCACATCGCAAAGCGGCTAATTTAATCACCCATGTTTCCAAAACCTAAGTTTTTACGGTAATTTGGGTGGTATAACACTAAATTTCTGGTACTACTCTATCATCCTATGAGTACGTCATGTTGGCACACTTCCGTATTTATTTTCTGTTTCATGTCAAACTTAGACAAATCGTAAAGCGGCTAATTTAATCACCCATATTTCTAAAACCTAAGTTTTTACGGTAACTTGGGTGGTATAGTCCTACAGTTCTTGTCCTATTCTATCATCCTATGTGTACGTAATGTTGGCACACTTCCGTATTTTTTTTATATTTCATGTCAAACTTAGACAAGTCGCTGACCGCATATCGCAAAGCGGCTAATTTAATCACCCATATTTCCAAAACCTAAGTTTTTATGGTAACTTGGGTGGTAAAGTACAAAGGTTCTGGTCCTATTCTATCATCCTATGTGTACGTCATGTTGGCACACTTCCGTATTTATTTTATATTTCATGTCAAACTTAGACAAATCGCTGACCGCTAATCGCAAAGCGGCTAATTTAATCACCCATATTTCCAAAACCTAAGTTTTTACGGTAATATGGGTGGTATAACACTAAATTTCTGGTCCTATTCTATCATCCTATGGGTAGGTCATGTTGGCAAATTACCGTATTTATTTTATATGTCATGTAAAACTTAGACAAATCGCTGTCCGCATATCGCAAAGCAACTACTTTAATCTCCCATATATTCTAAACCTAAGTTTTTACGGTAACTTGGGTGGTATAACACTAAATTTCTTGTCCTATTCTATCACCCTCTGTGCACGTCATGTATCCACAATTCCATATTAATTTTTATAATTCATATCAAACTTAGACAAATCGCTGTCCACACATCGCAAAGGGACTAACTTTATCAGCCATATTTCCAAAACCTAAGTTTTTAAGGTAACTTGGGTGGTATAGTACTAAAGTTCTAGTCCTATTCTATCATCCTATGGGTACGTCATGTTGGCACACTTCTGCATTTATTTTATATTTCATGTAAAACTTAGACAAGTCGCTGACCGCACATCGCAAAGCGGCTAATTTAATCACCCATGTTTCCAAAACCTAAGTTTTTACGGTAATTTGGGTGGTATAACACTAAATTTCTGGTACTACTCTATCATCCTATGAGTACGTCATGTTGGCACACTTCCGTATTTATTTTATGTTTCATGTCAAACTTAGACAAATCGCAAAGCGGCTAATTTAATCACCCATATTTCTAAAACCTAAGTTTTTACGGTAACTTGGGTGGTATAGTCCTACAGTTCTTGTCCTATTCTATCATCCTATGTGTACGTAATGTTGGCACACTTCCGTATTTTTTTTATATTTCTTGTCAAAATTAGACAAGTCGCTGACCGCATATCGCAAAGCGGCTAATTTAATCACCCATATTTCCAAAACCTAAGTTTTTATGGTAACTTGGGTGGTAAAGTACAAAGGTTCTGGTCCTATTCTATCATCCTATGTGTACGTCATGTTGGCACACTTCCGTATTTATTTTATATTTCATGTCAAACTTAGACAAATCGTTAACCGCACATCGCAAAGCGGCTAATTTAATCACCCATATTTCCAAAACCTAAGTTTTTACGGTGACTTTTTTGGAACAATACTGAAGTTCTGGTTCTATTCTATCACCCTATGTGTACGTAATGTTAGCACACTTCCGTATTTATTTTATATTTCATGTCAAACTTAGACAAATCGCTGTCCGCATATCGCAAAGCGACTACTTTAACTACCCATATTTCCAAAACTTAGTTTTTACGGAAATTTGGTTGGTATAATACTAAAGTTCTGGTTCTATTCTATCACCCTATGTGTATGTAATGTTAGCACACATCCATATTTATTTTATATTTCATGTCAAACATAGACAAATCGCTAACGGCACATCGCAAAGCGGCTAATTTAATCACCCATATTTCCAAAACCTAAGTTTTTACGGTAACTTGGTTGGAATAATACTAAAGTTCTGGTTCTATTCTATCACCCTATGTGTATGTAATGTTAGCACACTTTCATATTTATTTTATAATTCATGTCAAACTTAGACAAATTGCTGTACGCACATCGCAAAGCGACTACTTTAGTCACCCATATTTCCAAAACCTAAATTTTTACGGTAACTCCGGTGGTATAATACTATATTTCTGGTACTATTCTATCACTCTATTTGTACGTCATGTATCCAGAACTCCGTATTTATTTTATATTTCATGTCAAACCTAGACAAATTGCTGTCCGCACATCGCAAAGCGACTACTTTATCTACCCATATTTCCAAAACCTAAGTTTTTACGGTAACTTGGTTGGAATAATACTAAAGTTCTGGTTATATTCTATCACCCTATGTGTATGTAATGTTAGCACACTTTCGTATTTATTTTATATTTCATGTCAAACTTAGATAAGTCGCTGACCGCACATCGCAAAGCGGCTAATTTAATCACCCATATTTCCAAAATCTACGTTTTTACGGCAACTTGGGTGGTATAGTCCTACAGTTCTTGTCCTATTCTATCATCCTATGTGTACGTAATGTTGGCACTAAAGTTCTGGTTATATTCTATCACCCTATGTGTATGTAATGTTAGCACACTTTCGTATTTATTTTATATTTCATGTCAAACTTAGATAAGTCGCTGACCGCACATCGCAAAGCGGCTAATTTAATCACCCATATTTCCAAAATCTACGTTTTTACGGCAACTTGGGTGGTATAGTCCTACAGTTCTTGTCCTATTCTATCATCCTATGTGTACGTAATGTTGGCACACTTGCGTATTTATTCAATATTTCATGTCAAACTAAGACAAATCGCTGTCCGCACATCGCAAAGCGACTACTTTAACTACCCATATTTCCAAAACCTAGGTTTTTACGGTAACTTGGTTTGTATAATACTAAAGTTCTGGTTCTATTCTATCACGCTATGTGTATGTAATGTTAGCACACTTCCATATTTATTTTATATTTCATGTCAAACTTAGACAAATCGCTAACCGCACATCGCAAGGCGGTTAATTTAATCACCCATATTTCCAAAACCTAAGTTTTTACGGTAACTTGGGGGGTATAGTCCTACAGTTCTTGTCCTATTCTATCATCCTAAGTGTACGTCATGTTGGCATACTTCTTTATTTATTTTATATTTCATGTCAAACTTAGACAAATCGCTGACCGCACATCGCAAAGCGGCTAATTTAATGACCCATATTTCCAAATCCTAAGTTTTTACGGTAACTTGGTTGGTATAATACTAAGGTTCTGGTTCTATTCTATCACGCTATGTGTATGTAATGTTAGCACACTTCCATATTTATTTTATATTTCATTTCAAACTTAGACAAATCGTTAACCGCACATCGCAAAGCGGCTAATTTAATCACCCATATTTCCAAAACCTAAGTTTTTACGGTAACTTTTTTGGAATAATACTGAAGTTCTGGTTCTATTCTATCACCCTATGTGTACGTAATGTTAGCACACTTCCGTATTTATTTTATATTTCATGTCAAACTTAGACAAATCGCAAAGCGGCTAATTTAATCACCCATATTTCCAAAACCTACGTTTTTACGGTAACTTGGGTGGGATAGTCCTACAGTTCTTGTCCTATTCTATCATCCTAAATGTACGTAATGTTGGCACACTTCTTTATTTATTTTATATTTCATGTCAAACTTAGACAAATCGCTGACCGCACTTCGCAAAGCGGCTAATTTAATCACCCATATTTCCAAAGCCTAAGTTTTTACGGTAACTTGGGTGGTATAATACTATATTTCTGGTAATATTCTATCACCCTATGTGTACGTCATGTATCCACACATCCGTATTTATTTTTATATTTCATGTTAAAATTAGACAAATCGCTGTCCGCACATCGCAAAGCGACTACTTTAATCACCCATATTTCCAAAACCTAAGTTTTACGGTAACGTTGGTGGTATAATAATATATTTCTAGTACTATTCTATCACCCTGTTTGTATGTCATGTATCCAGAATTCCGTATTTATTTTAATATTTCATGTCAAACCAAGACAAATTGCTGTCCGCACATCGCAAAGCGACTACTTTAATCACCCATATTTCCAAAACCTAAGTTTTTAAGGTAACTTGGGTGGTATAGTACTAAAGTTCTAGTCCTATTCTATCATCCTATGGGTACGATATGTTGGCACACTTCCGTATTTATTTTATATTTCATGTAAAACTTTGACAGATCGCTGTCCGCATATCGCAAAGCAACTACTTTATCACCCATATTTCCTAAACCTAAGTTTTTAAGGTAACTTGGGTGGTATAGTACTAAAGTTCTAGTCCTATTCTATTATCCTATGGGTACGTCATGTTGGCACACTTCTGTATTTATTTTATAATTCATGTCAAACTTAGACAAATTGCTGACCGCACATCGCAAAGCGGCTAATTTAGTCACCCATATTTCTAAAACCTAAGTTTTTACAATAACTTCGTTGGTATAGTCCTACAGTTCTTGTCCTATTCTATCATCCTATGTGTACGTAATGTTGGCACACTTCTGTATTTATTTTATATTTCATGTCTAACTTAGACAAATCGCTGTCCGCACATCGCAAAGCGACTACTTTAACTACCCATATTTCCAAAACCTAGGTTTTTTAGGAAACTTGGTTGGTATAATACTAAAGTTCAGGTTCTATTCTATCACCCTATGTGTATGTAATGTTAGCATACTTCCATATTTATTTTATATTTCATGTCAAACTTAGACAAATCGCTAACCGCACATCGCAAAGCGGCTAATTTAGTCACCCATATTTCTAAAACCTAAGTTTTTACAATAACTTCGTTGGTATAGTCCTACAGTTCTTGTCCTATTCTATCATCCTATGTGTACGTAATGTTGGCACACTTCTGTATTTATTTTATATTTCATGTCTAACTTAGACAAATCGCTGTCCGCACTACGCAAAGCGACTACCTTAACTACGCATATTTCCAAAACTTAGTTTTTACGGTAACTTGGTTGGTATAATACTAAAGTTCTGGTTCTATTCTATCCCCCTATGTGTATGTAATGTTAGCACACTTCCATATTTATTTTATATTTCATGTCAAACTTAGACAAATCGCTGTCCGCACATCGCAAAGCGACTACTTTAACTACCCATATTTCCAAAACCTAGGTTTTTTAGGAAACTTGGTTGGTATAATACTAAAGTTCAGGTTCTATTCTATCACCCTATGTGTATGTAATGTTAGCATACTTCCATATTTATTTTATATTTCATGTCAAACTTAGACAAATCGCTAACCGCACATCGCAAAGCGGCTAATTTAATCACCCATATATCCAAAACCTAGGTTTTTACGGTAATTTGGGTGTTATAGTCCTACAGTTCTTGTCCTATTCTATCATCCTAAGTGTACGTAATGTTGGCACACTTCCGTATTTTTTTTATATTGCATGTCGAACTTAGACAAGTCGCTGACCGCATATCGCAAAGCGGCAAATTTAATCACCGATATTTCCAAAACCTAAGTTTTTACGGTAACTTGGGTGGTATAACACTAAATTTCTTGTCCTATTCTATCACCCTCTGTGCACGTCATGTATCCACAATTCCATATTAATTTTTATAATTCATATCAAACTTAGACAAATCGCTGTCCACACATCGCAAAGGGACTACCTTTATCAGCCATATTTCCAAAACCTAAGTTTTTAAGGTAACTTGGGTGGTATAGTACTAAAGTTCTAGTCCTATTCTATCATCCTATGGGTATGTCATGTTGGCACACTTCTGCATTTATTTTATATTTCATGTAAAACTTAGACAAGTCGCTGACCGCACATCGCAAAGCGGCTAATTTAATCACCCATGTTTCCAAAACCTAAGTTTTTACGGTAATTTGGGTGGTATAACACTAAATTTCTGGTACTACTCTATCATCCTATGAGTACGTCATGTTGGCACACTTCCGTATTTATTTTCTGTTTCATGTCAAACTTAGACAAATCGTAAAGCGGCTAATTTAATCACCCATATTTCTAAAACCTAAGTTTTTACGGTAACTTGGGTGGTATAGTCCTACAGTTCTTGTCCTATTCTATCATCCTATGTGTACGTAATGTTGGCACACTTCCGTATTTTTTTTATATTTCATGTCAAACTTAGACAAGTCGCTGACCGCATATCGCAAAGCGGCTAATTTAATCACCCATATTTCCAAAACCTAAGTTTTTATGGTAACTTGGGTGGCAAAGTACAAAGGTTCTGGTCCTATTCTATCATCCTATGTGTACGTCATGTTGGCACACTTCCGTATTTATTTTATATTTCATGTCAAACTTAGACAAATCGCTGACCGCTAATCGCAAAGCGGCTAATTTAATCACCCATATTTCCAAAACCTAAGTTTTTACGGTAATATGGGTGGTATAACACTAAATTTCTGGTCCTATTCTATCATCCTATGGGTAGGTCATGTTGGCAAATTACCGTATTTATTTTATATGTCATGTAAAACTTAGACAAATCGCTGTCCGCATATCGCAAAGCAACTACTTTAATCTCCCATATATTCTAAACCTAAGTTTTTACGGTAACTTGGGTGGTATAACACTAAATTTCTTGTCCTATTCTATCACCCTCTGTGCAAGTCATGTATCCACAATTCCATATTAATTTTTATAATTCATATCAAACTTAGACAAATCGCTGTCCACACATCGCAAAGGGACTACCTTTATCAGCCATATTTCCAAAACCTAAGTTTTTAAGGTAACTTGGGTGGTATAGTACTAAAGTTCTAGTCCTATTCTATCATCCTATGGGTACGTCATGTTGGCACACTTCTGCATTTATTTTATATTTCATGTAAAACTTAGACAAGTCGCTGACCGCACATCGCAAAGCGGCTAATTTAATCACCCATGTTTCCAAAACCTAAGTTTTTACGGTAATTTGGGTGGTATAACACTAAATTTCTGGTACTACTCTATCATCCTATGAGTACGTCATGTTGGCACACTTCCGTATTTATTTTATGTTTCATGTCAAACTTAGACAAATCGCAAAGCGGCTAATTTAATCACCCATATTTCTAAAACCTAAGTTTTTACGGTAACTTGGGTGGTATAGTCCTACAGTTCTTGTCCTATTCTATCATCCTATGTGTACGTAATGTTGGCACACTTCCGTATTTTTTTTATATTTCATGTCAAACTTAGACAAGTCGCTGACCGCATATCGCAAAGCGGCTAATTTAATCACCCATATTTCCAAAACCTAAGTTTTTATGGTAACTTGGGTGGTAAAGTACAAAGGTTCTGGTCCTATTCTATCATCCTATGTGTACGTCATGTTGGCACACTTCCGTATTTATTTTATATTTCATGTCAAACTTAGACAAATCGCTGACCGCTAATCGCAAAGCGGCTAATTTAATCACCCATATTTCCAAAACCTAAGTTTTTACGGTAATATGGGTGGTATAACACTAAATTTCTGGTCCTATTCTATCATCCTATGGGTAGGTCATGTTGGCAAATTACCGTATTTATTTTATATGTCATGTAAAACTTAGACAAATCGCTGTCCGCATATCGCAAAGCAACTACTTTAATCTCCCATATATTCTAAACCTAAGTTTTTAAGGTAACTTGGGTGGTATAGTACTGAAGTTCTAGTCCTATTCTATCATCTTATGGGTAAGTCATATTGGAACACTTCTGTATTTATTTTATATTTCATGTCAAACTTAGACAAATCGCTGTCCGCACATCGCAAAGCGGCTACTTTAACTACCCATATTTCCAAAACCTAGGTTTTTTAGGAAACTTGGTTGGTATAATACTAAAGTTCTGGTTCTATTCTATCACCCTATGTGTATGTAATGTTAGCACACTTCCATATTTATTTTATATTTCATGTCAAACTTAGACAAATCGCTAACCGAACATCGAAAATCGGCTAATTTAATCGCCCATATTTCCAAAACCTAAGTTTTTACGGTAACTTGGGTGGTATAGTCCAACAGTTCTTGTCCTATTCTATCATCCTATGTGTACGTAATGTTGGCACACTTCCGTATTTTTTTTATATTTCATGTCAAACTTAGACAAATCGCTGTCCGCACATCGCAAATCGACTACTTTAACCACCCATATTTACAAAACCTATGTTTTTACGGTAACTTCGGTGGTATAATACTATATTTCTGGTACTATTCTATCACCCTATGTGTACGTCATGTATCCACACATCCGTATTAATATTTATATTTCATGTTAAACTTAAACAAATCGCTGTCCGCACATCGCAAAGCGACTACTTTAATCACCTATATTTCCATAACCTAAGTTTTTACGGTAACTTCGGTGGTATAATACTATATCTCTGGTACTATTCTATCACCCTATTTGTATGTCATGTATCCAGAATTCCGTATTTATTTTTATATTTCATGTCAATCCTAGACAAATTGCTGTCCGCACATCGCAAAGCGACTATTTTAACTACCCATATTTCCAAATCCTAAGTTTTTACGGAAACTTGGTTGGTATATTACTAAAGTTCTGGTTCTATTCTATCACCCTATGTATATGTAATGTTAGCACACATCCATATTTTTTTATATTTCATGTCAAACTTAGACAAATCGCTGACCGCACATCGCAAAGCGGCTAATTTAATCACCCATATTTCCAAAACCTAAGTTTTTACGGTAACTTGGGTGGTATAGTCCTGCAGTCCTTGTCCTATTCTATCATCCTAAGTGTACGTAATGTTGGCACACTTCCGTATTTATTTATATTTCATGTCAAACTTAGACAAATCGCTGTCCGCACATCGCAAAGCGACTACTTTAGTCAACCATATTTCCAAAACCTAAGTTTTTACGGTTACTTCGGTGGTATAATACTATATTTCTGGTCCTATTCTATCACCCTATTTCTACGTCATGTATCCCCAATTCCGTATTTATTTTGTATTTCATGTCAAAATAAGACAAATCGCTGACCGCAAATCGCAAAGCGGCTACTTTAACCACCCATATTTCCAAAACCTAAGTTTTTACGGTAACTTGTTTGGTATAGTACTGAAGTTCTGGTTCTATTCTATCACCCTATGTGTACGTAATGTTAGGACACTTAAATATTTATTTTATATTTCATGTCAAACTTAGACAAATCGCTGTCCGCACATCGCAAAGCGACTGCTTTAACTACCCATATTTCCAAAACCTAAGTTTTTACGGAAACTTGGTTGGTATAATACTAAAGTTCTGGTTATATTCTATCACCCTTTTTGTATGTAATTTAGCACTTTTCCATATTTATTTTATATTTCATATAAAACCTAGACAAATCGTTAACCGCACATCGCAAAGTGGCTATTTTAATCACCCATATTTCCAAAACCTAAGTTTTTACGGTAACTTGGGTGGTATAGTCCTACAGTTCTGGTCCTATTCTATCATCCTATGTGTACGTTATGTTGGCACACTTCCGTATTTTTTATATTTAATTCAAACTTAGGCAAATCGCTGACCGCATATCGCAAAGCGGCTACTTTTATCACCCATATTTCCTAAACCTAAGTTTTTACGGTAATTTGGGTGGTATAACACTAAATTTCTGGCCCTATTCTATCATCCTATGGGTACGTCATGTATCCATAATTCCATATTGATTTTTATAATTCATATCAAACTTAGACAAATCGCTGTCCGCACATCGCAAAACGACTACCTTTATCAGCCATTTTTCCAAAACCTAAGTTTTTAAGGTAACTTGGGTGGTATAGTACTAAAGTTCAAGTCCTATTCTATCATCCTATGTGTACGTAATGTTGGCACACTTCCGTATTTTTTTTATATTTCATGTCAAACTTAGACAAGTCGCTGACCGCATATCGCAAAGCGGCTAATTTAATCACCCATATTTCCAAAACCTAAGTTTTTATGGTAACTTGGGTGGTAAAGTACAAAGGTTCTGGTCCTATTCTATCATCCTATGTGTACGTCATGTTGGCACACTTCCGTATTTATTTTATATTTCATGTCAAACTTAGACAAATCGCTGACCGCTAATCGCAAAGCGGCTAATTTAATCACCCATATTTCCAAAACCTAAGTTTTTACGGTAATATGGGTGGTATAACACTAAATTTCTGGTCCTATTCTATCATCCTATGGGTAGGTCATGTTGGCAAATTACCGTATTTATTTTATATGTCATGTAAAACTTAGACAAATCGCTGTCCGCATATCGCAAAGCAACTACTTTAATCTCCCATATATTCTAAACCTAAGTTTTTAAGGTAACTTTGGTGGTATAGTACTGAAGTTCTAGTCCTATTCTATCATCTTATGGGTAAGTCATATTGGAACACTTCTGTATTTATTTTATATTTCATGTCAAACTTAGACAAATCGCTGTCCGCACATCGCAAAGCGGCTACTTTAACTACCCATATTTCCAAAACCTAGGTTTTTTAGGAAACTTGGTTGGTATAATACTAAAGTTCTGGTTCTATTCTATCACCCTATGTGTATGTAATGTTAGCACACTTCCATATTTATTTTATATTTCATGTCAAACTTAGACAAATCGCTAACCGCACATCGAAAATCGGCTAATTTAATCGCCCATATTTCCAAAACCTAAGTTTTTACGGTAACTTGGGTGGTATAGTCCAACAGTTCTTGTCCTATTCTATCATCCTATGTGTACGTAATGTTGGCACACTTCCGTATTTTTTTTATATTTCATGTCAAACTTAGACAAATCGCTGTCCGCACATCGCAAAGCGACTACTTTAACCACCCATATTTACAAAACCTATGTTTTTACGGTAACTTCGGTGGTATAATACTATATTTCTGGTACTATTCTATCACCCTATGTGTACGTCATGTATCCACACATCCGTATTAATATTTATATTTCATGTTAAACTTAAACAAATCGCTGTCCGCACATCGCAAAGCGACTACTTTAACCACCCATATTTCCAAAACCTAAGTTTTTACGGTAACTTCGGTGGTATAATACTATATCTCTGGTACTATTCTATCACCCTATTTGTACGTCTTGTATCCAGAATTCCGTATTTATTTTTATATTTCATGTCAAACCTAGACAAATTGCTGTCCGCACATCGCAAAGCGACTATTTTAACTACCCATATTTCCAAATCCTAAGTTTTTACGGAAACTTGGTTGGTATATTACTAAAGTTCTGGTTCTATTCTATCACCCTATGTATATGTAATGTTAGCACACATCCATATTTTTTTATATTTCATGTCAAACTTAGACAAATCGCTGACCGCACATCGCAAAGCGGCTAATTTAATCACCCATATTTCCAAAACCTAAGTTTTTACGGTAACTTGGGTGGTATAGTCCTACAGTCCTTGTCCTATTCTATCATCCTAAGTAATAAATAATAATAAATAATAAAAATCTTTATTGCAGGAAGACAATGTACATTGTATTGCAAGCGTCATCTATTTAGCAATATTAGCAATATTATTTTGTCATTTATTTAGCAATATTATTATTAAATAAATGACAAAACAGTCCACATTTTGAGATGAACATCACTGCCACAATTTTTATCGCGATTAATACCTAAAATTTAGTTTTCCCAGCGGCTCATCATGAACTCGTCAACTGAGTAAAGGACTTTGGACACCAAGAGGCGTTTAAGTCGAGACTTAAATTGATTTTTGCTTTCAGATTGTTTGACACCTTCAGGGAGTTTATTTAGGAGCTTGATACCAATCTGAGAAGGTAAATTCTCAAACATCACTGTTCTGTGCTGTTGTGATCGGTATTCGTTCCTGCCTCTGGTATTGTGGTAATGAACTTCACTACCTTGTAAAAGTGAACATTTGTATTTGCAGTACAAAGCCACTTCAAAAATATACAAGGAGGGCAATGTCAGTAGTTCAAGTTCCCTGAAGGCGTCCTTGCATGAATCTCTAGGCTGCAATTTGCAAATTATTCTTACTGCTTTTTTTTGCAGCTTGAATACGCGTTCCAGCCTGAACTTTGCACAACCACCCCATACTCTTATTCCGTAGGAGAGATGGGGATAAATTAGGCCAAAGTAGGCCATTGTAAGTACATCTTTTGAGCAGAATTTTGCAAGGTTGCGCATAGCAAAAATACCAGATGCAACCTTGCCACAAATGTGATCAACGTGGTCTTCCCAGGTCAGCCCTCTGTCAAGGTGCATCCCTAAGAATTTGACGGAATCAGAAGCCTCTAAGAGGTCATCATCCATCATTACTGCAGGCTGGATGTCCAATTCCTGCTGCCGGAGGTAAAATGACAGAAAATTTGATTTTGAATTGTTTGTTTTGAGATTGATTTCGGAAAATGCCTGAATACACGAATTCAGATCAATGAAAGAATTTACCTCCAGCTCATGATTTGTTGACGCACGTACGCAGATCGTTGTGTCGTCAGCGTACTGGATCACCTTTCCATTCTGGATTGATGAACCGATATTATTGACGTACAGCAAAAAAAGGACTGGCCCTAGGATTGATCCCTGCGGGACACCTTGAACCATTTTTACTTTTTCAGAAAGTTCGCCCTCAATTTCTACACATTGGAACCGGTCTTCCAGGTAAGATTGTAGCCACTTGAGTGGCAAACCGCGAATGCCGTACGTCTCTAACTGGTGCAGCAGTGTCTCATGATGCACACAGTCAAACGCTTTCGAAAGGTCGAGAAATATGCTGAGCACATGTTCTCGCCTCTCGAGACCATCGACAACCATATCAATGAGACTATTTATTGCGTCAACTGTGGAGTTATTTTTCCTGAACCCAAACTGATTTGAAGACAGAATGTCAAAACGTTCAAGATACTTCGATAACCTCTCTAGAAAAAGCTTCTCGAAGACCTTGCTTAAGACAGGCAGGATTGAAATTGGCCTGTAGTTGCTGGCATTTAAGGGATTGTCCTTTTTGAATAGCGGAATCACTTTAGCCAGTTTCAGCTGGGCTGGGAAAACTCCAGTTTCAAAAGAGAAGTTGATCAATTTGGTTAGTGGCTTCAAAATGTGCCTAAAGCAACGTTTGAACAACCATACCGACATTCCATTGATGTCACAGGTCTTTTTCGGTTTCAAGTCCTCAATGACACGCACCACCTCATCCTCACTGACAGGAGATAGAGCCATAGACGAAACCGGACCACCGCCTGGGATCGCGTGAAAATTTGGACTTTTAAAGGATGGATCCGGCAAAGCAACTGAAGAAAAATATTGATTCAATTTGTTGGCCACTTGTTTTGAGTCTGAAATAATTTTACCATCGTTTTCGAGTTTGATAGATTCTGAATGTTTGGTTGGTTTTGAAATATTATTAATTATTTTCCAGGCAGATTTTGAAAAATTTTGACAATGTTTTAGAGTGCGATCCACATCATAAGCTTTTGCTGCTTTAATTACTTTTCTGTAAATTCTTTTGTAGTTTCTGTAAAAATCTTTAAAATTTTGATTTTGAGTTTGAATGTAAATTGAGTGAAAGAATTTGAGTTTTTCTCGAGATATACGAATACCACGAGTAATCCAGGAATTCGTTTGTATGGATGGTTTGATTTTTGACTTTTTGAAAGGACAAAAAGTGTTTAAATGAAAACTTAAACAACTCTCAAAAGCCTGGAACATGTTATCTACATGTGAAAATTTGTTGAGAAATACCCATGATTCATATTTCAAGGCATTGTTCAATATTGCAATGTTTCTAGGTTGAACAACCCTATTAAATTTGAAAGAGGGAGCTATATTTTCCGGCAAGTGACCAGGGACTACTACCTCCTGTGCAAAGTGATCAGAAATGGCTGCATTTATCACTGAGACTTTGGAATTTGGAATGTTTGTTACTACATTGTCGATGGCCGTTCTCGACGTCGCTGTTACTCTGGTTGGCGTGTTCACGGACCAAATTAAATTGAATGTGTCCAGGACATCCCGTAACCGCTGGGTTTTGTGGTGTACGTAATGTTGGCACACTTCCGTATTTATTTATATTTCATGTCAAACTTAGACAAATCGCTGTCCGCACATCGCAAAGCGACTACTTTAGTCAACCATATTTCCAAAACCTAAGTTTTTACGGTTACTTCGGTGGTATAATACTATATTTCTGGTCCTATTCTATCACCCTATTTCTACGTCATGTATCCCCAATTCCGTATTTATTTTGTATTTCATGTCAAAATAAGACAAATCGCTGACCGCAAATCGCAAAGCGGCTACTTTAACCACCCATATTTCCAAAACCTAAGTTTTTACGGTAACTTGTTTGGTATAGTACTGAAGTTCTGGTTCTATTCTATCACCCTATGTGTACGTAATGTTAGGACACTTAAGTATTTATTTTATATTTCATGTCAAACTTAGACAAATCGCTGACCGCACATCGCAAAGCGGCTAATTTAATCACCCATATTTCCAAAACCTAAGTTTTTACGGTAACTTGGGTGGTATAGTCCTACAGTCCTTGTCCTATTCTATCATCCTAAGTAATAAATAATAATAAATAATAAAAATCTTTATTGCAGGAAGACAATGTACATTGTATTGCAAGCGTCATCTATTTAGCAATATTAGCAATATTATTTTGTCATTTATTTAGCAATATTATTATTAAATAAATGACAAAACAGTCCACATTTTGAGATGAACATCACTGCCACAATTTTTATCGCGATTAATACCTAAAATTTAGTTTTCCCAGCGGCTCATCATGAACTCGTCAACTGAGTAAAGGACTTTGGACACCAAGAGGCGTTTAAGTCGAGACTTAAATTGATTTTTGCTTTCAGATTGTTTGACACCTTCAGGGAGTTTATTTAGGAGCTTGATACCAATCTGAGAAGGTAAATTCTCAAACATCACTGTTCTGTGCTGTTGTGATCGGTATTCGTTCCTGCCTCTGGTATTGTGGTAATGAACTTCACTACCTTGTAAAAGTGAACATTTGTATTTGCAGTACAAAGCCACTTCAAAAATATACAAGGAGGGCAATGTCAGTAGTTCAAGTTCCCTGAAGGCGTCCTTGCATGAATCTCTAGGCTGCAATTTGCAAATTATTCTTACTGCTTTTTTTTGCAGCTTGAATACGCGTTCCAGCCTGAACTTTGCACAACCACCCCATACTCTTATTCCGTAGGAGAGATGGGGATAAATTAGGCCAAAGTAGGCCATTGTAAGTACATCTTTTGAGCAGAATTTTGCAAGGTTGCGCATAGCAAAAATACCAGATGCAACCTTGCCACAAATGTGATCAACGTGGTCTTCCCAGGTCAGCCCTCTGTCAAGGTGCATCCCTAAGAATTTGACGGAATCAGAAGCCTCTAAGAGGTCATCATCCATCATTACTGCAGGCTGGATGTCCAATTCCTGCTGCCGGAGGTAAAATGACAGAAAATTTGATTTTGAATTGTTTGTTTTGAGATTGATTTCGGAAAATGCCTGAATACACGAATTCAGATCAATGAAAGAATTTACCTCCAGCTCATGATTTGTTGACGCACGTACGCAGATCGTTGTGTCGTCAGCGTACTGGATCACCTTTCCATTCTGGATTGATGAACCGATATTATTGACGTACAGCAAAAAAAGGACTGGCCCTAGGATTGATCCCTGCGGGACACCTTGAACCATTTTTACTTTTTCAGAAAGTTCGCCCTCAATTTCTACACATTGGAACCGGTCTTCCAGGTAAGATTGTAGCCACTTGAGTGGCAAACCGCGAATGCCGTACGTCTCTAACTGGTGCAGCAGTGTCTCATGATGCACACAGTCAAACGCTTTCGAAAGGTCGAGAAATATGCTGAGCACATGTTCTCGCCTCTCGAGACCATCGACAACCATATCAATGAGACTATTTATTGCGTCAACTGTGGAGTTATTTTTCCTGAACCCAAACTGATTTGAAGACAGAATGTCAAAACGTTCAAGATACTTCGATAACCTCTCTAGAAAAAGCTTCTCGAAGACCTTGCTTAAGACAGGCAGGATTGAAATTGGCCTGTAGTTGCTGGCATTTAAGGGATTGTCCTTTTTGAATAGCGGAATCACTTTAGCCAGTTTCAGCTGGGCTGGGAAAACTCCAGTTTCAAAAGAGAAGTTGATCAATTTGGTTAGTGGCTTCAAAATGTGCCTAAAGCAACGTTTGAACAACCATACCGACATTCCATTGATGTCACAGGTCTTTTTCGGTTTCAAGTCCTCAATGACACGCACCACCTCATCCTCACTGACAGGAGATAGAGCCATAGACGAAACCGGACCACCGCCTGGGATCGCGTGAAAATTTGGACTTTTAAAGGATGGATCCGGCAAAGCAACTGAAGAAAAATATTGATTCAATTTGTTGGCCACTTGTTTTGAGTCTGAAATAATTTTACCATCGTTTTCGAGTTTGATAGATTCTGAATGTTTGGTTGGTTTTGAAATATTATTAATTATTTTCCAGGCAGATTTTGAAAAATTTTGACAATGTTTTAGAGTGCGATCCACATCATAAGCTTTTGCTGCTTTAATTACTTTTCTGTAAATTCTTTTGTAGTTTCTGTAAAAATCTTTAAAATTTTGATTTTGAGTTTGAATGTAAATTGAGTGAAAGAATTTGAGTTTTTCTCGAGATATACGAATACCACGAGTAATCCAGGAATTCGTTTGTATGGATGGTTTGATTTTTGACTTTTTGAAAGGACAAAAAGTGTTTAAATGAAAACTTAAACAACTCTCAAAAGCCTGGAACATGTTATCTACATGTGAAAATTTGTTGAGAAATACGCATGATTCATATTTCAAGGCATTGTTCAATATTGCAATGTTTCTAGGTTGAACAACCCTATTAAATTTGAAAGAGGGAGCTATATTTTCCGGCAAGTGACCAGGGACTACTACCTCCTGTGCAAAGTGATCAGAAATGGCTGCATTTATCACTGAGACTTTGGAATTTGGAATGTTTGTTACTACATTGTCGATGGCCGTTCTCGACGTCGCTGTTACTCTGGTTGGCGTGTTCACGGACCAAATTAAATTGAATGTGTCCAGGACATCCCGTAACCGCTGGGTTTTGTGGTGTACGTAATGTTGGCACACTTCCGTATTTATTTATATTTCATGTCAAACTTAGACAAATCGCTGTCCGCACATCGCAAAGCGACTACTTTAGTCAACCATATTTCCAAAACCTAAGTTTTTACGGTTACTTCGGTGGTATAATACTATATTTCTGGTCCTATTCTATCACCCTATTTCTACGTCATGTATCCCCAATTCCGTATTTATTTTGTATTTCATGTCAAAATAAGACAAATCGCTGACCGCAAATCGCAAAGCGGCTACTTTAACCACCCATATTTCCAAAACCTAAGTTTTTACGGTAACTTGTTTGGTATAGTACTGAAGTTCTGGTTCTATTCTATCACCCTATGTGTACGTAATGTTAGGACACTTAAGTATTTATTTTATATTTCATGTCAAACTTAGACAAATCGCTGTCCGCACATCGCAAAGCGACTGCTTTAACTACCCATATTTCCAAAACCTAAGTTTTTACGGAAACTTGGTTGGTATAATACTAAAGTTCTGGTTATATTCTATCACCCTTTTTGTATGTAATTTAGCACTTTTCCATATTTATTTTATATTTCATATAAAACCTAGACAAATCGTTAACCGCACATCGCAAAGTGGCTAATTTAATCACCCATATTTCCAAAACCTAAGTTTTTACGGTAACTTGGGTGGTATAGTCCTACAGTTCTGGTCCTTTTCTATCATCCTATGTGTACGTTATGTTGGCACACTTCCGTATTTTTTATATTTAATTCAAACTTAGGCAAATCGCTGACCGCATATCGCAAAGCGGCTACTTTTATCACCCATATTTCCTAAACCTAAGTTTTTACGGTAATTTGGGTGGTATAACACTAAATTTCTGGCCCTATTCTATCATCCTATGGGTACGTCATGTATCCATAATTCCATATTGATTTTTATAATTCATATCAAACTTAGACAAATCGCTGTCCGCACATCGCAAAACGACTACCTTTATCAGCCATATTTCCAAAACCTAAGTTTTTAAGGTAACTTGGGTGGTATAGTACTAAAGTTCAAGTCCTATTCTATCATCTTATGGGTAAGTCATATTGGAACACTTCCGTATTTATTTTATATTTCATGTAAAACTTAGACAAATCGCTGTCCGCATATCGCAAAGCAACTACTTTAATCTCCCATATATTCTAAACCTAAGTTTTAAGGTAACTTGGTTGGTATAATACTAAAGATCTGGTTCTATTCTATCACCCTATGTGTATGTAATGTTGGCACACTTCTGTATTTATTTTATAATTCATGTCAAACTTAGACAAATCGCTGACCGCACATCGCAAAGCGACTACTTTAACTACCCATATTTCCAAAACCTAAGTTTTTACGGAAACTTGGTTGGTATAATACTAAAGTTCTGGTTCTATTCTATCACCTTATGTGTATGTAATGTTAGCACACTTCCATATTTATTTTATATTTCATTTCAAACTTAGACAAATCTCTAACCGCACATCGCAAAGCGGCTAATTTAATCGCCCATATTTCCTAAACCTAAGTTTTTACGGTAACTTGAGTGGTATAGTCCTACAGTTCTTGTCCTATTCTATCATCCTATGTGTACGTAATGTTGGCACACTTCCGTATTTATTTTGTATTTCATGTCAAACTTAGACAAATCGCTGTCCGCACTTCGCAAAGCGACTACTTTAACTACCCATATTTCCATAACCTAAGTTTTTACGGAAACTTGGTTGGTATCATACTAAAGTTCTGGTTCTATTCTATCACCCTAGGTGTATGTAATGTTGGCACACTTCTTTAGTTATTTTATATTTCATGTCAAACTTAGACAAATCGCTGACCGCACATCGAAAAGCGGCTAATTTAATCACCCATATTTCCAAAACCTAAGTTTTTACGGTAACTTGGGTGGTATAGTCCTACAGTCCTTGTCCTATTCTATCATCCTAAGTGTACGTAATGTTGGCACACTTCCGAATCTATTTATATTTCATGTCAAACTTAGACAAATCGCTGTCCGCACATCGCAAAGCGACTACTTTAGTCAACCATATTTCCAAAACCTAAGTTTTTACGGTAATTTGGGTGGTATAACACTAAATTTCTGGCCCTATTCTATCATCCTATGGGTACGTCATGTATCCACAATTCCATATTGATTTTTATAATTCATATCAAACTTAGACAAATCGCTGTCCGCACATCGCAAAGCGACTACCTTTATCAGCCTTATTTACAAAACCTAAGTTTTTAAGGTAACTTGGGTGGTATAGTACTAAAGTTCTAGTCCTATTCTATCATCCTATGGGTACGTCATGTTGGCACACTTCTGTATTTATTTCATATTTCATGTAAAACTTAGACAAGTCGCTGACCGCACATCGCAAAGCGGCTAATTTTATCACCCATATTTCCAAAACCTAAGTTTTTACGGTAATTTGGGTGGTATAACACTAAATTTCCGGTCCTATTCTATCATCCTATGGGTAGGTCATGTTGGCAAATTTCCGTATTTATTATATATTTCATGTAAAACTTAGACAAATCGCTGCCCGCATATCGCAAAGCAACTACTTTAATCTCCCATATATTCTAAACCTAAGTTTTAAGGTAACTTGGTTGGTATAATACTAAAGTTCTGGTTCTATTCTATCACCCTATGTGTATGTAATGTTGGCACACTTCTGTATTTATTTTATAATTCATGTCAAACTTAGACAAATCGCTGACCGCACATCGCAAAGCGACTACTTTAACTACCCATATTTCCAAAACCTAAGTTTTTACGGAAACTTGGTTGGTATAATACTAAAGTTCTGGTTCTATTCTATCACCTTATGTGTATGTAATGTTAGCACACTTCTGTATTTATTTTATATTTCATGTCAAACTTAGACAAATCTCTAACCGCACATCGCAAAGCGGCTAATTTAATCACCCATATTTCCAAAACCTAAGTTTTTACGGTAACTTGGCTGGTATAGTCCAACAGTTCTTGTCTATTCTATCATCCTATGTGTACGTAATGTTGGCACACTTCTGTATTTTTTTATATTTCATGTCAAACTTAGACAAATCGCTGTCCGCACATCGCAAAGCGACTACTTTAACCACCCATATTTACAAAACCGAAGTTTTTACGGTAACTTCGGTGGTATAATACTATATTTCTGGTACTATTCTATCACCCTATGTGTACGTCATGTATCCACACATCCGTATCAATATTTATATTTCATGTTAAACCTAGACAAATCGCTGTCCGCACATCGCAAAGCGACTATTTTAACTACCCATATTTCCAAATCCTAAGTTTTTAAATACTTGGTTGGTATATTACTAAATTTCTGGTTCTATTCTATCACCCTATGTGTATGTAATGTTAGCACACATCCATATTTTTTTATATTTCATGTCAAACTTAGACAAATCGCTGACCGCACATTGCAAAGCGGCTAATTTAATCACCCATATTTCCAATACTTAAGTTTTTACGGTAACTTGGGTGGTATAGTCCTACAGTTCTTGTCCTATTCTATCATCCTATGTGTACGTAATGTTGGCACCCTTCCGTATTTATTTTGTATTTCATGTCAAACTTAGACAAATCGCTGTCCGCACTTCGCAAAGCGACTACTTTAACTACCCATATTTCCATAACCTAAGTTTTTACGGAAACTTGGTTGGTATAATACTAAAGTTCTGGTTATATTCTATCACCCTTTTTGTATGTAATTTAGCACTTTTCCATATTTATTTTATATTTCATATAAAACCTAGACAAATCGTTAACCGCACATCGCAAAGTGGCTAATTTAATCACCCATATTTCCAAAACCTAAGTTTTTACGGTAACTTGGGTGGTATAGTCCTACAGTTCTGGTCCTTTTCTATCATCCTATGTGTACGTTATGTTGGCACACTTCCGTATTTTTTATATTTAATTCAAACTTAGGCAAATCGCTGACCGCATATCGCAAAGCGGCTACTTTTATCACCCATATTTCCTAAACCTAAGTTTTTACGGTAATTTGGGTGGTATAACACTAAATTTCTGGCCCTATTCTATCATCCTATGGGTACGTCATGTATCCATAATTCCATATTGATTTTTATAATTCATATCAAACTTAGACAAATCGCTGTCCGCACATCGCAAAACGACTACCTTTATCAGCCATATTTCCAAAACCTAAGTTTTTAAGGTAACTTGGGTGGTATAGTACTAAAGTTCAAGTCCTATTCTATCATCTTATGGGTAAGTCATATTGGAACACTTCCGTATTTATTTTATATTTCATGTAAAACTTAGACAAATCGCTGTCCGCATATCGCAAAGCAACTACTTTAATCTCCCATATATTCTAAACCTAAGTTTTAAGGTAACTTGGTTGGTATAATACTAAAGATCTGGTTCTATTCTATCACCCTATGTGTATGTAATGTTGGCACACTTCTGTATTTATTTTATAATTCATGTCAAACTTAGACAAATCGCTGACCGCACATCGCAAAGCGACTACTTTAACTACCCATATTTCCAAAACCTAAGTTTTTACGGAAACTTGGTTGGTATAATACTAAAGTTCTGGTTCTATTCTATCACCTTATGTGTATGTAATGTTAGCACACTTCCATATTTATTTTATATTTCATTTCAAACTTAGACAAATCTCTAACCGCACATCGCAAAGCGGCTAATTTAATCGCCCATATTTCCTAAACCTAAGTTTTTACGGTAACTTGAGTGGTATAGTCCTACAGTTCTTGTCCTATTCTATCATCCTATGTGTACGTAATGTTGGCACACTTCCGTATTTATTTTGTATTTCATGTCAAACTTAGACAAATCGCTGTCCGCACTTCGCAAAGCGACTACTTTAACTACCCATATTTCCATAACCTAAGTTTTTACGGAAACTTGGTTGGTATCATACTAAAGTTCTGGTTCTATTCTATCACCCTAGGTGTATGTAATGTTGGCACACTTCTTTAGTTATTTTATATTTCATGTCAAACTTAGACAAATCGCTGACCGCACATCGAAAAGCGGCTAATTTAATCACCCATATTTCCAAAACCTAAGTTTTTACGGTAACTTGGGTGGTATAGTCCTACAGTCCTTGTCCTATTCTATCATCCTAAGTGTACGTAATGTTGGCACACTTCCGAATCTATTTATATTTCATGTCAAACTTAGACAAATCGCTGTCCGCACATCGCAAAGCGACTACTTTAGTCAACCATATTTCCAAAACCTAAGTTTTTACGGTAATTTGGGTGGTATAACACTAAATTTCTGGCCCTATTCTATCATCCTATGGGTACGTCATGTATCCACAATTCCATATTGATTTTTATAATTCATATCAAACTTAGACAAATCGCTGTCCGCACATCGCAAAGCGACTACCTTTATCAGCCTTATTTACAAAACCTAAGTTTTTAAGGTAACTTGGGTGGTATAGTACTAAAGTTCTAGTCCTATTCTATCATCCTATGGGTACGTCATGTTGGCACACTTCTGTATTTATTTCATATTTCATGTAAAACTTAGACAAGTCGCTGACCGCACATCGCAAAGCGGCTAATTTTATCACCCATATTTCCAAAACCTAAGTTTTTACGGTAATTTGGGTGGTATAACACTAAATTTCCGGTCCTATTCTATCATCCTATGGGTAGGTCATGTTGGCAAATTTCCGTATTTATTATATATTTCATGTAAAACTTAGACAAATCGCTGCCCGCATATCGCAAAGCAACTACTTTAATCTCCCATATATTCTAAACCTAAGTTTTAAGGTAACTTGGTTGGTATAATACTAAAGTTCTGGTTCTATTCTATCACCCTATGTGTATGTAATGTTGGCACACTTCTGTATTTATTTTATAATTCATGTCAAACTTAGACAAATCGCTGACCGCACATCGCAAAGCGACTACTTTAACTACCCATATTTCCAAAACCTAAGTTTTTACGGAAACTTGGTTGGTATAATACTAAAGTTCTGGTTCTATTCTATCACCTTATGTGTATGTAATGTTAGCACACTTCTGTATTTATTTTATATTTCATGTCAAACTTAGACAAATCTCTAACCGCACATCGCAAAGCGGCTAATTTAATCACCCATATTTCCAAAACCTAAGTTTTTACGGTAACTTGGCTGGTATAGTCCAACAGTTCTTGTCTATTCTATCATCCTATGTGTACGTAATGTTGGCACACTTCTGTATTTTTTTATATTTCATGTCAAACTTAGACAAATCGCTGTCCGCACATCGCAAAGCGACTACTTTAACCACCCATATTTACAAAACCGAAGTTTTTACGGTAACTTCGGTGGTATAATACTATATTTCTGGTACTATTCTATCACCCTATGTGTACGTCATGTATCCACACATCCGTATCAATATTTATATTTCATGTTAAACCTAGACAAATCGCTGTCCGCACATCGCAAAGCGACTATTTTAACTACCCATATTTCCAAATCCTAAGTTTTTAAATACTTGGTTGGTATATTACTAAATTTCTGGTTCTATTCTATCACCCTATGTGTATGTAATGTTAGCACACATCCATATTTTTTTATATTTCATGTCAAACTTAGACAAATCGCTGACCGCACATTGCAAAGCGGCTAATTTAATCACCCATATTTCCAATACTTAAGTTTTTACGGTAACTTGGGTGGTATAGTCCTACAGTTCTTGTCCTATTCTATCATCCTATGTGTACGTAATGTTGGCACCCTTCCGTATTTATTTTGTATTTCATGTCAAACTTAGACAAATCGCTGTCCGCACTTCGCAAAGCGACTACTTTAACTACCCATATTTCCATAACCTAAGTTTTTACGGAAACTTGGTTGGTATAATACTAAAGTTCTGGTTCTATTCTATCACCCTCTGTGTATGTAATGTTGGCACACTTCTTTAGTTATTTAATATTTCATGTCAAACTTAGACAAATCGCTGACCGCACATCGAAAAGCGGCTACTTAAACCACCCATATTTCCAAAGCCTAAGTTTTTACGGTAACTTGTTTGGTAAAGTACTGAAGTTCTGGTTCTATTCTATCACCCTATGTGACGTAATGTTAGGACACTTCCGTATTTATTTTATATTTCATGTCAAACTTAGACAAAACTCTGTCCGCACATCGCAAAGCGACTACTTTAACTACCCATATTTCCAAAACCTAAGTTTTTACGGTAACTTGTTTGGTAAAGTACTGAAGTTCTGGTCCTATTCTATCTGCCTATGTGTACGTTATGTTTGCACACTTACGTATTTTTTATATTTAATTCAAACTTAGGCAAATCGCTGACCGCATATCGCAAAGCGGCTACTTTTATCACCCATATTTCCTAAACCTAAGTTTTTACGGTAATTTGGGTGGTATAACACTAAATTTCTGGCCCTATTCTATCATCCTATGGGTACGTCATGTATCCATAATTCCATATTGATTTTTATAATTCATATCAAACTTAGACAAATTGCTGTCCGCACATCGCAAAGCGACTACCTTTATCAGCCATATTTCCAAAACCTAAGTTTTTAAGGTAACTTGGGTGGTATAGTACTAAAGTTCTAGTCCTATTCTATCATCTTATGGGTAAGTCATATTGGAACATTTCCGTATTTATTTTATATTTCATGTAAAATTTAGACAAATCGCTGTCCGCATATCGCAAAGCAACTACTTTAATCTCCCATATATTCTAAACCTAAGTTTTTAAGGTAACTTGGGTGGTATAGTACTGAAGTTCTAGTCCTATTCTATCATCTTATGGGTAAGTCATATTGGAACACTTCTGTATTTATTTTATAATTCATGTCAAACTTAGACAAATCGCTGACCGCACATCGCAAAGCGACTACTTTAACTACCCATATTTCCAAAACCTAAGTTTTTACGGAAACTTGGTTGGTATAATACTAAAGTTCTGGTTCTATTCTATCACCCTATGTGTATGTGATGTTAGCACACTTCCATATTTATTTTATATTTCATGTCAAACTTAGACGAATCTCTAACCGCACATCGCAAAGCGGCTAATTCAATCGCCCATATTTCCAAAACCTAAGTTTTTACGGTAACTTCGGTGGTATAATACTATATTTCTGGTACTATTCTATCACCCTATGTGTACGTCATGTATCCACACATCCGTATTAATATTTATATTTCATGTTAAACTTAGACAAATCGCTGTCCGCACATCGCAAAGCGACTATTTTAACTACCCATATTTCCAAATCCTAAGTTTTTACGGAAACTTGGTTGGTATATTACTAAAGTTCTGGTTCTATTCTATCACCCTATGTGTATGTAATGTTAGCACACATCCATATTTTTTTTATATTTCATGTCAAACTTAGACAAATCGCTGACCGCACATCGCAAAGCGGCTAATTTAATCACCCATATTTCCAATACTTAAGTTTTTACGGTAACTTGGGTGGTATAGTCCTACAGTACTTGTCCTATTCTATCATCCTATGTGTACGTAATGTTGGCACCCTTCCGTATATATTTTGTATTTCATGTCAAACTTAGACAAATCGCTGTCCGCACTTCGCAAAGCGACTACTTTAACTACCCATATTTTCATAACCTAAATTTTTACGGAAACTTGGTTGGTATAATACTAAAGTTCTGGTTCTATTCTATCACCCTCTGTGTATGTAATGTTGGCACACTTCTTTAGTTATTTAATATTTCATGTCAAACTTAGACAAATCGCTGACCGCACATCGAAAAGCGGCTAATTTAATCACCCATATTTCCAAAACCTAAGTTTTTACGGTAACTTGGGTGGTATAGTCCAACAGTTCTTGTCTATTCTGTCATCCTATGTGTACGTAATGGTGGCACCTTTCCGTATTTTTTTATATTTCATGTCAAACTTAGACAAATCGCTGTCCGCACATCGCAAAGCGACTACTTTAACCACCCATATTTACAAAACCTAAGTTTTTACGGTAACTTCGGTGGTATCTATATTATTAATTCTGTAAGCGATTTTTTTCAATCAAAATTGTGAGAGTTTGACAGCTCGCAGGATGATGGGAGAGGGCTCAAATTAAAGGTCTTGGTCCCAGGGGGTCGGGAAAAATACTGAAATTACTTGAAACTCACCAGGAAACGAGAAATAACGTAAAATATCTGCCATATAAAAAGCATTGGGATCTTAAAACGTCTGCTTTGTTTACATTTAAACATGTGGTACTAATGTTTGGTTCAAAGCCATATGGTAGGCTAGATATCAATATAAGATAGAATCATTTTACTATTAAGGTATTTTGTACTATAATGAATAAGGATTGTTTGAATTTGCACTCATTAGGGGCTTTTAGCCCCTTCAAGCCACTAGTAATACTATATTTCTGGTACTATTCTATCACCCTATGTGTACGTCATGTATCCACACATCCGTATTAATATTTATATTTCATGTTAAACTTAGACAAATCGCTGTCCGCACATCGCAAAGCGACTATTTTAACTACCCATATTTCCAAATCCTAAGTTTTTACGGAAACTTGGTTGGTATATTACTAAAGTTCTGGTTCTATTCTATCACCCTATGTGTATGTAATGTTAGCACACATCCATATTTTTTTTATATTTCATGTCAAACTTAGACAAATCGCTGACCGCACATCGCAAAGCGGCTAATTTAATCACCCATATTTCCAATAACTAAGTTTTTACGGTAACTTGGGTGGTATAGTCCTACAGTTCTTGTCCTATTCTATCATCCTATGTGTACGTAATGTTGGCACACTTCCGTATTTATTTTGTATTTCATGTCAAACTTAGACAAATCGCTGACCGCACTTCGCAAAGCGACTACTTTAACTACCCATATTTCCATTACCTAAGTTTTTACGGAAACTTGGTTGGTATAATACTAAAGTTCTGGTTCTATTCTATCACCCTATGTGTATGTAATGTTGGCACACTTCTTTAGTTATTTTATATTTCATGTCAAACTTAGACAAATCGCTGACCGCACATCGAAAAGCGGCTAATTTAGTCAACCATATTTCCAAAACCTAAGTTTTTACGGTTACTTCGGTGGTATAGTCCTACAGTCCTTGTCCTATTCTATCATCCTAAGTGTACGTAATGTTGGCACACTTCCGTATTTATTTATATTTCATGTCAAACTTAGACAAATCGCTGTCCGCACATCGCAAAGCGACTACTTTAGTCAACCATATTTCCAAAACCTAAGTTTTTACGGTTACTTCGGTGGTATAATACTATGTTTCTGGTCCTATTCTATCACCCAATGTCTAAGTCATGTATCCCCAATTCCGTATTTATTTTGTATTTCATGTCAAAATAAGACAAATCGCTGACCGCAAATCGCAAAGCGGCTACTTTAACCACCCATATTTCCAATACCTAAGTTTTTACGGTAACTTGTTTGGTATAGTACTGAAGTTCTGGTTCTATTCTATCACCCTATGTGTACGTAATGTTAGGACACTTCCGTATTTATTTTATATTTCATGTCAAACTTAGACAAATCGCTCTCCGCACATCGCAAAGCGACTACTTTAACTACCCATATTTCCAAAACCTAAGTTTTTACGGAAACTTGGTTGGTACAATACTAAAGTTCTGGTATTATTCTATCACCCTTTTCGTATATAATTTAGCACTTTTCCATATTTATTTTATATTTCATATAAAACCTAGACAAATCGTTAACCGCATATCGCAAAGCGGCTAATTTAATCACCCATATTTCCAAAACCTAAGTTTTTACGGTAACTTCGGTGGTATAGTCCTACAGTTCTTGTCCTATTCTATCATCCTATGTGTACGTAATGTTGGCACACTTCTGTATTTATTTTATATTTCATGTCAAACTTAGACAAATCGCTGTCCGCACATCGCAAAGCGACTACTTTAACTACCCATATTTCCAAAACCTAAGTTTTTACGGAAACTTGGTTGGTATAATACTAAAGTTCTGGTTCTATTCTATCACCCTATGTGTATGTAATGTTAGCACACATCCATATTTATTTTATATTTCATGTCAAACTTCGACATATCGCTAACCGCACATCGCAAAGCGGCTAATTTAATCACCCATATTTCCAAAACCTAAGTTTTTACGGTAACTTGGGTGGTATAGTCCAACAGTTCTTGTCCTATTCTATCATCCTATGTGTACGTAATGTTGGCACACTTCCGTATTTTTTTTATATTTCATGTCAAACTTAGACAAATCGCTGTCCGCACATCGCAAAGCGACTAATATAACCACCCATATTTACAAAACCTAAGTTTTTACGGTAACTTCGGCGGTATAATACTATATTTCTGGTACTATTCTATCACCCTATGTGTACGTCATGTATCCCCAATTCCGTATTTATTTTGTATTTCATGTCAAAATAAGACAAATCGCTGACCGCAAATCGCAAAGCGGCTACTTTAACCACCCATATTTCCAAAACCTAAGTTTTTACAGTAACTTGTTTGGTATAGTACTGAAGTTCTGGTTCTATTCTATCACCCTATGTGTACGTAATGTTAGGACACTTCCGTATTTATTTTATATTTCATGTCAAACTTAGACAAATCGCTGTCCGCACATCGCAAAGCGACTACTTTAACTACCCATATTTCCAAAACCTAAGTTTTTACGGAATCTTGGTTGGTATAATACTAAAGTTCTGGTTATATTCTATCGCCCTTTTCGTATGTAATTTAGCACTTTTCCATATTTATTTTATATTTCATGTAAACTTCGACATATCGCTAACCGGACAACGCAAAGCGGCTAATTTAATCACCCATATTTCCAAAACCTAAGTTTTTACGGTAACTTGGGTCGTATAGTCCAACAGTTCTTGTCCTATTCTATCATTCTATGTGTACGTAATGTTGGCACACTTCCGTATTTTTTTTATATTTCATGTCAAACTTAGACAAATCGCTGTCCGCACATCGCAAAGCGACTACTTTAACCACCCATATTTACAAAACCTAAGTTTTTACGGTAACTTCGGTGGTATAATACTATATTTCTGGTACTATTCTATCACCCTATGTGTACGTCATGTATCCACACATCCGTATTAATTTTTATATTTCATGTTAAACTTAGACAAATCGCTGTCCGCACATCGCAAAGCGACTACTTTAATCACCCATATTTCCAAAACCTAAGTTTTTACAGTAACTTCGGTGGTATAGTACTATATTTCTGGTACTATTCTATCACCCTATTTGTACGTTTTGTGTCCAGAATTCCGTATTTATTTTTATATTTCATGTCAAACCTAGACAAATTGCTGTCCGCACATCGCAAAGCGACTACTTTAACTACCCATATTTCCAAAAACTAAGTTTTTACGGTAACTTGGTTGGAATAATACTAAAGTTCTGGTTCTATTTTATCACCCTATGTGTATGTAGTGTTAGCACTTTTCCATATTTATTTTATAATTCATGTCAAACTTAGATAAATCGTTGACCGTATATCGCAAAGCGACTACTTTAATCACCCATATTTCCAAAACCTAAGTTTTTACAGTAACTTCGGTGGTATAAAACTATATTTCTGGTACTATTCTATCACTCTATTTGTACGTCATGTATCCAGAACTCCGTTTTTATTTTTATATTTCATGTCAAACCTAGACAAATTGCTGTCCGCACATCGCAAAGCGACTACTTTGACTACCCATATTTCCAAATCCTAAGTTTTTACGGAAACATGGTTGGTATATTACTAAATTTCTGGTTCTATTCTATCACCCTATGTGTATGTAATGTTAGCACACATCCATATTTTTTTTATATTTCATGTCAAACTTAGACAAATCGCTGACCGCACATCGCAAAGCGGCTAATATAATCACCCATATTTCCAATACCTAAGTTTTTACGGTAACTTGGGTGGTATAGTCCTACAGTTCTTGTCCTATTCTATCATCCTATGTGTACGTAATGTTGGCACACTTCTGTATTTATTTTGTATTTTATGTCAAACTTAGACAAATCGCTGTCCGCATTTCGCAAAGCGACTACTTTAACTACCAATATTTCCATAACCTAAGTTTTTACGGAAACTTGGTTGGTATAATACTAAAGTTCTGGTTCTATTCTATCACCCTATGTGTATGTAATGTTGGCACACTTCTTTAGTTATTTTATATTTCATGTCAAACTTAGACAAATCGCTGACCGCACATCGAAAAGCGGCTAATTTAATCCCCCATATTTCCAAAACCTAAGTTTTTACGGTAACTTGGGTGGTCCTACAGTCCTTGTCCTATTCTATCATCCTAAGTGTATGTAATGTTGGCACACTTCCGTATTTATTAATATTTCATGTCAAACTTAGACAAATCGCTGTCCGCACATCGCAAAGCGACTACTTTAGTCAACCATATTTCCAAAACCTAAGTTTTTACGGTTACTTCGGTGGTATAATACTATATTTCTGGTCCTATTCTATCACCCTATGTCTACGTCATGTATCCCCAATTCCGTATTTATTTTGTATTTCATGTCAAAATAAGACAAATCGCTGACCGCTAATCGCAAAGCGGCTGATTTAATCACCCATATTTCCAAAACCTAAGTTTTTACGGTAACTTCGATGGTATAACACTATATTTCTGGTACTACTCTAATACCCAATTTGTACGTCATGTATCCAGTATTCCGTATTTATTTTTATATTTCATGTTAAACTTAGACTAATCGCTGTCCGCACATCGCAAAGCGTCTACTTTAATCACCCATATTTCTAATACCTAATTTTTTATGGTAACTTAAGTAGTAAAGTACAAAGGTTCTGGTCCTATTCTATCATCCTATGTGTACGTCATGTTGGCACACTTCCGTATTTATTTTATATTTCATGTCAAACTTGAACAAATCGATGACCGCACATCGCAAAGCGGCTACTTTAACCACCCATAATTCCAAAACCTAAGTTTTTACGGTAATTTGGGTGGTATAACACTAAATTTATGGCCCTATTCTATCATCCTATGGGTACGTCATGTATCCACAATTCCATATTGATTTTTATAATTCATATCAAACTTGGACTAATCGCTGTCCGCACATCGCAAAGCGACTAACTTTATCAGCCCTATTTCCAAAACCTAAGATTTTAAGGTAACTTGGGTGGTATAGTACTAAAGTTCTAGTCCTATTCTATCATCCTATGGGTACGTCATTTTGGCACACTTCTGTATTTATTTCATATTTCATGTAAAACTTAGACAAGTCGCTGACCGCACATCGCAAAGCGGCTAATTTTATCACCCATATTTCCAAAACCTAAGTTTTTACGGTAATTTGGTTGGTATAACACTAAATTTCTGGTCCTATTCTATCATCCTATGGGTACGTCATGTTAGCAAATTTCCGTATTTATTTTATATTTCATGTAAAACTTAGACAAATCGCTGTCCGCATATCGCAAAGCAACTACTTTAATCTCCCATATATTCTAAACCTAAGTTTTTAAGGTAACTTGGGTGGTATAGTACTAAAGTTCTAGTCCTATTCTATCATCTTATGGGTAAGTCATATTGGAAAACCTCTGTATTTATTTTATAATTCATGTCAAACCTAGACAAATCGCTGACCGCACATCGCAAAGCGACTACTTTAACTACCCATATTTCCAAAACCTAAGTTTTTACGGAAACTTGGTTGGTATAATACTAAAGTTCTGGTTCTATTCTATCACCTTATGTGTATGTAATGTTAGCACACTTCCATATTTATTTTATATTTCATGTCAAACTTAGACAAATCTCTAACCGCACATCGCAAAGCGGCTAATTTAATCGCCCATATTTCCAAAACCTAAGTTTTTACGGTAACTTGGCTGGTATAGTCCAACAGTTCTTGTCTATTCTATCATCCTATGTGTACGTAATGTTGGCACACTTCCGTATTTTTTTTATATTTCATGTCAAACTTAGACAAATCGCTGTCCGCACATCGCAAAGCGACTACTTTAACCACCCATATTTACAAAACCGAAGTTTTTACGGTAACTTCAGTGGTATAATACTATATTTCTGGTACTATTCTATCACCCTATGTGTACGTCATGTATCCACACATCCGTATCAATATTTATATTTCATGTTAAACCTAGACAAATCGCTGTCCGCACATCGCAAAGCGACTATTTTAACTACCCATATTTCCAAATCCTAAGTTTTTACGGAAACTTGGTTGGTATAATACTAAAGTTCTGGTTCTATTCTATCACCCTATGTGTATGTAATGTTGGCACACTTCTTTAGTTATTTTATATTTCATGTCAAACTTAGACAAATCGCTGACCGCACATCGAAAAGCGGCTAATTTAATCACCCATATTTCCAAAACCTAAGTTTTTACGGTAACTTGGGTGGTATAGTCCTACAGTCCTTGTCCTATTCTAACATCCTAAGTGTACGTAATGTTGGCACACTTCCGAATTTATTTATATTTCATGTCAAACTTAGACAAATCGCTGTCCGCACATCGCAAAGCGACTACTTTAGTCAACCATATTTCCAAAACCTAAGTTTTTACGGTAATTTGGGTGGTATAACACTAAATTTCTGGTCCTATTCTATCATCCTATGGGTAGGTCATGTTGGCAAATTTCCGTATTTATTATATATTTCATGTAAAACTTAGACAAATCGCTGTCCGCATATCGCAAAGCAACTACTTTAATCTCCCATATATTCTAAACCTAAGTTTTTAAGGTAACTTGGGTGGTATAGTACTGAAGTTCTAGTCCTATTCTATCATCTTATGGGTAAGTCATATTGGAACACTTCTGTATTTATTTTATAATTCATGTCAAACTTAGACAAATCGCTGACCGCACATTGCAAAGCGACTATTTTAACTACCCATATTTCCAAAACCTAAGTTTTTACGGAAACTTGGTTGGTATAATACTAAAGTTCTGTATCTATTCTATCACCCTATGTGTATGTAATGTTAGCACACTTCCATATTTATTTTATATTTCATGTCAAACTTAGACAAATCGCTAACCGCACATCGCAAAGCGGCTAATTTAATCGCCCATATTTCCAAAACCTAAGTTTTTACGGTTACTTGGGTGGTATAGTCCAACAGTTCTTGTCCTATTCTATCATCGTATGTGTACGTAATGTTGGCACACTTCCGTATTTTTTTTATATTTCATGTCAAACTTAGACAAATCGCTGTCCGCACATCGCAAAGCGATTACTTTAACCACCCATATTAACAAAACCTAAGTTTTTACGGTAACTTCGGTGGTATAATACTATATTTCTGGTACTATTCTATCACCCTATGTGTACGTCATGTATCCACACATCCGTATTAATATTTATATTTCATGTTAAACTTAGACAAATCGCTGTCCGCACATCGCAAAGCGACTACTTTAATCACCCATATTTCCAAAACCTAAGTTTTTACGGTAACTTCGGTGGTATAATACTATATTTCTGGTACTATTCTATCACCCAATTTGTACGTCTTGTATCCAGAATTCCGTATTTATTTTTATATTTCATGTCAAACCTAGACAAATTGCTGTCCGCACATCGCAAAGCGACTATTTTAACTACCCATATTTCCAAATCCTAAGTTTTTATGGAAACTTGGTTGGTATATTACTAAAGTTCTGGTTCCATTCTATCACCCTATGTGTATGTAATGTTAGCACACATCCATATTTTTTTATATTTCATGTCAAATTTAGACAAATCGCTGACCGCACATCGCAAAGCGGCTAATTTAATCACCCATATTTCCCATACCTAAGTTTTTACGGTAACTTGGGTGGTATAGTCCTACAGTTCTTGTCCTATTCTATCATCCTATGTGTACGTAATGTTGGCACACTTCCGTATTTATTTTGTATTTCATGTCAAACTTAGACAAATCCCTGTCCGCACTTGGCAAAGCGACTACTTAAACTACCCATATTTCCATAACCTAAGTTTTTACGGAAACTTGGTTGGTATAATACTAAAGTTCTGGTTCTATTCTATCACCCTATGTGTATGTAATGTTGGCACACTTCTTTAGTTATTTTATATTTCATGTCAAACTTAGACAAATCGCTGACCGCACATCGAAAAGCGGCTAATTTAATCACCCATATTTCCAAAATCTAAGTTTTTACGGTAACTTGGGTGGTATAGTCCTACAGTCCTTGTCCTATTCTATCATCCTAAGTGTACGTAATGTTGGCACACTTCCGTATTTATTTATATTTCATGTCAAACTTAGACAAATCGCTGTCCGCACATCGCAATGCGACTACTTTAGTCAACCATATTTCCAAAACCTAAGTTTTTACGGTTACTTCGGCGGTATAATACTATATTTCTGGTCCTATTGTATCACCCTATGTCTACGTCATGTATCCCCAATTCCGTATTTATTTTGTATTTCATGTCAAAATAAGACAAATCGCTGACCGCAAATCGCAAAGCGGCTACTTTAACCACCCATATTTCCAAAGCCTAAGTTTTTACGGTAACTTGTTTGGTAAAGTACTGAAGTTCTGGTTCTATTCTATCACCCTATGTGTACGTAATGTTAGGACACTTCCGTATTTATTTTATATTTCATGTCAAACTTAGACAAATCGCTGTCCGCACATCGCAAAGCGACTACTTTAACTACCCATATTTCCAAAACCTAAGTTTTTACGGAAACTTGGTTGGTATAATACTAAAGTTCTGGTTATATTCTATCACCCTTTTCGTATGTAATTTAGCACTTTTCCATATTTATTTTATATTTCATATAAAACCTAGACAAATCGTTAACCGCACATCGCAAAGTAGCTAATTTAATCACCCATATTTCCAAAACCTAAGTTTTTACGGTAACTTGGGTGTTATAGTCCTACAGTTCTGGTCCTATTCTATCATCCTATGTGTACGTTATGTTGGCACACTTCCGTATTTTTTATATTTAATTCAAACTTAGGCAAATCGCTGACCGCATATCGCAAAGCGGCTAATTTTATCACCCATATTTCCTAAACCTAAGTTTTTACGGTAATTTGGGTTGTATAACACTAAATTTCTGGCCCTATTCTATCATCCTATGGGTACGTCATGTATCCATAATTCCATATTGATTTTTATAATTCATATCAAACTTAGACAAATCGCTGTCCGCACATCGCAAAGTGACTACCTTTATCAGCCATATTTCCAAAACCTAAGTTTTTAAGGTAACTTGGGTGGTATAGTACTAAAGTTCTAGTCCTATTCTGTCATCTTATGGGTAAGTCATATTGGAACACTTCCGTATTTATTTTATATTTCATGTAAAACTTAGACAAATCGCTGTCCGCATATCGCAAAGCAACTACTTTAATCTCCCATATATTCTAAACCTAAGTTTTTAAGGTAACTTGGGTTGTATAGTACTGAAGTTCTAGTCCTATTCTATCATCTTATGGGTAAGTCATATTAGAACACTTCTGTATTTATTTTATAATTCATGTCAAACTTAGACAAATCGCTGAACGCACATCGCAAAGCGACTACTTTAACTACCCATATTTCCAAAACCTAAGTTTTTACGGAAACTTGGTTGGTATAATACTAAAGTTCTGGTTCTATTCTATCACCCTATGTGTATGTAATGTTAGCACACTTCCATATTTATTTTATATTTCATGTCAAACTTAGACGAATCTCTAACCGCACATCGCAAAGCGGCTAATTTAATCGCCCATATTTCCAAAACCTAAGTTTTTACGGTAACTTCGGTGGTATAATACTATATTTCTGGTACTATTCTATCACCCTATGTGTACGTCATGTATCCACACATCCGTATTAATATTTATATTTCATGTTAAACTTAGACAAATCGCTGTCCGCACATCGCAAAGCGACTATTTTAACTACCCATATTTCCATATCCTAAGTTTTTACGGAAAGTTGGTTGGTATATTACTAAAGTTCTGGTTCTATTCTATCACCCTATGTGTATGTAATGTTAGCACACATCCATATTTTTTTATATTTCATGTCAAACTTAGACAAATCGCTGACCGCACATCGCAAATCGGCTAATTTAATCACCCATATTTCCAATACCTAAGTTTTTACGGTAACTTGGGTGGTATAGTCCTACAGTTCTTGTCCTATTCTATCATCCTATGTGTACGTATAGTTGGCACACTTCCGTATTTATTTTGTATTTCATGTCAAACCTAGACAAATCGCTGTCCGCACTTCGCAAAGCGACTACTTTAACTACCCTTATTTCCATAACCTAAGTTTTTACGGAAACTTGGTTGGTATAATACTAAAGTTCTGGTTCTATTCTATCACCCTATGTGTATGTAATGTTGGCACACTTCTTTAGTTATTTTATATTTCATGTCAAACTTAGACAAATCGCTGACCGCACATCGAAAAGCGGCTAATTTAATCACCCATATTTCCAAAACCTAAGTTTTTACGGTAACTTGGGTGGTATAGTCCTACAGTCCTTGTCCTATTCTATCATCCTAAGTGTACGTAATGTTGGCACACTTCCGTATTTATTTATATTCCATGTCAAACTTAGAAAAATCGCTGAACGCACATCGCAAAGCGACTACTTTAGTCAACCATATTTCCAAAACCTAAGTTTTTACGGTTACTTCGGTGGTATAATACTATATTTCTGGTCCTATTCTATCACCCTATGTCTACGTCATGTATACCCAATTCCGTATTTATTTTGTATTTCATGTCAAAATAATACAAATCGCTGACCGCAAATCGCAAAGCGTCTACTTTAACCACCCATATTTCCAAAGCCTAAGTTTTGGAAATATGGGTGTAAATAAGTTTTTACGGTAACTTGTTTGGTATAGTACTGAAGTTCTGGTTCTATTCTATCACCCTATGTGTACGTAATGTTAGGACACTTCCGTATTTATTTTATATTTCATGTCAAACTTAGACAAATCGCTGTCCGCACATCGCAAAGCGACTACCTTAACCACACATATTTACAAAACCTAAGTTTTTACGGTAACTTCGGTGGTATCTATATTATTAATTCTGTAAGCGATTTTTTTCAATCAAAATTGTGAGAGTTTGACAGCTCGCAGGATGATGGGAGAGGGCTTAAATTAAAGGTCTTGGTCCCAGGGGGTCGGGAAAAATACTGAAATTACTTGAAACTCACCAGGAAACGAGAAATAACGTAAAATATCTGCCATATAAAAAGCATTGGGATCTTAAAACGTCTGCTTTGTTTACATTTAAACATGTGGTACTAATGTTTGGTTCAAAGCCATATGGTAGGCTAGATATCAATATAAGATAGAATCATTTTACTATTAAGGTATTTTGTACTATAATGAATAAGGATTGTTTGAATTTGCACTCATTAGGGGCTTTTAGCCCCTTCAAGCCACTAGTAATACTATATTTCTGGTACTATTCTATCACCCTATGTGTACGTCATGTATCCACACTTCCGTATTTATTTTGTATTTCATGTCAAACTTAGACAAATCGCTGTCCGCACTTCGCAAAGCGACTACTTTAACTACCCATATTTCCATTACCTAAGTTTTTACGGAAACTTGGTTGGTATAATACTAAAGTTCTGGTTCTATTCTATCACCCTATGTGTATGTAATGTTGGCACACTTCTTTAGTTATTTTATATTTCATGTCAAACTTAGACAAATCGCTGTCCGCACATCGCAAAGCGACTACTTTAGTCAACCATATTTCCAAAACCTAAGTTTTTACGGTTACTTCGGTAGTATAATACTATGTTTCTGGTCCTATTCTATCACCCAATGTCTAAGTCATGTATCCCCAATTCCGTATTTATTTTGTATTTCATGTCAAAATAAGACAAATCGCTGACCGCAAATCGCAAAGCGGCTACTTTAACCACCCATATTTCCAAAACCTAAGTTTTTACGGTAACTTGTTTGGTATAGTACTGAAGTTCTGCTTCTATTCTATCACCCTATGTGTACGTAATGTTAGGACATTTCCGTATTTATTTTATATTTCATGTCAAACTTAGACAAATCGCTCTCCGCACATCGCAAAGCGACTACTTTAACTACCCATATTTCCAAAACCTAAGTTTTTACGGAAACTTGGTTGGTATAATACTAAAGTTCTGGATATATTCTATCAACCTTTTCGTATGTAATTTAGCACTTTTCCATATTTATTTTATATTTCATATAAAACCTAGACAAATCGTTAACCGCATATCGCAAAGCGGCTAATTTAATCACCCATATTTCCAAAACCTAAGTTTTTACGGTAACTTCGGTGGTATAGTCCTACAGTTCTTGTCCTATTCTATCATCCTATGTGTACGTAATGTTGGCACACTTCTGTATTTATTTTATATTTCATGTCAAACTTAGACCAATCGCTGTCCGCACATCGCAAAGCGACTACTTTAACTACCCATATTTCCAAAACCTAAGTTTTTACGGAAACTTGGTTGGTATAATACTAAAGTTCTGGTTCTATTCTATCACCCTATGTGTATGTAATGTTAGCACACATCCATATTTTTTTTATATTTCATGTCAAACTTCGACATATCGCTAACCGCACATCGCAAAGCGGCTAATTTAATCACCCATATTTCCAAAACCTAAGTTTTTACGGTAACTTGGGTGGTATAGTCCAACAGTTCTTGTCCTATTCTATCATCCTATGTGTACGTAATGTTGGCACACTTCCGTATTTTTTTTATATTTCATGTCAAACTTAGACAAATCGCTGTCCGCACATCGCAAAGCGACTAATATAACCACCCATATTTACAAAACCTAAGTTTTTACGGTAACTTCGGCGGTATAATACTATATTTCTGGTACTATTCTATCACCCTATGTGTACGTCATGTATCCCCAATTCCGTATTTATTTTGTATTTCACGTCAAAATAAGACAAATCGCTGACCGCAAATCGCAAAGCGGCTACTTTAACCACCCATATTTCCAAAACCTAAGTTTTTACAGTAACTTGTTTGGTATAGTACTGAAGTTCTGGTTCTATTCTATCACCCTATGTGTACGTAATGTTAGGACACTTCCGTATTTATTTTATATTTCATGTCAAACTTAGACAAATCGCTGTCCGCACATCGCAAAGCGACTACTTTAACTACCCATATTTCCAAAACCTAAGTTTTTACGGAATCTTGGTTGGTATAATACTAAAGTTCTGGTTATATTCTATCACCCTTTTCGTATGTAATTTAGCACTTTTCCATATTTATTTTATATTTCATGTAAACTTCGACATATCGCTAACCGCACATCGCAAAGCGGCTAATTTAATCACCCATATTTCCAAAACCTAAGTTTTTACGGTAACTTGGGTCGTATAGTCCAACAGTTCTTGTCCTATTCTATTATTCTATGTGTACGTAATGTTGGCACACTTCCGTATTTTTTTTATATTTCATGTCAAACTTAGACAAATCGCTGTCCGCACATCGCAAAGCGACTACTTTAACCACCCATATTTACAAAACCTAAGTTTTTACGGTAACTTCGGTGGTATAATACTATATTTCTGGTACTATTCTATCACCCTATGTGTACGTCTTGTGTCCAGAATTCCGTATTTATTTTTATATTTCATGTCAAACCTAGACAAATTGCTGTCCGCACATCGCAAAGCGACTACTTTAACTACCCATATTTCCAAAAACTAAGTTTTTACGGTAACTTGGTTGGAATAATACTAAAGTTCTGGTTCTATTTTATCACCCTATGTGTATGTAGTGTTAGCACTTTTCCATATTTATTTTATAATTCATGTCAAACTTAGATAAATCGTTGACCGTACATCGCAAAGCGACTACTTTAATCACCCATATTTCCAAAACCTAAGTTTTTACAGTAACTTCGGTGGTATAAAACTATATTTCTGGTACTATTCTATCACTCTATTTGTACGTCATGTATCCAGAACTCCGTATTTATTTTTATATTTCATGTCAAACCTAGACAAATTGCTGTCCGCACATCGCAAAGCGACTACTTTGACTACCCATATTTCCAAATCCTAAGTTTTTACGGAAACATGGTTGGTATATTACTAAAGTTCTGGTTCTATTCTATCACCCTATGTGTATGTAATGTTAGCACACATCCATATTTTTTTTATATTTCATGTCAAACTTAGACAAATCGCTGACCGCACATCGCAAAGCGGCTAATTTAATCACCCATATTTCCAATACCTAAGTTTTTACGGTAATTTGGGTGGTATAGTCCTACAGTTCTTGTCCTATTCTATCATCCTATGTGTACGTAATGTTGGCACACTTACGTATTTATTTTGTATTTCATGTCAAACTTAGACAAATCGCTGTCCGCATTTCGCAAAGTGACTACTTTAACTACCAATATTTCCATAACCTAAGTTTTTACGGAAACTTGGTTGGTATAATACTAAAGTTATGGTTCTATTCTATCACCCTATGTGTATGTAATGTTGGCACACTTCTTTAGTTATTTTATATTTCATGTCAAACTTAGACAAATCGCTGACCGCACATCGCAAAGCGGCTAATTTAATCACCCATATTTCCAATACCTAAGTTTTTACGGTAATTTGGGTGGTATAGTCCTACAGTCCTTGTCCTATTCTATCATCCCAAGTGTACGTAATGTTGGCACACTTCCGTATTTATTTATATTTCATGTCAAACTTAGACAAATCGCTGTCCGCACATCGCAAAGCGACTACTTTAGTCAACCATATTTCCAAAACCTAAGTTTTTACGGTTACTTCGGTGGTATAATACTATATTTCTGGTCCTATTCTATCACCCTATGTCTACGTCATGTATCCCCAATTCCGTATTTATTTTGTATTTCATGTCAAAATAAGACAAATCGCTGACCGCAAATCGCAAAGCGGCTACTTTAACCACCCATATTTCCAAAACCTAAGTTTTTACGGTAACTTGTTTGGTTTAGTATTAAAGTTCTGGTTCTATTCTATCATCCTATGTGTACGTAATGTTAGCATACTTCCGTATTTATTTTATATTTCATGTCAAACTTAGACAAATCGCTGATCGCACATCGCAAAGCGGCTAATTTAATCACCCATATTTCCAAAACCTAAGTTTTTACAATAACTTCGATGGTATAACACTATATTTCTGGTACTACTCTAATACCCAATTTGTACGTCATGTATCCAGTATTCCGTATTTATTTTTATATTTCATGTTAAACTTAGACTAATCGCTGTCCGCACATCGCAAAGCGTCTACTTTAATCACCCATATTTCTAATACCTAATTTTTTATGGTAACTTAAGTAGTAAAGTACAAAGGTTCTGGTCCTATTCTATCATCCTATGTGTACGTCATGTTGGCACACTTCCGTATTTATTTTATATTTCATGTCAAACTTGAACAAATCGATGACTGCACATCGCAAAGCGGCTACTTTAACCACCCATAATTCCAAAACCTAAGTTTTTACGGTAATTTGGGTGGTATAACACTAAATTTCTGGCCCTATTTTATCATCCTATGGATACGTCATGTATCCACAATTCCATATTGATTTTTATAATTCATATCAAACTTAGACAAATCGCTGTCCGCACATCGCAAAGCGACTACCTTTATCAGCCCTATTTCCAAAACCTAAGTTTTTAAGGTAACTTGGGTGGTATAGTACTAAAGTTCTAGTCCTATTCTATCATCCTATGGGTACGTCATGTTGGCACACTTCTGTATTTATTTCATATTTCATGTAAAACTTAGACAAGTCGCTGACCGCACATCGCAAAGCGGCTAATTTTATCACCCATATTTCCAAAACCTAAGTTTTTACGGTAATTTGGTTGGTATAACACTAAATTTCTGGTCCTATTCTATCATCCTATGGGTACGTCATGTTAGCAAATTTCCGTATTTATTTTATATTTCATGTAAAACTTAGACAAATCGCTGTCCGCATATCGCAAAGCAACTACTTTAATCTCCCATATATTCTAAACCTAAGTTTTTAAGGTAACTTGGGTGGTATAGTACTAAAGTTCTAGTCCTATTCTATCATCTTATGGGTAAGTCATATTGGAAAACCTCTGTATTTATTTTATAATTCATGTCAAACCTAGACAAATCGCTGACCGCACATCGCAAAGCGACTACTTTAACTACCCATATTTCCAAAACCTAAGTTTTTACGGAAACTTGGTTGGTATAATACTAAAGTTCTGGTTCTATTCTATCACCCTATGTGTATGTAATGTTGGCACACTTCTTTAGTTATTTTATATTTCATGTCAAACTTAGACAAATCGCTGACCGCACATCGAAAAGCGGCTAATTTAATCACCCATATTTCCAAAACCTAAGTTTTTACGGTAACTTGGGTGGTATAGTCCTACAGTCCTTGTCCTATTCTATCATCTTAAGTGTACGTAATGTTGGCACACTTCCGTATTTATTTTTATTTCATGTCAAACTTAGACAAATCGCTGTCCGCACATCGCAAAGCGACTACTTTAACTACCCTTATTTCCAAAACCTAAGTTTTTACGGAAACTTGGTTGGTATAATACTAAAGTTCTGGTTATATTCTATCACCCTTTTCGTATGTAATTTAGTACTTTTCCATATTTATTTTATATTTCATATAAAACCTAGAGAAATCGCTGACCGCAAATCGCAAAGCGGCTACTTTAATCACCCATATTTCCAAAACCTAAGTTTTTAAGGTAACTTGGGTGGTATAGTACTAAAGTTCTAGTCCTATTCTATCATCTTATAGGTAAGTCATATTGGAACACTTCTGTATTTATTTTATAATTCATGTCAAACTTAGACAAATCGCTGACCGCACATCGCAAAGCGACTACTTTAACTACCCATATTTCCAAAACCTAAGTTTTTACGGTAACTTGGGTCGTATAGTCCTACAGTTCTTGTCCTATTCTATCATCCTATGTGTACGTTATGTTGGCACACTTCCGTATTTTTTTTATATTTCTTGTCAAACTTAGACAAATCGCTGTCCACACTTCGCAAAGCGACTACTTTAACTACCCATATTTCCATAACCTAAGTTTTTACGGAAACTTGGTAGGTATAATACTAAAGTTCTGGTTCTATTCTATCACCCTATGTGTATGTAATGTTGGCACACTTCTTTAGTTATTTTATATTTCATGTCAAAATTAGACAAATCGCTGACCGCACATCGAAAAGCGGCTAATTTAATCACCCATATTTCCAAAACCTAATTTTTTACGGTAACTTATGTGGTATAGTCTTACAGTCCTTGTCCTATTCTATCATCCTAAGTGTACGTAATGTTGGCACACTTCCGTATTTATTTATATTTCATGTGAAACTTAGACAAATCGCTGTCCGCACATCGCAAAGCGACTACTTTAACTACCCATATTTCCAAAACCTAAGTTTTTACGGAAACTTGGTTAGTATAATACTAAAGTTCTGGTTCTAGTTTTTACGGTTACTTCGGTGGTATAATACTATATTTCTGGTCCTATTCTATCACCCTATGTCTACGTCATGTATCCCCAATTCCGTATTTATTTTGTATTTCATGTTAAAATAAGACAAATCGCTGACCGCAAATCGCAAAGCGGCTACTTTAACCACCCATATTTCCAAAACCTAAGTTTTTACGGTAACTTGTTTGGAATAGTACTGAAGTTCTGGTTCTATTCTATCACCCTATGTGTACGTAATGTTAGGACACTTCCGTATTTATTTTATATTTCATGTCAAACTTAGACAAATCGCTGTCCGCACATCGCAAAGCGACTACTTTAACTACCCATATTTCCAAAACCTAAGTTTTTACGGAAACTTGGTTGGTATAATACTAAAGTTCTGGTTATATTCTATCACCCTTTTCGTATGTAATTTAGCACTTCTCCATATTTATTTTATATTTCATATAAAACCTAGACAAATCGTTAACCGCACATCGCAAAGCGGCTAATTTAATCACCCATATTTCCAAAACCTAAGTTTTTACGGTAACTTGTTTGGTATAGTACTGAAGTTCTGGTTCTATTCTATCACCCAATGTGTACGTAATGTTAGGACACTTCCGTATTTATTTTATATTTCATGTCAAACTTAGACAAATCGCTGTCCGTACATCGCAAAGCGACTACTTTAACTACCCATATTTCCAAAACCTAAGTTTTTACGGAAACTTGGTTAGTATAATACTAAAGTTCTGGTTCTATTCTATCACCCTATGTGTATGTAATGTTAGCACACATCCATATTTATTTTATATTTCATGTCAAACTTCGACATATCGCTAACCGCACATCGCAAAGTGGCTAATTTAATCGCCCATATTTCCAAAACCTAAGTTTTTACGGTAACTTGAAATGTATAGTCCAACAGTTCTTGTCCTATTCTATCATCCTATGTGTACGTAATGTTGGCACACTTCCGTATTTTTTTTATATTTCATGTCAAACTTAGACAAATCGCTGTCCGCACATCGCAAAGCGACTACTTTAACCACCCATATTTACAAAACCTAAGTTTTTACGGTAACTTCGGTGGTATAATACTATATTTCTGGTACTATTCTATCACCCTATGTGTACGTCATGTATCCACACATCCGTATTAATATTTATATTTCATGTTAAACTTAGACAAATCGCTGTCCGCACATCGCAAAGCGACTACTTTAATCACCCATATTTCCAAAACCTAAGTTTTTAAGGTAACTTCGGTGGTATAATACTATATTTCTGGTACTATTCTATCACCCTATTTGTACGTCTTGTATCCAGAATTCCGTATTTATTTTTATATTTCATGTCAAACCTAGACAAATTGCTGTCCGCACATGGCAAAGCGACTATTTTAACTACCCATATTTCCAAATCCTAAGTTTTTACGGAAACTTGCTTGGTATATTACTAAAGTTCTGGTTCTATTCTATCACCCTATGTGTATGTAATGTTAGCACACATCCATATTTTTTTTATATTTCATCTCAAACTTAGACAAATCGCTGTCCGCACTTCGCAAAGCGACTACTTTAACTACTTATATTTCCATAACCTAAGTTTTTACGGAAACTTGGTTGGTATAATACTAAAGTTCTGTTTCTATTCTATCACCCTATGTGTATGTAATGTTGGCACACTTCTTTAGTTATTTTATATTACATGTCAAACTTAGACAAATCGCTGACCGCACATCGAAAAGCGGCTAATTTAATCACCCATATTTCCAAAACCTAAGTTTTTACGGTAACTTGGGTGGTATAGTCCAACAGTTCTTGTCCTATTCTATCATCCTATGTGTACGTAATGTTGGCACACTTCCGTATTTATTTATATTTCATGTCAAACTTAGACAAATCGCTGTCCGCACATCGCAAAGCGACTACTTTAGTCAACCATATTTCCAAAACCTAAGTTTTTACGGTTACTTCGGTGGTATAATACTATATTTCTGGTCCTATTCTATCACCCTATGTCTACGTCATGTATCCCCAATTCCGTATCTATTTTGTATTTCATGTCAAAATAAGACAAATCGCTGACCGCAAATCGCAAAGCGGCTACTTTAACCACCCATATTTCCAAAACCTAAGTTTTTACGGTAACTTGTTTGGTATAGTACTGAAGTTCTGGTTCTATTCTATCACCCTATGTGTACGTAATGTTAGGACACTTCCGTATTTATTTTATATTTCATGTCAAACTTAGACAAATCGCTGTCCGCACATCGCAAAGCGACTACTTTTAACTACCCATATTTCCAAAACCTAAGTTTTTACGGAAACTTGGTTGGTATAATACTAAAGTTCTGGTTATATTCTATCACCCTTTTCGTATGTAATTTAGTACTTTTCCATATTTATTTTATATTTCATATAAAACCTAGACAAATCGTTAACCGCACATCGCAAAGTGGCTAATTTAATCACCCATATTTCCAAAACCTAAGTTTTTACGGTAACTTGGGTGGTATAGGCCTACAGTTCTGGTCCTTTTCTATCATCCTATGTGTACGTTATGTTGGCACACTTCCGTAATTTTTATATTTAATTCAAACTTAGGCAAATCGCTGACCGCATATCGCAAAGCGGCTACTTTTATCACCCATATTTCCAAAACCTAAGTTTTTACGATAATTTGGGTGGTATAACACTAAATTTCTGGCCCTATTCTATCATCCTATGGGTATGTCATGTATCCATAATTCCATATTGATTTTTATAACTCATATCAAACTTAGACAAATCGCTGTCCGCACATCGCAAAGCGACTACCTTTATCAGCCATATTTCCAAAACCTAAGTTTTTAAGGTAGCTTGGGTGGTATAGTACTAAAGTTCTAGTCCTATTCTATCATCCTATGGGTACGTCATGTTGGCACACTTCTGTATTTTGTTTCATATTTCATGTAAAACTTAGACAAGTCGCTGACCGCACATCGCAAAGCGGCTAATTTAATCACCCATATTTCCAAAACCTAAGTTTTTACGGTAATTTGGGTGGTATAACACTAAATTTCTGGTCCTATTCTATCATCCTATGGGTACGTCATGTTGGCAAATTTCCGTATTTATTTTATATTGCATGTAAAACTTAGACAAATCGCTGTCCGCATATCGCAAAGCAACTACTTTAATCTCCCATATATTCTAAACCTAAGTTTTTAAGGTAACTTGGGTGGTATAGTACTAAAGTTCTAGTCCTATTCTATCATCTTATGGGTAAGTCATATTGGAACACTTCTGTATTTATTTTATAATTCATGTCAAACTTAGACAAATCGCTGACCGCACATCGAAGAGCGACTACTTTAACTACCCATATTTCCAAAACCTAAGTTTTTACGGTAACTTGGGTGGTATAGTCCTACAGTTCTTGTCCTATTCTATCATCCTATGTGTACGTAATGTTGGCACACTTCCGTATTTTTTTTATATTTCTTGTCAAACTTAGACAAATCGCTGTCCGCACATCGCAAAGCGACTACTTTAACCACCCATATTTACAAAACCTAAGTTTTTACGGTAACTTCGGTGGTATAACACTATATTTCTGGTACTATTCTATCACCCTATTTGTACGTCTTCGATCCAGAATTCCGTATTTATTTTTATATTTCATGTCAAACCTAGACAAATTGCTGTCCGCACATCGCAAAACGACTATTTTAACTACCCATATTTCCATAACCTAAGTTTTTACGGAAACTTGGTAGGTATAATACTAAAGTTCTGGTTCTATTCTATCACCCTATGTGTATGTAATGTTGGCACACTTCTTTAGTTATTTTATATTTCATGTCAAACTTAGACAAATCGCTGACCGCACACCGAAAAGCGGCTAATTTAATCACCCATATTTCCAAAACCTAAGTTTTTACGGTAACTTGTGTGGTATAGTCTTACAGTACTTGTCCTATTCTATCATCCTAAGTGTACGTAATGTTGGCACACTTCCTTATTTATTTATATTTCATGTCAAACTTAGACAAATCGCTGTCCGCACATCGCAAAGCGACTACTTTAACTACCCATATTTCCAAAACCTAAGTTTTTACGGAAACTTGGTTAGTATAATACTAAAGTTCTGGTTCTAGTTTTTACGGTTACTTCGGTGGTATAATACTATATTTCTGGTCCTATTCTATCACCCTATGTCTACGTCATGTATCGCCAATTCCGTATTTATTTTGTATTTCATGTTAAAATAAGACAAATCGCTGACCGCAAATCGCAAAGCGGCTACTTTAACCACCCATATTTCCAAAACCTAAGTTTTTACGGTAACTTGTTTGGTATAGTACTGAAGTTCTGGTTCTATTTTATCACCCTATGCGTACGTAATGTTAGGACACTTCCGTATTTATTTTATATTTCATGTCAAACTTAGACAAATCGCTGTCCGCACATCGCAAAGCGACTACTTTAACTACCCGTATTTCCAAAACCTAAGTTTTTACGGAAACTTGGTTGGTATAATACTAAAGTTCTGGTTATATTCTATCACCCTTTTCGTATGTAATTTAGCACTTCTCCATATTTATTTTATATTTCATATAAAACCTAGACAAATCGTTAACCGCACATCGCAAAGCGGCTAATTTAATCACCCATATTTCCAAAACCTAAGTTTTTACGCTAACTTCGGTGGTATAGTCCTACAGTTCTTGTCCTATTCTATCATCCTATGTGTACGTAATGTTGGCACACTTCTGTATTTATTTTATATTTCATGTCAAACTTAGACAAATCGCTGTCCGCACATCGCAAAGCGACTACTTTAACTACCCATATTTCCAAAACCTAAGTTTTTACGGAAACTTGGTTAGTATAATACTAAAGTTCTGGTTCTATTCTATCACCCTATGTGTATGTAATGTTAGCACACATCCATATTTATTTTATATTTCATGTCAAACTTCGACATATCGCTAACCGCACATCGCAAAGCGGCTAATTTAATTGCCCATATTTCCAAAACCTAAGTTTTTACGGTAACTTGGGTGGTATAGTCCAACAGTTCTTGTCCTATTCTATCATCCTATGTGACGTAATGTTGGCACACTTCCGTATTTTTTTTATATTTCATGTCAAACTTAGACAAATCGCTGTCCGCACATCGCAAAGCGACTACTTTAACCACCCATATTTACAAAACCTAAGTTTTTACGGTAACTTCGGTGGTATAATACTATATTTCTGGTACTATTCTATCACCCTATGTGTACGTCATGTATTCACACATCCGTATTAATATTTATATTTCATGTTAAACTTAGACAAATCGCTGTCCGCACATCGCAAAGCGACTACTTTAATCACCCATATTTCCAAAACCTAAGTTTTTACGGTAACTTCGGTGGTATAATACTATATTTCTGGTACTATTCTATCACCCTATTTGTACGTCTTGTATCCAGAATTCCGTATTTATTTTTATATTTCATGTCAAACCTAGACAAATTGCTGTCCGCACATCGCAAAGCGACTATTTTAACTACCCATATTTCCAAATCCTAAGTTTTTACGGAAACTTGGTTGGTATATTACTAAAGTTCTGGTTCTATTCTATCACCCTATGTGTATGTAATGTTAGCACACATCCATATTTTTTTTATATTTCATGTCAAACTTAGACAAATCGCTGACCGCACATCGCAAAAGCGGCTAATTTAATCACCCATATTTCCAATACCTAAGTTTTTACGGTAACTTGGGTGGTATAGTCCTACAGTTCTTGTCCTATTCTATCATCCTATGTGTACGTAATGTTGGCACACTTCCGTATTTATTTTGTATTTCATGTCAAACTTAGACAAATCGCTGTCCGCACTTCGCAAAGCGACTACTTTAACTACCCATATTTCCATAACCTAAGTTTTTACGGAAACTTGGTTGGTATAATACTAAAGTTCTGGTTCTATTCTATCACCCTATGTGTATGTAATGTTGGCACACTTCTTTAGTGATTTTATATTACATGTCAAACTTAGACAAATCGCTGACCGCACATCGAAAAGCGGCTAATTTAATCACCCATATTTCCAAAACCTAAGTTTTTACGGTAACTTGGGTGGTATAGTCCTACAGTCCTTGTCCTATTCTATCATCCTAAGTGTACGTAATGTTGGCACACTTCCGTATTTATTTATATTTCATGTCAAACTTAGACAAATCGCTGTCCGCACATCGCAAAGCGACTACTTTAGTCAACCATATTTCCAAAACCTAAGTTTTTACGGTTACTTCGGTGGTATAATACTATATTTCTGGTCCTATTCTATCACCCTATGTCTACGTCATGTATCCCCCATTCCGTATCTATTTTGTATTTCATGTCAAAATAAGACAAATCGCTGACCGCAAATCGCAAAGCGGCTACTTTAACCACCCATATTTCCAAAACCTAAGTTTTTACGGTAACTTGTTTGGTATAGTACTGAAGTTCTGGTTCTATTCTATCACCCTATGTGTACGTAATGTTAGGACACTTCCGTATTTATTTTATATTTCATGTCAAACTTAGACAAATCACTGTCCGCACATCGCAAAGCGACTACTTTAACTACTTATATTTTCAAAACCTAAGTATTTACGGAAACTTGGTTGGTATAATACTAAAGTTCTGGTTATATTCTATCACCCTTTTCGTATGTAATTTAGTACTTTTCCATATTTATTTTATATTTCATATAAAACCTAGACAAATCGTTAACCGCACATCGCAAAGTGGCTAATTTAATCACCCATATTTCCAAAACCTAAGTTTTTACGGTAACTTGGGTGGTATAGTCCTACAGTTCTGGTCCTTTTCTATTATCCTATGTGTACGTTATGTTGGCACACTTCCGTAATTTTTATATTTAATTCAAACTTAGGCAAATCGCTGACCGCATATCGCAAAGCGGCTAATTTAATCACCCATATTTCCAAAACCTAAGTTTTTACGGTAACTTGTGTGGTATAGTCTTACAGTCCTTGTCCTATTCTATCATCCTAAGTGTACGTAATGTTGGCACACTTCCTTATTTATTTATATTTCATGTCAAACTTAGACAAATCGCTGTCCGCACATCGCAAAGCGACTACTTTAACTACCCATATTTCCAAAACCTAAGTTTTTACGGAAACTTGGTTAGTATAATACTAAAGTTCTGGTTCTAGTTTTTACGGTTACTTCGGTGGTATAATACTATATTTCTGGTCCTATTCTATCACCCTATGTCTACGTCATGTATCCCCAATTCCGTATTTATTTTGTATTTCATGTTAAAATAAGACAAATCGCTGACCGCAAATCGCAAAGCGGCTACTTTAACCACCCATATTTCCAAAACCTAAGTTTTTACGGTAACTTGTTTGGTATAGTACTGAAGTTCTGGTTCTATTCTATCACCCTATGTGTACGTAATGTTAGGACACTTCCGTATTTATTTTATATTTCATGTCAAACTTAGACAAATCGCTGTCCGCACATCGCAAAGCGACTACTTTTACTACCCATATTTCCAAAACCTAAGTTTTTACGGAAACTTGGTTGGTATAATACTAAAGTTCTGGTTATATTCTATCACCCTTTTCGTATGTAATTTAGCACTTCTCCATATTTATTTTATATTTCATATGAAACCTAGACAAATCGTTAACCGCACATCGCAAAGCGGCTAATGTAATCACCCATATTTCCAAAACCTATGTTTTTACGGTAACTTCGGTGGTATAGTCCTACAGTTCTTGTCCTATTCTGTCATCCTATGTGTACGTAATATTGGCACACTTCTGTATTTATTTTATATTTCATGTCAAACTTAGACAAATCGCTGTCCGCACATCGCAAAGCGACTACTTTAACTACCCATATTTCCAAAACCTAAGTTTTTACGGAAACTTGGTTAGTATAATACTAAAGTTCTGGTTCTATTCTATCACCCTATGTGTATGTAATGTTAGCACACATCCATATTTATTTTATATTTCATGTCAAACTTCGACATATCGCTAACCGCACATCGCAAAGCGGCTAATTTAATCGCCCATATTTCCAAAACCTAAGTTTTTACGGTAACTTGGGTGGTATAGTCCAACAGTTCTTGTCCTATTCTATCATCCTATGTGACGTAATGTTGGCACACTTCCGTATTTTTTTTATATTTCATGTCAAACTTAGACAAATCGCTGTCCGCACATCGCAAAGCGACTACTTTAACCACCCATATTTACAAAACCTAAGTTTTTACGGTAACTTCGGTGGTATAATACTATATTTCTGGTACTATTCTATCACCCTATGTGTACGTCATGTATTCACACATCCGTATTAATATTTATATTTCATGTTAAACTTAGACAAATCGCTGTCCGCACATCGCAAAGCGACTACTTTAATCACCCATATTTCCAAAACCTAAGTTTTTACGGTAACTTCGGTGGTATAATACTATATTTCTGGTACTATTCTATCACCCTATTTGTACGTCTTGTATCCAGAATTCCGTATTTATTTTTATATTTCATGTCAAACCTAGACAAATTGCTGTCCGCACATCGCAAAGCGACTATTTTAACTACCCATATTTCCAAATCCTAAGTTTTTACGGAAACTTGGTTGGTATATTACTAAAGTTCTGGTTCTATTCTATCACCCTATGTGTATGTAATGTTAGCACACATCCATATTTTTTTTATATTTCATGTCAAACTTAGACAAATCGCTGACCGCACATCGCAAAAGCGGCTAATTTAATCACCCATATTTCCAATACCTAAGTTTTTACGGTAACTTGGGTGGTATAGTCCTACAGTTCTTGTCCTATTCTATCATCCTATGTGTACGTAATGTTGGCACACTTCCGTATTTATTTTGTATTTCATGTCAAACTTAGACAAATCGCTGTCCGCACTTCGCAAAGCGACTACTTTAACTACCCATATTTCCATAACCTAAGTTTTTACGGAAACTTGGTTGGTATAATACTAAAGTTCTGGTTCTATTCTATCACCCTATGTGTATGTAATGTTGGCACACTTCTTTAGTGATTTTATATTACATGTCAAACTTAGACAAATCGCTGACCGCACATCGAAAAGCGGCTAATTTAATCACCCATATTTCCAAAACCTAAGTTTTTACGGTAACTTGGGTGGTATAGTCCTACAGTCCTTGTCCTATTCTATCATCCTAAGTGTACGTAATGTTGGCACACTTCCGTATTTATTTATATTTCATGTCAAACTTAGACAAATCGCTGTCCGCACATCGCAAAGCGACTACTTTAGTCAACCATATTTCCAAAACCTAAGTTTTTACGGTTACTTCGGTGGTATAATACTATATTTCTGGTCCTATTCTATCACCCTATGTCTACGTCATGTATCCCCCATTCCGTATCTATTTTGTATTTCATGTCAAAATAAGACAAATCGCTGACCGCAAATCGCAAAGCGGCTACTTTAACCACCCATATTTCCAAAACCTAAGTTTTTACGGTAACTTGTTTGGTATAGTACTGAAGTTCTGGTTCTATTCTATCACCCTATGTGTACGTAATGTTAGGACACTTCCGTATTTATTTTATATTTCATGTCAAACTTAGACAAATCACTGTCCGCACATCGCAAAGCGACTACTTTAACTACTTATATTTTCAAAACCTAAGTATTTACGGAAACTTGGTTGGTATAATACTAAAGTTCTGGTTATATTCTATCACCCTTTTCGTATGTAATTTAGTACTTTTCCATATTTATTTTATATTTCATATAAAACCTAGACAAATCGTTAACCGCACATCGCAAAGTGGCTAATTTAATCACCCATATTTCCAAAACCTAAGTTTTTACGGTAACTTGGGTGGTATAGTCCTACAGTTCTGGTCCTTTTCTATTATCCTATGTGTACGTTATGTTGGCACACTTCCGTAATTTTTATATTTAATTCAAACTTAGGCAAATCGCTGACCGCATATCGCAAAGCGGCTAATTTAATCACCCATATTTCCAAAACCTAAGTTTTTACGGTAACTTGTGTGGTATAGTCTTACAGTCCTTGTCCTATTCTATCATCCTAAGTGTACGTAATGTTGGCACACTTCCTTATTTATTTATATTTCATGTCAAACTTAGACAAATCGCTGTCCGCACATCGCAAAGCGACTACTTTAACTACCCATATTTCCAAAACCTAAGTTTTTACGGAAACTTGGTTAGTATAATACTAAAGTTCTGGTTCTAGTTTTTACGGTTACTTCGGTGGTATAATACTATATTTCTGGTCCTATTCTATCACCCTATGTCTACGTCATGTATCCCCAATTCCGTATTTATTTTGTATTTCATGTTAAAATAAGACAAATCGCTGACCGCAAATCGCAAAGCGGCTACTTTAACCACCCATATTTCCAAAACCTAAGTTTTTACGGTAACTTGTTTGGTATAGTACTGAAGTTCTGGTTCTATTCTATCACCCTATGTGTACGTAATGTTAGGACACTTCCGTATTTATTTTATATTTCATGTCAAACTTAGACAAATCGCTGTCCGCACATCGCAAAGCGACTACTTTTACTACCCATATTTCCAAAACCTAAGTTTTTACGGAAACTTGGTTGGTATAATACTAAAGTTCTGGTTATATTCTATCACCCTTTTCGTATGTAATTTAGCACTTCTCCATATTTATTTTATATTTCATATAAAACCTAGACAAATCGTTAACCGCACATCGCAAAGCGGCTAATGTAATCACCCATATTTCCAAAACCTAAGTTTTTACGGTAACTTCGGTGGTATAGTCCTACAGTTCTTGTCCTATTCTGTCATCCTATGTGTACGTCATGTATCCCCAATTCCGTATCTATTTTGTATTTCATGTCAAACGTAGACAAATCGCTGACCGCACATCGCAAAGCGACTACTTTAATCACCCATATTTCCAAAACCTAAGTTTTTATGGTAACTTGGGGGGTAAAGTACAAACGTTCTGGTCCTTCTCTATCATCCTATGTGTACGTCATGTTGGCACACTTCTGTATTTTGTTTCATATTTCATGTAAAACTTAGACAAGTCGCTGACCGCACATCGCAAAGCGGCTAATTTAATCACCCATATTTCCAAAACCTAAGTTTTTACGGTAACTTGGGTAGTATAGTCCAACAGTTCTTGTCCTATTTTATCATCCTATGGGTACGTCATGTTGGCACACTTCTGTATTTTGTTTCATATTTCATGTAAAACTTAGACAAGTCGCTGACCGCACATCGCAAAGCGGCTAATTTAATCACCCATATTTCCAAAACCTAAGTTTTTACGGTAACTTGTTTGGTATAGTACTGAAGTTCTGGTTCTATTCTATCACCCTATGTGTACGTAATGTTAGGACACTTCCGTATTTATTTTATATTTCATGTCAAACTTAGACAAATCGCTGTCCGCACATCGCAAAGCGACTACTTTAACTACCCATATTTCCAAAACCTAAGTTTTTACGGAAACTTGGTTGGTATAATACTAAAGTTCTGGTTATATTCTATCACCCTTTTCGTATGTAATTTAGTACTTTTCCATATTTATTTTATATTTCATATAAAACCTAGACAAATCGTTAACCGCACATCGCAAAGTGGCTAATTTAATCACCCATATTTCCAAAACCTAAGTTTTTACGGTAACTTGGGTGGTATAGTCCTACAGTTCTGGTCCTTTTCTATTATCCTATGTGTACGTTATGTTGGCACACTTCCGTAATTTTTATATTTAATTCAAACTTAGGCAAAAGTAATTTAGCACTTTTCCATATTTATTTTATATTTCATATAAAACCTAGACAAATCGTTAACCGCACATCGCAAAGCGGCTAATTTAATCACCCATATTTCCAAAACCTAAGTTTTTACGGTAACTTCGGTGGTATAGTCCTACAGTTCTTGTCCTATTCTATCATCCTATGTGTACGTAATGTTGGCACACTTCCGTATTTATTTTATATTTCATGACAAACTTAGACACATCGCTGTCCGCACATCGCAAAGCGACTACTTTAACCACCCATATTTACAAAACCTAAGTTTTTACGGTAACTTCGGTGGTATAATACTATATTTCTGGTACTATTCTATCACCCTATGTGTACGTCATGTATCCACACATCCGTATTAATTTTTATATTTCATGTTAAACTTAGACAAATCGCTGTCCGCACATCTCAAAGCGACTACTTTAATCACCCATATTTCCAAAACCTAAGTTTTTACAGTAACTTCGGTGGTATAATACTATATTTCTGGTACTATTCTATCACCCTATTTGTACGTCTTGTATCCAGAATTCCGTATTTATTTTTATATTTCATGTCAAACCTAGACAAATTGCTGTCCGCACATCGCAAAGCGACTACTTTAACTACCAATATTTCCAAAAACTAAGTTTTTACGGTAACTTGGTTGGAATAATGCTAAAGTTCTGGTTCTATTTTATCACCCTATGTGTATGTAGTGTTAGCACTTTTCCATATTTATTTTATAATTCATGTCAAACTTAGACAAATCGCTGACCGCACATCGCAAAGCGGCTAATTTAATCACCCATATTTCCAAAACCTAAGTTTTTATGGTAACTTGGGGGGTAAAGTACAAACGTTCTGATCCTTCTCTATCATCCTATGTGTACGTCATGTTGGCACACTTCCGTATTTATTTTATATTTCATGTCAAACTAAGACAAATCGCTGACCGAACATCGCAAATCGGCTACTTTAACCACCCATATTTCCAAAACCTAAGTTTTTACGGTAACTTGTTTGGTATAATACTAAGTTTCTGGTTCTATTCTATCACTCTATGTGTACCTAATGTTGGCACACTTCCGTATTTATTTTACATTTCATGTCAAACTTAGACAAGTCGCTGACCGCACATCGCAAAGCGGCTAATTTAATCACCCATATTTCCAAAACCTAAGTTTTTACGGAAACTTGGTTGGTATAATACTAAAGTTCTGGTTCTATTCTATCACCCTATGTGTATGTAATTTAGCACACTTCCATATTTATTTCATATTTCATGTCAAACTTAGACAAATCGTTAACCGCACATCGCAAAGCGGCTAATTTAATCACCCATATTTCCAAAACCTAAGTTTTTACGGTACCTTGGGTGGTATAATACTTAAGTTTTGGTCCTATTTTATCGCCCTATGTGTTCGTCATGTTGCCACACTTCCGGATTTATTTTATATTTCATGTCAAACCTAGCCAAATCGCTGTCCGCACATCGCAAAGCGACTACTTTAGTCAACCGTATTTCCAAAACCTAAGTTTTTACGGTAAATTCGGTGGTATAATACTATATTTCTGGTCCTATTCTATCACCCTATGTCTACGTCATGTATCCCCAATTCCGTATTTATTTTGTATTTCATGTCAAAATAAGACAAATCGCTGACCGCAAATCGCAAAGCGGCTACTTTAACCACCCATATTTCCAAAACCTAAGTTTTTACGGTAACTTGTTTGGTATAGTACTGAAGTTCTGGTTCTATTCTATCACGCTATGTGTACGTAATGTTAGGACACTTCCGTATTTATTTTATATTTCATGTCAAACTTAGACAAATCGCTGTCCGCACATCGCAAAGCGACTACTTTAACTACACATATTTCCAAAACCTAAGTTTTTACGGAAACTTGGTTGGTATAATACTAAAGTTCTGGTTATATTCTATCACCCTATGTGTATGTAATGTTAGCACACATCCTTATTTATTTTATATTTCATGTCAAACTTCGACACATCGCTAACCGCACATCGCAAAGCGGCTAATTTAATCACCCATATTTCCAAAACCTACGTTTTTACGGTAACTTCTGTGGTATAGTCCAACAGTTCTTGTCCTTTTCTATCATCCTATGTGTACGTAATGTTGGCACACTTCCGTATTTATTTTATATTTCATGACAAACTTAGACACATCGCTGTCCGCACATCGCAAAGCGACTACTTTAACCACCCATATTTACAAAACCTAAGTTTTTACGGTAACTTCGGTGGTATAATACTATATTTCTGGTACTATTCTATCACCCTATGTGTACGTCATGTATCCACACATCCGTATTAATTTTTATATTTTATGTTAAACTTAGACAAATCGCTGTCCGCACATCTCAAAGCGACTACTTTAATCACCCATATTTCCAAAACCTAAGTTTTTACAGTAACTTCGGTGGTATAATTCTTTATTTCTGGTACTATTCTATCACCCTATTTGTACGTCTTGTATCCAGAATTCCGTATTTATTTTTATATTTCATGTCAAACCTAGACAAATTGCTGTCCGCACATCGCAAAGCGACTAATTTAACTACCAATATTTCCAAAAACTACGTTTTTACGGTAACTTGGTTGGAATAATGCTAAAGTTCTGGTTCTATTTTATCACCCTATGTGTATGTAGTGTTAGCACTTTTCCATATTTATTTTATAATTCATGTCAAACTTAGACAAATCGCTGACCGCACATCGCAAAGCGACTACTTTAATCACCCATATTTCCAAAACCTAAGTTTTTATGGTAACTTGGGGGGTAAAGTACAAAGGTTCTGGTCCTTCTCTATCATCCTATGTGTACGTCATGTTGGCACACTTCCGTATTTATTTTATATTTCATGTCAAACTAAGACAAATCGCTGACCGCACATCGCAAATCGGCTACTTTAACCACCCATATTTCCAAAACCTAAGTTTTTACGGTAACTTGTTTGGTATAATACTAAGTTTCTGGTTCTATTCTATCACTCTATGTGTACCTAATGTTGGCACTCTTCCGTATTTATTTTACATTTCATGTCAAACTTAGACAAGTCGCTGACCGCACATCGCAAAGCGGCTAATTTAATCACCCATATTTCCAAAACCTAAGTTTTTACGGTAACTTGGTTGGTATAGTCCTACAGTTCTTGTCTTATTCTATCATCCTAAGTGTACGTAATGTTGGCACACTTCTTTATTTATTTTATATTTCATGTCAAACCTAGACAAATCGCTGACCGCACATCGCAAAGCGGCTAATTTAATCACCCATATTTCCAAAACCTAAGTTTTTACGGTAACTTGGGTGGTATAGTCCTACAGTTCTTGTCCTATTCTATCATCCTATGTGTACGTAATGTTGGCACACTTCCGTATTCATTTTATATTTCATGTCAAACTTAGACAAATCGCTGTCCGCACATCAAAAAGCGACTACTTTAACTACCCATATTTCCAAAACCTAAGTTTTTAAGGAAACTTGGTTGGTATAATACTAAAGTTCTGGTTCTATTATATCACCCTATGTGTATGTAATGTTAGCACACATCCATATTTATTTTATATTTCATGTCAAACTTAGACAAATCGCTGACCGCACATCACAATACGGCTACTTTAACCACCCATGTTTCCAAATCCTAAGTTTTTACGGTAACTTGGTTTGTATAATACTAAAGTTCTGGTTCTATTCTATCACGCTATGTGTACCTAATGTTGGCACACTTCTTTATTTATTTTATATTTCATGTCAAACTTAGACAAATCGTTGACCGGACATCGCAAAGCGGCTAATTTAATCACCCATATTTCCAAAACCTAAGTTTGTACGGTAACTTGGGTGGTATAGTCCTACAGTTCTTGTCCTATTCTATCATCCTATGTGTACGTAATGTTGGCACACTTCTTTATTTATTTTATATTTCATGTCAAACTTAGACAAATCGCTGACCGCACATCGAAAAGCGGCTAATTTAATCACCCATATTTCCAAAACCTAAGTTTTTACGGTAACTTGGGTGGTATAGTCCTACAGTTCTTGTCCTATTCTATCATCCTATGTATATGTAATGTTAGCACACGTCCATATTTATTTTATAATTCATGTCAAACTTAGACAAATCGCTGACCGCACATCGCAAAGCGACTACTTTATCTACCCATATTTCCAAAACCTAAGTTTTTACGGTAAAATGGTTGGAATAATACTAAAGTTCTGGTTATATTCTATCACTCTATGTGTACGTAATGTTGGCACACTTCCGTATTTATTTTATATTTCATGTCAAACCTGGATAAGTCGCTGACCGCACATCGCAAAGCGGCTAATTTAATCACCCATATTTCCAAAACCTACGTTTTTACGGTAACTTGGATGGTATAGTCCTACAGTTCTTGTCCTATTCTATAATCCTATGTGTACGTAATGTTGGCACACTTCCGTATTTATTCAATATTTCATGTCAAACTAAGACAAATCGCTGTCCGCACATCGCAAAGCGACTACTTTAACTACCCATATTTCCAAAACCTAGGTTTTTACGGTAACTTGGATTGTATAGTACTAAAGTTCTGGTTCTATTCTATCACGCTATGTGTATGTAATGCTAGCACACGTCCATATTTATTTTATATTTCATGTCAAACTTAGACAAATCGCTGTCCGCACATCGCAAAGCGACTACTTTAACCACCCATATTTCCAAAACCTAAGTTTTTACGGTAACTTCGGTGGTATAATAATATATTTCTGGTCCTATTCTATCACCTTATGTCTACGTCATGTATCCCAAATTCCATATTTATTTTGTATTTCATGTCAAACTAAGACAAATCGCTGACCGCACATCGCAAAGTGGCTAATTTAATCACCCATATTTCCAAAACCAAAGTTTTTACGGTAACTTGGTTGGTATAATACTGAAGTTCTGGTTCTATTTTATCACTCTATGTGTACGTAATATTAGCACACTTCCGTAATTATTTTATATTTCATGTCAAACTTAGACAAATCGCTGACCGCATATCGCAAAGCGGCTAATTTAATCACCCATATTTCCAAAACCTAAGTTTTTACGGTAACTTGGATGGTATAGTCCTACAGTTCTTGTCCTATTCTATCATCCTAAGTGTACGTAATGTTGGCACACATCCGTATTTATTTTATATTTCATATCAAACTTAGACAAATCGCTGACCGCACATCGCAAAGCGGCTAATTTAATCACCCATATTTCCAAAACCTAAGTTTTTACGGTAACTTGGGTGGTATAGTCCTACAGTTCTTGTCCCATTCTATCATCTTAAGTGTACGTAATGTTGGCACACTTCTTTATTTATTTATATTTCATGTCAAACTTAGACAAATCGCTGTCCGCACATCGCTAAGCGACTACTTTAGTCAACCATGTTTCCAAAACCTAAAGTTTTACGGTTACTTCGGTGGTATAATACTACATTTCTGGTCCTATTCTATCAACCTATGTCTACGTCATGTATCCTCAATTCCGTATTTATTTTGTATTTCTTGTAAAAATAAGACAAATCGCTGACCGCACATCGCAAAGCGGCTACTTTAACCACCCATATTTCCAAAACCTAAGTTTTTACGGTAACTTCGGTGGTATAATACTATATTTCTTGTACTATTCTATCACCCTATGTGTACGTCATGTATCCACACATCCGTATTTATTTTTATATTTCATGTTAAACTTAGACAAATCGCTGACCGCACATCGCAAAGCGGCTACTTTAATCACCCATATTTCCAAAACCTAAGTTTTTACGGTAACTTCCGTGGTATAATACTATATTTCTGGTCCTATTCTATCACCTTATGTCTACGTCATGTATCCCCAATTCCGTATTTATTTTGTATTTCATGTCAAAATAAGACAAATCGCTGACCGCAAATCGCAAAGCGGATACTTTAACCACCCATATTTCCAAAACCTAAGTTTTTACGGTAACTTGGTTGGAATAATACCAAAGTTCTGGTTATATTCTATCACCCTATGTGTATGTAATGTTAGCACACGTCGATATTTATTTTATAATTCATGTCAAACTTAGACAAATCGCTGACCGCACATCGCAAAGCGACTACTTTATCTACCCATATTTCCAAAACCTAAGTTTTTACGGTAAAATGGTTGGAATAATACTAAAGTTCTGGTTATATTCTATCACTCTATGTGTACGTAATGTTGGCACACTTCCGTATTTATTTTATATTTCATGTCAAACCTGGATAAGTCGCTGACCGCACATCGCAAAGCGGCTAATTTAATCACCCATATTTCCAAAACCTACGTTTTTACGGTAACTTGGATGGTATAGTCCTACAGTTCTTGTCCTATTCTATCATCCTATGTGTACGTAATGTTGGCACACTTCCGTATTTATTCAATATTTCATGTCAAACTAAGACAAATCGCTGTCCGCACATCGCAAAGCGACTACTTTAACTACCCATATTTCCAAAACCTAGGTTTTTACGGTAACTTGGATTGTATAGTACGAAAGTTCTGGTTCTATTCTATCACGCTATGTGTATGTAATGCTAGCACACTTCCATATTTATTTTATATTTCATGTCAAACTTAGACAAATCGCTGTCCGCACATCGCAAAGCGACTACTTTAACCACCCATATTTCCAAAACCTAAGTTTTTACGGTAACTTCGGTGGTATAATAATATATTTCTGGTCCTATTCTATCACCTTATGTCTACGTCATGTATCCCCAATTCCGTATTTATTTTGTATTTCATGTCAAACTAAGACAAATCGCTGACCGCACATCGCAAAGTGGCTAATTTAATCACCCATATTTCCAAAACCAAAGTTTTTACGGTAACTTGGTTGGTATAATACTGAAGTTCTGGTTCTATTTTATCACTCTATGTGTACGTAATATTAGCACACTTCCGTATTTATTTTATATTTTATGTCAAACTTAGACAAATCGCTGACCGCATATCGCAAAGCGGCTAATTTAATCACCCATATTTCCAAAACCTAAGTTTTTACGGTAACTTGGATGGTATAGTCCTACAGTTCTTGTCCTATTCTATCATCCTAAGTGTACGTAATGTTGGCACACATCCGTATTTATTTTATATTTCATATCAAACTTAGACAAATCGCTGACCGCACATCGCAAAGCGGCTAATTTAATCACCCATATTTCCAAAACCTAAGTTTTTACGGTAACTTGGGTGGTATAGTCCTACAGTTCTTGTCCTATTCTATCATCCTAAGTGTACGTAATGTTGGCACACTTCTTTATTTATTTATAATTTCATGTCAAACTTAGACAAATCGATGTCCGCACATCGCAAAGCGACTACTTTAGTCAACCATATTTCCAAAACCTAAGTTTTTACGGTTACTTCGGTGGTATAATACTATATTTCTGGTCCTATTCTATCACCCTATGTCTTCGTCATGTATCCCCAATTCCGTATTTATTTTTTATTTCATGTCAAACTAAGACAAATCGCTGACCGCACATCGCAAAGCGGCTTCTTTAACCACCCATATTTCCAAAACCTAAGTTTTTACGGTAACTTGTTTGGTATAATACTGAAGTTCTGGTTCTATTCTATCACCCTATGTGTACGTAATGTTAGCACACTTCCGTATTTATTTTATATTTCATGTCAAACAGACAAATCGCTGACCGCACATCGCAAAGTGGCTCATTTAATCACCCATATTTCCAAAATCAAAGTTTTTACGGTAACTTGGTTGGTATAATACTAAAGTTCTGGTTCGATTCTATCACCCTATGTGTACCTATTGTTGGCACACTTCCGTATTTATTTTATATTTCATGTCAAACCTAGACAAATCGCTGACCCCACATCGCAAAGCGGCTAATTTATTTACCCATATTTGCAAAACCTAAGTTTTTACGGTAAATTCGGTGGTATAATACTATATTTCTGGTACTATTCTATCACCCTATTTGTACGTCATGTATCTAGAATTCCGTATTTATTTTTATATTTCATGTCAAACCTAGACAAATTGCTGTCCGCACATTGCAAAGCGACTACTTTAATCACCCATATTTCCAAATCTAAGTTTTTATAGTAACTTGGTTGGTAAAGTACAAAGTAAAGTACAAAGGTTCTGGTCCTATTCTATCATCCTATGTGTACGTCATGTTGGCACACTTCGGTATTTATTTTATATTTCATGTCAAACTTAGACAAATCGCTGACCGCACATCGCAAAGTGGCTCATTTAATCACCCATATTTCCAAAACCAAAGTTTTTACGGTAACTTAGGTGGTATAGTCCTACAGTTCTTGTCCTTTTCTATCATCTTAAGTGTACGTAATGTTGGCACACTTCTTTATTTATTTATATTTCATGTCAAACTTAGACAAATCGCTGTCCGCACATCGCTAAGCGACTACTTTAGTCAACCATGTTTCCAAAACCTAAAGTTTTACGGTTACTTCGGTGGTATAATACTACATTTCTGGTCCAATTCTATCAACCTATGTCTACGTCATGTATCCTCAATTCCGTATTTATTTTGTATTTCATGTAAAAATAAGACAAATCGCTGACCGCACATCGCAAAGCGGCTACTTTAACCACCCATATTTCCAAAACCTAAGTTTTTACGGTAACTTCGGTGGTATAATACTATATTTCTGGTACTATTCTATCACCCTATGTGTACGTCATGTATCCACACATCCGTATTTATTTTTATATTTCATGTTAAACTTAGACAAATCGCTGACCGCACATCGCAAAGCGGCTAATTTAATCACCCATATTTCCAAAACATAAGTTTTTACGGTAACTTCCGTGGTATAATACTATATTTCTGGTCCTATTCTATCACCTTATGTCTACGTCATGTATCCCCAATTCCGTATTTATTTTGTATTTCATGTCAAACTAAGAGAAATCGCTGACCGCACATCGCAAAGCGGCTACTATAACCACCCATATTTCCAAAACCTAAGTTTTTACGGTAACTTGGGTGGTATAATACTAAAGTTCTGGTTCTATTCTATCACCCTATGTGTACCTAATGTTGGCACACTTTCGTATTTATTTTATATTTCATGTCAAACTTAGACAAATCGCTGACCGCACATCGCAAAGCGGCTAATTTTTATCACCCATATTTCCAAAACCTAAGTTTTTACGGTAACTTGGGTGGTATAGTCCTACAGTTCTTGTCCTATTCTATCATCCTAAGTGTACGTAATGTTGTCACACTTCTTTATTTATTTATAATTCATGTCAAACTTAGACAAATCGATGTCCGCACATCGCAAAGCGACTACTTTAGTCAACCATATTTCCAAAACCTAAGTTTTACGGTTACTTCGGTGGTATAATACTATATTTCTGGTCCTATTCTATCACCCTATGTCTTCGTCATGTATCCCCAATTCCGTATTTATTTTTTATTTCATGTCAAACTAAGACAAATCGCTGACCGCACATCGCAAAGCGGCTACTTTAACCACCCATATTTCCAAAACCTAAGTTTTTACGGTAACTTGTTTGGTATAATACTGAAGTTTTGGTTCTATTCTATCATCCTATGTGTACGTAATGTTAGCACACTTCCGTATTTATTTTAAATTTCATGTCAAACTAAGAGAAATCGCTGACCGCACATCGCAAAGTGGCCCATTTAATCACCCATATTTCCAAAACCAAAGTTTTTACGGTAACTTGGTTGGTATAATACTAAAGTTCTGGTTCTATTCTATCACCCTATGTGTACCTAATGTTGGCACACTTCCGTATTTATTTTATATTTCATGTCAAACCTAGACAAATCGCTGACCCCACATCGCAAAGCGGCTAATTTATTTACCCATATTTGCAAAACCTAAGTTTTTACGGTAAATTCGGTGGTATAATACTATATTTCTGGTACTATTCTATCACCCTATGTGTAGGTCATGTATCAACACATCCGTATTTATTTTTATATTTCATGTTAAACTTAGACAAATCGCTGTCCGCACATCGCAAAACGACTACTTTAATCACCCATATTTCCAAAACCCAAGTTTTTACGGTAACTTCGGTGGTATAATACTATATTTCTGGTACTATTATATCACCCTATTTGTACGTCATGTATCCAGAATTCCGTATTTATTTTTATATTTCATGTTAAACTTAGACAAATCGCTTTCCGCACATCGCAAAACGACTACTTTAATCACCCATATTTCCAAAACCTAAGTTTTTACGGTAACTTGGGTGGTATAGTCCTACAGTCCTTGTTCTATTCTATCATCCTAAGTGTACGTAATGTTGGCACACTTCCGTATTTATTTATATTTCATGTCAAACTTAGACAAATCGCTGTCCGCACATCGCAAAGCGACTACTTTAGTCAACCATATTTCCAAAACCTACGTTTTTACGGTTACTTTGGTGGTATAATACTATATTTCTGGTCCTATTCTATCACCCTATGTCTACGTCATGTATCCCCAATTCCGTATTTATTTTGTATTTCATGTCAAAATAAGACAAATCGCTGACCGCAAATCGCAAAGCGGCTGCTTTAACCACCCATATTTCCAAAACCTAAGTTTTTACGGTAACTTTTTTGGAATAATACTGAAGTTCTGGTTCTATTCTATCACCCTATGTGAACGTAATGTTAGCACACTTCCGTATTTATTTTATATTTCATGTCAAACTTAGACCAGTCGCTGACCGCACATCGCAAAGCGGCTAATTTAATCACCCATATTTCCAAAACCTAAGTTTTTACGGTAACTTGGGTGGTATAGTCCTACAGTTCTTGTCCTATTCTATCATCCTATGTGTACGTCATGTTGGCACACTTCCGTATTTATTTTATATTTCATGTCAAACTTAGACAAATCGCTGTCCGCACATCGCAAAGCGACTACTTTAACTACCCATATTTCCAAAACCTAAGTTTTTACGGAAACTTGGTTGGTATAATACTAAAGTTCTGGTTCTATTCTATCACCCTATGTGTATGTAATGTTAGCACACGTCCATATTTATTTTATAATTCATGTCAAACTTAGACAAATCGCTGACCGCACATCGCAAAGCGACTACTTTATCTACCCATATTTCCAAAACCTAAGTTTTTACGGTAACTTAGTTGGAATAATACTAAAGTTCTGTTTCTATTCTATCACCCTATGTGTATGTAATGTTAGCACACTTCCATATTTATTTTATAATTCATGTCAAACTTAGACAAATTGCTGTCCGCACATCGCAAAGCGACTACTTTAGTCACCCATATTTCCAAAACCTAAATTTTTACGGTAACATCGGTGGTATAATACTATATTTCTGGTACTATTCTATCACTCTACTTGTACGTCATGTATCCAGAACTCCGTATTTATTTTCATATTTCATGTCAAACCTAGATAAATTGCTGTCCGCACATCGCAAAGCGACTACTTTATCTACCCATATTTCCAAAACCTAAGTTATTACGGTAACTTGGTTGGTATAATACTGAAGTTCTGGTTCTCTTTTATCACTCTATGTGTACGTAATATTAGCACACTTCCGTATTTATTTTATATTTCATGTTAACTTAGACAAATCGCTGACCGCATATCGCAAAGCGGCTAATTTAATCACCCATATTTCCAAAACCTAAGTTTTTACGGTAACTTGGATGGTTTAGTCCTACAGTTCTTGTTCTATTCTATCATCCTATGTGTACGTAATGTTGGCACACTTCCGTATTTATTTTATATTTCATGTCAAACTTAGACAAATCGCTGTCCGCACATCGCAAAGCGACTACTTTAACCACCCATATTTCCAAAACCTAAGTTTTTACGGTAACTTCGGTGGTATAATACTATATTTCAGGTCTTATTCTATCACCTTATGTCTACGTCATGTATCCCCAATTCCGTATTAATTTTGTATTTCATGTCAAACTAAGAGAAATCGCTGACCGCACATCGCAAAGCGGCTACTATAACCACCCATATTTCCATAACCTGAGATTTTACGGTAACTTGGGTGGTATAATACTAAAGTTCTGGTTCTATTCTATCACCCTATGTGTACCTAATGTTGGCACACATCCGTATTTATTTTATATTTTATATCAAACTTAGACAAATCGCTGACCGCACATCGCAAAGCGGCTAATTTAATCACCCATATTTCAAAAACCTAAGTTTTTACGGTAACTTGGTTGGTATAGTCCTACAGTTCTTGTCCTATTCTATCATCCTAAGTGTACGTAATGTTGGCACACTTCTTTATTTATTTATAATTCATGTCAAACTTAGACAAATCGATGTCCGCACATCGCAAAGCGACTACTTTAGTCAACCATATTTCCAAAACCTAAGTTTTTACGGTAACTTGGGTTTTATAGTCCTACAGTTCTTGTCCTATTCTATCATCCTATGTGTACGTAATGTTGGCACACTTCCGTATTTATTCAATATTTCATGTCAAACTAAGACAAATCGCTGTCCGCACATCGCAAAGCGACTACTTTAACTACCCATATTTCCAAAACCTAGGTTTTTACGGTAACTTGGATTGTATAATACTAAAGTTCTGGTTCTATTCTATCACGCTATGTGTATGTAATGCTAGCACACTTCCATATTTATTTTATATTTCATGTCAAACTTAGACAAATCGCTGTCCGCACATCGCAAAGCGACTACTTTAACCACCCATATTTCCAAAACCTAAGTTTTTACGGTAACTTCGGTGGTATAATAATATATTTCTGGTCCTATTCTATCACCTTATGTCTACGTCATGTATCCCCAATTCCGTATTTATTTTGTATTTCATGTCAAACTAAGACAAATCGCTGACCGCACATCGCAAAGTGGCTAATTTAATCACCCATATTTCCAAAACCAAAGTTTTTACGGTAACTTGGTTGGTATAATACTGAAGTTCTGGTTCTATTTTATCACTCTATGTGTACGTAATATTAGCACACTTCCGTATTTATTTTATATTTCATGTCAAACTTAGACAAATCGCTGACCGCATATCGCAAAGCGGCTAATTTAATCACCCATATTTCCAAAACCTAAGTTTTTACGGTAACTTGGATGGTATAGTCCTACAGTTCTTGTCCTATTCTATCATCCTAAGTGTACGTAATGTTGGCACACATCCGTATTTATTTTATATTTAATATCAAACTTAGACAAATCGCTGACCGCACATCGCAAAGCGGCTAATTTAATCACCCATATTTCCAAAACCTAAGTTTTTACGGTAACTTGGTTGGTATAATACTGAAGTTCTGGTTCTATTTTATCACTCTATGTGTACGTAATGTTAGCACACTTCCGTATTTATTTTATATTTCATGTCAAACAGACAAATCGCTGACCGCACATCGCAAAGTGGCTCATTTAATCACCCATATTTCCAAAATCAAAGTTTTTACGGTAAATTGGTTGGTATAATACTAAAGTTCTGGTTCGATTCTATCACCCTATGTGTACCTATTGTTGGCACACTTCCGTATTTATTTTATATTTCATGTCAAACCTAGACAAATCGCTGACCCCACATCGCAAAGCGGCTAATTTATTTACCCATATTTGCAAAACCTAAGTTTTTACGGTAAATTCGGTGGTATAATACTATATTTCTGGTACTATTCTATCACCCTATTTGTACGTCATGTATCTAGAATTCCGTATTTATTTTTATATTTCATGTCAAACCTAGACAAATTGCTGTCCGCACATTGCAAAGCGACTACTTTAATCACCCATATTTCCAAAACCTAAGTTTTTATAGTAACTTGGTTGGTAAAGTACAAAGTAAAGTACAAAGGTTCTGGTCCTATTCTATCATCCTATGTGTACGTCATGTTGGCACACTTCGGTATTTATTTTATATTTCATGTCAAACTTAGACAAATCGCTGACCGCACATCGCAAAGTGGCTCATTTAATCACCCATATTTCCAAAACCAAAGTTTTTACGGTAACTTAGGTGGTATAGTCTTACAGTTCTTGTCCTATTCTATCATCTTAAGTGTACGTAATGTTTGCACACTTCTTTATTTATTTATATTTCATGTCAAACTTAGACAAATCGCTGTCCGCACATCGCTAAGCGACTACTTTAGTCAACCATGTTTCCAAAACCTAAAGTTTTACGGTTACTTCGGTGGTATAATACTACATTTCTTGTCCAATTCTATCAACCTATGTCTACGTCATGTATCCTCAATTCCGTATTTATTTTGTATTTCATGTAAAAATAAGACAAATCGCTGACCGCACATCGCAAAGCGGCTACTTTAACCACCCATATTTCCAAAACCTAAGTTTTTACGGTAACTTCGGTGGTATAATACTATATTTCTGGTACTATTCTATCACCCTATGTGTACGTCATGTATCCACACATCCGTATTTATTTTTATATTTCATGTTAAACTTAGACAAAACGCTGACCGCACATCGCAAAGCGGCTACTTTAATCACCCATATTTCCAAAACCTAAGTTTTTACGGTAACTTCCGTGGTATAATACTATATTTCTGGTCCTATTCTATCACCTTATGTCTACGTCATGTATCCCCAATTCCGTATTTATTTTGTATTTCATGTCAAACTAAGAGAAATCGCTGACCGCACATCGCAAAGCGGCTACTATAACCACCCATATTTCCAAAACCTAAGTTTTTACGGTAACTTGGGTGGTATAATACTAAAGTTCTGGTTCTATTCTATCACCCTATGTGTACCTAATGTTGGCACACTTTCGTATTTATTTTATATTTCATGTCAAACTTAGACAAATCGCTGACCGCACATCGCAAAGCGGCTAATTTAATCACCCATATTTCCAAAACCTAAGTTTTTACGGTAACTTGGGTGGTATAGTCCTACAGTTCTTGTCCTATTCTATCATCCTTAGAGTACGTAATGTTGTCACACTTCTTTATTTATTTATAATTCATGTCAAACTTAGACAAATCGATGTCCGCACATCGCAAAGCGACTACTTTAGTCAACCATATTTCCAAAACCTAAGTTTTACGGTTACTTCGGTGGTATAATACTATATTTCTGGTCCTATTCTATCACCCTATGTCTTCGTCATGTATCCCCAATTCCGTATTTTATTTTATTTCATGTCAAACTAAGACAAATCGCTGACCGCACATCGCAAAGCGGCTACTTTAACCACCCATATTTCCAAAACCTAAGTTTTTACGGTAACTTGTTTGGTATAATACTGAAGTTCTGGTTCAATTCTATCATTCTATGTGTACGTAATGTTAGCACACTTCCGTATTTATTTTAAATTTCATGTCAAACCTAGACAAATCGCTGACCCCACATCGCAAAGCGGCTAATTTATTTACCCATATTTGCAAAACCTAAGTTTTTACGGTAAATTCGGTGGTATAATACTATATTTCTGGTACTATTCTATCACCCTATGTGTACGTCATGTATCAACACATCCGTATTTATTTTTATATTTCATGTTAAACTTAGACAAATCGCTGTCCGCACATCGCAAAACGACTACTTTAATCACCCATATTTCCAAAACCCAAGTTTTTACGGTAACTTCGGTGGTATAATACTATATTTCTGGTACTATTCTATCACCCTATGTGTACGTAATGTTAGCACACTTCCGTATTTATTTTATATTTCATGTCAAACTTAGACCAGTCGCTGACCGCACATCGCAAAGCGGCTAATTTAATCACCCATATTTCCAAAACCTAAGTTTTTACGGTAACTTGGGTGGTATAGTCCTACAGTTCTTGTCCTATTCTATCATCCTATGTGTACGTCATATTGGCACACTTCCGTATTTATTTTATATTTCATGTCAAACTTAGACAAATCGCTGTCCGCACATCGCAAAGCGTCTACTTTAACTACCCATATTTCCAAAACCTAAGTTTTTACGGAAACTTGGGTGGTATAATACTAAAGTTCTGGTTCTATTCTATCACCCTATGTGTATGTAATGTTAGAACACGTCCATATTTATTTTATAATTCATGTCAAACTTAGACAAATCGCTGACCGCACATCGCAAAGCGACTACTTTATCTACCCATATTTCCAAAACCTAAGTTTTTACGGTAACTTAGTTGGAATAATACTAAAGTTCTGTTTCTATTCTATCACCCTATGTGTATGTAATGTTAGCACACTTCCATATTTATTTTATAATTCATGTCAAACTTAGACAAATTGCTGTCCGCACATCGCAAAGCGACTACTTTAGTCACCCATATTTCCAAAACCTAAATTTTTACGGTAACATCGGTGGTATAATACTATATTTCTGGTACTATTCTATCACTCTACTTGTACGTCATGTATCCAGAACTCCGTATTTATTTTCATATTTCATGTCAAACCTAGATAAATTGCTGTCCGCACATCGCAAAGCGACTACTTTATCTACCCATATTTCCATAACCTAAGTTATTACGGTAACTTGGTTGGAATAATACTAAAGTTCTGGTTATATTCCATCACCCTCTGTGTATGTAATGTTAGCACACGTCCATATTTATTTTATAACTCATGTCAAACTTAGACAAATCGCTGACCGCACATCGCAAAGCGACTACTTTATCTACCCATATTTCCAAAACCTAAGTTTTTACGGTAACTTGGTTTGAATAATACTAAAGTTCTGGTTATATTCTATCATTCTATGTGTATCTAATGTTGGCACACTTCCGTATTTATTTGATATTTCATGTCAAACTTAGATAAGTCGCTGACCGCACATCGCAAAGCGGCTAATTTAATCACCCATATTTCCAAAACCTACGTTTTTACGGTAACTTGGGTGGTATAGTCCTACAGTTCTTGTCCTATTCTATCCTCCTATGTATACGTAATGTTGGCACACTTCCGTATTTATTCAATATTTCATGTCAAACTAAGACAAATCGCTGTCCGCACATCGCAAAGCGACTACTTTAACTACCCATATTTCCAAAACCTAGGTTTTTGCGGTAACTTGGTTTGTATAATACTAAAGTTCTGGTTCTATTCTATCACGCTATGGGTATGTAATGTTAGCACACTTCCATATTTATTTTATATTTCATGTCAAACTTAGACGAATCGCTGTCCGCACATCGCAAAGCGACTACTTTAACCACCCATATTTCCAAAACCTAAGTTTTTACGGTAACTTCGGTGGTATAATACTATATTTCAGGTCCTATTCTATCACCTTATGTCTACGTCATGTATCCCAAATTCCGTATTTATTTTGTATTTCATGTCAAACTAAGAGAAATCGCTGACCGCACATCGCAAAGCGGCTACTATAACCACCCATATTTCCATAACCTAAGATTTTACGGTAACTTGGGTGGTATAATACTAAAGTTCTGGTTCTATTCTATCACCCTATGTGTGCCTAATGTTGGCACACATCCGTATTTATTTTATATTTCATGTCAAACTTAGACAAATCGCTGACCGCACATCGCAAAGCGGCTAATTTAATCGCCCATATTTCCAAAACCTAAGTTTTTACGGTAACTTGGGTGGTATAGTCCTACAGTTCTTGTCCTATTCTATCATCCTAAGTGTACGTAATGTTGGCACACTTCTTTATTTATTTATAATTCATGTCAAACTTAGACAAATCGATGTCCGCACATCGCAAAGCGACTAATTTAGTCAACCATATTTCCAAAACCTAAGTTTTTACGGTTACTTCGGTGGTATAATACTATATTTCTGGTCCTATTCTATCACCCTATGTCTTCGTCATGTATCCCCAATTCCGTATTTATTTTTTATTTCATGTCAAACTAAGACAAATCGCTGACCGCACATCGCAAAGTGGCTTCTTTAACAACCCATATTTCCAAAACCTAAGTTTTTACGGTAACTTGTTCGGTATAATACTGAAGTTCTGGTTCTATTCTATCACCCTATGTGTACGTAATGTTAGCACACTTCCGTATTTATTTTATATTTCATGTCAAACTTAGACAAATCGCTGACCGCATATCGCAAAGCTTCTAATTTAATCACCCATATTTCCAAAACCTACGTTTTTACGGTAACTTGGGTGGTATAGTCCTACAGTTCTTGTTCTATTCTATCATCCTTTGTGTACGTAATGTTGGCACACTTCCGTATTTATTATATATTTTTGTCAAACTTAGACAAATCGCTGTCCGCACATCGCAAAGCGACTACTTTAACCACCCATATTTCCAAAACCTAAGTTTTTACGGTAACTTGGGTGATATAGTCCTACAGTTCTGGTCCTATTCTATCATCCTATGTGTACGTTATGTTGGCACACTTCCGTATTTTTTATATTTAATTCAAACTTATGCAAATCGCTGACCGCATATCGCAAAGCGGCTACTTTTATCACCCATATTTCCAAAACCTAAGTTTTTACGGTAATTTGGGTGGTATAACACTAAAATTCTGGTCCTATTCTATCATCCTATGGGTACGTCATGTATCCACAATTCCATATTGATTTTTATAATTCATATCAAACTTAGACAAATCGCTGTCCGCATATCGCAAAGCGACTACCTTTATCAGCCATATTTCCAAAAACCTAAGTTTTTAAGGTAACTTGGGTGGTATAGTACTAAAGTTCTAGTCCTATTCTATCATCCTATGGGTACGTCATGTTGGCACACTTCTGTATTTATTTTATAATTCATGTCAAACTTAGACAAATCGCTGACCGCACATCGCAAAGCGACTTCTTTAACTACCCATATTTCCAAAACCTAAGTTTTTACGGAAACTTGGTTGGTATAATACTAAAGTTCTGGTTCTATTTTATCACCCTATGTGTATGTAATGTTAGCACACTTCCATATTTATTTTATATTTCATGTCAAACTTAGACAAATCGCTGACCGCACATCGCAAAGCGGCTAATTTAATCACCCATATTTCCAAAACCTAAGTTTTTACGGTAACTTGGGTGATATAGTCCTACAGTTCTGGTCCTATTCTATCATCCTATGTGTACGTAATGTTGGCACACTTCCGTATTTTTTTATATTTCATGTCAAACTTAGACAAATCGCTGTCCGCACATCGCAAAGCGACTACTTTAACCACCCATATTTACAAAACCTAAGTTTTTACGGTAATTTCGGTGGTATAATACTATATTCCTGGTACTATTCTATCACCCTATGTGTACGTCATGTATCCACACATCCGTATTTATTTTTATATTTCATGTTAAACTTAGACTAATCGCTGTCCGCAAATCGCAAAGCGACTACTTTAATCACCCATATTTCCAAAACCTAAGTTTTTACGTTAACTTGGTTTGAATAATACTAAAGTTCTGGTTCTATTCTATCACCCTATGTGTATCTAATGTTAGCACACTTCCATATTTATTTCATAATTCATATCAAACTTAGACAATTCGTTGACCGCACATCGCAAAGAAACTACTTTAATCACCCATATTTCCAAAACCTAAGTTTTTATGGTAACTTGGGTGGTAAAGTACAAAGGTTCTGGTCATATTCTATCATCCTATGTGTACGTCATGTTGGCACACTTCCGTATTTATTTTATATTTCATGTCAAACTAAGACATCTCGTTGACAGCACATCGCAAAGCGGCAACTTTAACCATCCTTATTTCCAAAACCTAAGTTTTTACGGTAACTTGTTTGGTATAATACTGAAGTTCTGGTTCTATTCTATCACCCTATGTGTACGTAATGCTAGCACACTTCCGTATTTTTTTATATTTCATGTCAAACTTAGACAAATCGCTGTCCGCACATCGCAAAGCGACTACTTTAACCACCCATATTTACAAAACCTAAGTTTTTACGGTAATTTCGGTGGTATAATACTATATTTCTGGTACTATTCTATCACCCTATGTGTACGTCATGTATCCACACATCCGTATTTATTTTTATATTTCATGTTAAACTTAGACTAATCGCTGTCCGCAAATCGCAAAGCGACTTCTTTAATCACCCATATTTCCAAAACCTAAGTTTTTACGTTAACTTGGTTTGAATAATACTAAAGTTCTGGTTCTATTCTATCACCCTCTGTGTATCTAATGTTAGCACACTTCCGTATTTATTTTATAATTCATGTCAAACTTAGACAATTCGTTGACCGCACATCGCAAAGCGGCTAATTTAATCACCCATATTTCCAAAACCTAAGTTTTAACGGTAACTTGGGTGGTATAGTCCTACAGTTCTGGTCCTATTCTATCATCCTATGTGTACGTTATGTTGGCACACTTCCGTATTTTTTATATTTAATTCAAACTTAGGCAAATCGCTGACCGCATATCGCAAAGCGGCTACTTTTATCACCCATATTTCCAAAACCTAAGTTTTTACGGTAATTGGGTGGTATAACACTAAATTTCTGGTCCTATTCTATCATCCTATGGGTACGTCATGTATCCACAATTCCATATTGATTTTTATAATTCATATCAAAATTAGACAAATCGCTGTCCGCACATCGCAAGGCGACTACCTTTATCAGCCATATTTCCAAAAACCTAAGTTTTTAAGGTAACTTGGGTGGTATAGTACTAAAGTTCTAGTCCTATTCTATCACCCTATGTGTACGTCACGTATCCACACATCCGTATTTATTTTTATATTTCATGTTAAACCTAGAAAAATCGCTGTCCGCAAATCGCAAAGGGACTACTTTAATCACCCATATTTCCAAAACCTAAGTTTTTACGGTAACTTGGTTGGAATAATACTAAAGTTCTGGTTCTATTCTATCACCCTATATGTATCTAATGTTAGCACACTTCCATATTTATTTTATAATTCATGTCAAATTTAGATAAATCGTTGACCGCATATCGCAAAGCGACTACTTTAATCACCCATATTTCCAAAACCTAAGTTTTTATGGCAACTTGGGTGGTAAAGTACAAAGGTTCTGGTCCTATTCTATCATCCTATGTGTACGTTATGTTGGCACACTTCCATATTTTTTATATTTAATTCAAACTTAGGCAAATCGCTGACCGCATATCGCAAAGCGGCTACTTTTATCACCCATATTTCCAAAACCTAAGTTTTTACGGTAATTTGGGTGGTATAACACTAAATTTCTGGTCCTATTCTATCATCCTATGGGTACGTCATATATCCACAATTCCATATTGATTTTTATAATTCATATCAAACTTAGACAAATCGCTGTCCGCACATCACAAAGCGACTACCTTTATCAGCCATATTTCCAAAACCTAAGTTTTTGCGGTAACTTCGGTGCTATAATACTATATTTCTGGTACTATTCTATCAATATATGTGTACCTAATGTTGGCACACTTCCGTATTTATTTTATATTTCATGTCAAACTTAAATAAGTCGCTGACCGCACATCGCAAAGCGGCTAATTTAATCACCCATATTTCCAAAACCTACGTTTTTACCGTAACTTGGGTGGTATAGTCCTACAGTTCTTGTCCTATTCTATCATCCTATGTGTACGTAATTTTGGCACACTTCCGTATTTATTCAATATTTCATGTCAAACTAAGACAAATCGCTGTCCGAACATCGCAAAGCGACTACTTTAACTACCCATATTTCCAAAACCTAGGTTTTTACGGTAACTTGGTTTGTATAGTACTAAAGTTCTGGTTCTATTCTATCACGCTATGTATATGTAATGTTAGCACACTTCCATATTTATTTTATATTTCATGTCAAACTTAGATAAGGCGCTGACCGCACATCGCAAAGCGGCTAATTTAATCACCCATATTTCCAAAACCTAAGTTTTTACGGTAACTTTGGTGGTATAATACTATATTTCTGGTACTATTCTATCACCCTATGTATACGTCATGTATCCACACATCCGTATTTATTTTTATATTTCATGTTAAACTTAGACAAATCGCTGTCCGCAAATCGCAAAGCGACTACTTTAATCACCCATATTTCCAAAACCTAAGTTTTTACGGTAACTTGGTTGGAATAATACTAAGGTTCTGGTTCTATTCTATCACCCTATGTGTATCTAATGTTAGCACACTTCCATATTTATTTTATAATTCATGTCAAACTTAGACAAATCGTTGACCGCACATCGCAAAGCGACTACTTTAATCACCCATATTTCCAAAACCTAAGATTTTATGGTAACTTGGGTGGTAAAGTACAAAGGTTCTGGTCCTATTCTATCATCCCATGTGTACGTCATGTTGGCACACTTCCGTATTTATTTTATATTTCATGTCAAACTAAGACAAATCGTTGACCGCACATCGCAAAGCGGCTACTTTAACCACCCATATTTCCAAAACCTACGTTTTTACGGTAACTTGTTTGGTATAATACTGAAGTTCTGGTTCTATTCAATCACCCTATGTGTACGTAATGTTAGCACACCTCCGTATTTATTTTATATTTCATGTCAAACTGAGACAAATCGCTAACCGCACATCGCAAAGCGGCTAATTTAATCACCCATATTTCCAAAACCTAAGTTTTTACGGTAACTTGGGTGGTATAGTCCTACAGTTCTGGTCCTATTCTATCATCCTATGTGTACGTTATGTTGGCACACTTCCGTATTTTTTATATTTAATTCAAACTTAGGCAAATCGCTGACCGCATATCGCAAAGCGGCTACTTTTATCACCCATATTTCCAAAACCTAAGTTTTTACGGTAATTTGGGTGGTATAACACTAAATTTCTGGTCCTATTCTATCATCCTATGGGTACGTCATGTATCCACAATTCCATATTGATTTTTATAATTCATATCAAACTTAGACAAATCGCTGTCCGCACATCGCAAAGCGACTACCTTTATCAGCCATATTTCCAAAACCTAAGTTTTTGCGGTAACTTCGGTGCTATAATACTATATTTCTGGTAGTATTCTATCAATATATGTGTACCTAATGTTGGCACACTTCCGTATTTATTTTATATTTCATGTCAAACTTAGATAAGTCGCTGACCGCACATCGCAAAGCGGCTAATTTAATCACCCATATTTCCAAAACCTACGTTTTTACCGTAACTTGGGTGGTATAGTCCTACAGTTCTTGTCCTATTCTATCATCCTATGTGTACGTAATTTTGGCACACTTCCGTATTTATTCAATATTTCATGTCAAACTAAGACAAATCGCTGTCCGAACATCGCAAAGCGACTACTTTAACTACCCATATTTCCAAAACCTAGGTTTTTACGGTAACTTGGTTTGTATAGTACTAAAGTTCTGGTTCTATTCTATCACGCTATGTATATGTAATGTTAGCACACTTCCATATTTATTTTATATTTCATGTCAAACTTAGATAAGTCGCTGACCGCACATCGCAAAGCGGCTAATTTAATCACCCATATTTCCAAAACCTAAGTTTTTACGGTAACTTTGGTGGTATAATACTATATTTCTGGTACTATTCTATCACCTTATGTATACGTCATGTATCCACACATCCGTATTTATTTTTATATTTCATGTTAAACTTAGACAAATCGCTGTCCGCAAGTCGCAAAGCGACTACTTTAATCACCCATATTTCCAAAACCTAAGTTTTTACGGTAACTTGGTTGGAATAATACTAAAGTTCTGGTTCTATTCTATCACCCTATGTGTATCTAATGTTAGCACACTTCCATATTTATTTTATAATTCATGTCAAACTTAGACAAATTCTTGACCGCACATCGCAAAGCGACTACTTTAATCACCCATATTTCCAAAACCTAAGTTTTTACGGTAATTGGGTGGTATAACACTAAATTTCTGGTCCTATTCTATCATCCTATGGGTACGTCATGTATCCACAATTCCATATTGATTTTTATAATTCATATCAAAATTAGACAAATCGCTGTCCGCACATCGCAAGGCGACTACCTTTATCAGCCATATTTCCAAAAACCTAAGTTTTTAAGGTAACTTGGGTGGTATAGTACTAAAGTTCTAGTCCTATTCTATCATCCTATGGGTACGTCATGTTGGCATACTTCTGTATTTATTTCATATTTCATGTATAACGTAGACAAGTCGCTGACCGCACATCGCAAATCGGCTAATTTAATCGCCCATATTTCCAAAACCTAAGTTTTTACGGTAATTTGGGTGGTATAACACTAAATTTCTGGTCCTATTCTATCATCCTATGGGTACGTCATGTTGGCACACTTCCGTATTTATTCAATATTTCATGTCAAACTAAGACAAATCGCTGTCCGCACATCGCAAAGCGACTACCTTTATCAGCCATATTTCCAAAAACCTAAGTTTTTAAGGTAACTTGGGTGGTATAGTACTAAAGTTCTAGTCCTATTCTATCACCCTATGTGTACGTCACGTATCCACACATCCGTATTTATTTTTATATTTCATGTTAAACCTAGAAAAATCGCTGTCCGCAAATCGCAAAGGGACTACTTTAATCACCCATATTTCCAAAACCTAAGTTTTTACGGTAACTTGGTTGGAATAATACTAAAGTTCTGGTTCTATTCTATCACCCTATATGTATCTAATGTTAGCACACTTCCATATTTATTTTATAATTCATGTCAAATTTAGATAAATCGTTGACCGCATATCGCAAAGCGACTACTTTAATCACCCATATTTCCAAAACCTAAGTTTTTATGGCAACTTGGGTGGTAAAGTACAAAGGTTATGGTCCTATTCTATCATCCTATGTGTACGTTATGTTGGCACACTTCCGTATTTTTTATATTTAATTCAAACTTAGGCAAATCGCTGACCGCATATCGCAAAGCGGCTACTTTTATCACCCATATTTCCAAAACCTAAGTTTTTACGGTAATTTGGGTGGTATAACACTAAATTTCTGGTCCTATTCTATCATCCTATGGGTACGTCATATATCCACAATTCCATATTGATTTTTATAATTCATATCAAACTTAGACAAATCGCTGTCCGCACATCACAAAGCGACTACCTTTATCAGCCATATTTCCAAAACCTAAGTTTTTGCGGTAACTTCGGTGCTATAATACTATATTTCTGGTACTATTCTATCAATATATGTGTACCTAATGTTGGCACACTTCCGTATTTATTTTATATTTCATGTCAAACTTAAATAAGTCGCTGACCGCACATCGCAAAGCGGCTAATTTAATCACCCATATTTCCAAAACCTACGTTTTTACCGTAACTTGGGTGGTATAGTCCTACAGTTCTTGTCCTATTCTATCATCCTATGTGTACGTAATTTTGGCACACTTCCGTATTTATTCAATATTTCATGTCAAACTAAGACAAATCGCTGTCCGAACATCGCAAAGCGACTACTTTAACTACCCATATTTCCAAAACCTAGGTTTTTACGGTAACTTGGTTTGTATAGTACTAAAGTTCTGGTTCTATTCTATCACGCTATGTATATGTAATGTTAGCACACTTCCATATTTATTTTATATTTCATGTCAAACTTAGATAAGGCGCTGACCGCACATCGCAAAGCGACTACTTTAATCACCCATATTTCCAAAACCTAAGATTTTATGGTAACTTGGGTGGTAAAGTACAAAGGTTCTGGTCCTATTCTATCATCCCATGTGTACGTCATGTTGGCACACTTCCGTATTTATTTTATATTTCATGTCAAACTAAGACAAATCGTTGACCGCACATCGCAAAGCGGCTACTTTAACCACCCATATTTCCAAAACCTACGTTTTTACGGTAACTTGTTTGGTATAATACTGAAGTTCTGGTTCTATTCAATCACCCTATGTGTACGTAATGTTAGCACACCTCCGTATTTATTTTATATTTCATGTCAAACTTAGACAAATCGCTAACCGCACATCGCAAAGCGGCTAATTTAATCACCCATATTTCCAAAACCTAAGTTTTTACGGTAACTTGGGTGGTATAGTCCTACAGTTCTGGTCCTATTCTATCATCCTATGTGTACGTTATGTTGGCACACTTCCGTATTTTTTATATTTAATTCAAACTTAGGCAAATCGCTGACCGCATATCGCAAAGCGGCTACTTTTATCACCCATATTTCCAAAACCTAAGTTTTTACGGTAATTTGGGTGGTATAACACTAAATTTCTGGTCCTATTCTATCATCCTATGGGTACGTCATATATCCACAATTCCATATTGATTTTTATAATTCATATCAAACTTAGACAAATCGCTGTCCGCACATCGCAAAGCGACTACCTTTATCAGCCATATTTCCAAAACCTAAGTTTTTGCGGTAACTTCGGTGCTATAATACTATATTTCTGGTAGTATTCTATCAATATATGTGTACCTAATGTTGGCACACTTCCGTATTTATTTTATATTTCATGTCAAACTTAGATAAGTCGCTGACCGCACATCGCAAAGCGGCTAATTTAATCACCCATATTTCCAAAACCTACGTTTTTACCGTAACTTGGGTGGTATAGTCCTACAGTTCTTGTCCTATTCTATCATCCTATGTGTACGTAATTTTGGCACACTTCCGTATTTATTCAATATTTCATGTCAAACTAAGACAAATCGCTGTCCGAACATCGCAAAGCGACTACTTTAACTACCCATATTTCCAAAACCTAGGTTTTTACGGTAACTTGGTTTGTATAGTACTAAAGTTCTGGTTCTATTCTATCACGCTATGTATATGTAATGTTAGCACACTTCCATATTTATTTTATATTTCATGTCAAACTTAGATAAGTCGCTGACCGCACATCGCAAAGCGGCTAATTTAATCACCCATATTTCCAAAACCTAAGTTTTTACGGTAACTTTGGTGGTATAATACTATATTTCTGGTACTATTCTATCACCTTATGTATACGTCATGTATCCACACATCCGTATTTATTTTTATATTTCATGTTAAACTTAGACAAATCGCTGTCCGCAAATCGCAAAGCGACTACTTTAATCACCCATATTTCCAAAACCTAAGTTTTTACGGTAACTTGGTTGGAATAATACTAAAGTTCTGGTTCTATTCTATCACCCTATGTGTATCTAATGTTAGCACACTTCCATATTTATTTTATAATTCATGTCAAACTTAGACAAATTCTTGACCGCACATCGCAAAGCGACTACTTTAATCACCCATATTTCCAAAACCTAAGATTTTATGGTAACTTGGGTGGTAAAGTACAAAGGTTCTGGTCCTATTCTATCATCCCATGTGTACGTCATGTTGGCACACTTCCGTATTTATTTTATATTTCATGTCAAACTAAGACAAATCGTTGACCGCACATCGCAAAGCGGCTACTTTAACCACCCATATTTCCAAAACCTACGTTTTTACGGTAACTTGTTTGGTATAATACTGAAGTTCTGGTTCTATTCTATCACCCTATGTGTACGTAATGTTAGCACACCTCCGTATTTATTTTATATTTTATGTCAAACTTAGACAAATCGCTGACCGAACATCGCAAAGCGGCTAATTTAATCACCCATATTTCCAAAACCTAAGTTTTTACGGTAACTTGGGTGGTATAGTCCTACAGTTCTGGTCCTATTCTATCATCCTATGTGTACGTTATGTTGGCACACTTCCGTATTTTTTATATTTAATTCAAACTTAGGCAAATCGCTGACCGGATATCGCAAAGTGGCTACTTTTATCACCCATATTTCCAAAACCTAAGTTTTTACGGTAATTTGGGTGGTATAACACTAAATGTCTGGTCCTATTCTATCATCCTATGGGTACGTCATGTATCCACAATTCCATATTGATTTTTATAATTCATATCAAACTTAGACAAATCGCTGTCCGCACATCGCAAAGCGACTACCTTTATCAGCCATATTTCCAAAAACCTAATTTTTTAAGGTAACTTGGGTGGTATAGTACTAAAGTTCTAGTCCTATTCTATCATCCTATGGGTACGTCATGTTGGCACACTTCTGTATTTATTTCATATTTCATGTAAAACTTAGACAAGTCGCTGACCGCACATCGCAAAGCGGCTAATTTAATCGCCCATATTTCCAAAACCTAAGTTTTTACGGTAATTTGGGTGGTATAACACTAAATTTCTGGTCCTATTCTATCATCCTATGGGTACGTCATGTTGGCACACTTCCGTATTTATTCAATATTTCATGTCAAACTAAGACAAATCGCTGTCCGCACATCGCAAAGCGACTACCTTTATCAGCCATATTTCCAAAAACCTAAGTTTTTAAGGTAACTTGGGTGGTATAGTACTAAAGTTCTAGTCCTATTCTATCACCCTATGTGTACGTCATGTATCCACACATCCGTATTTATTTTATATTTCATGTCAAACTTAGATAAGTCGCTGACCGCACATCGCAAAGCGGCTAATTTAATCGCCCATATTTCCAAAACCTACGTTTTTAGGGTAACTTGGGTGGTATAGTCCTACAGTTCTTGTCCTATTCTATCATCCTATGTGTACGTAATGTTGGCACACTTCCGTATTTATTCAATATTTCATGTCAAACTAAGACAAATCGCTGTCCGCACATCGCAAAGCGACTACTTTAACTACCCATATTTCCAAAACCTAGGTTTTTACGGTAACTTGGTTTGTATAGTACTAAAGTTCTGGTTCTATTCTATCACGCTATATGTATATGTAATGTTAGCACACTTCCATATTTATTTTATATTTCATGTCAAACTTAGATAAGTCGCTGACCGCACATCGCAAAGCGGCTAATTTAATCACCCATATTTCCAAAACCTAAGTTTTTACGGTAACTTTGGTGGTATAATACTATATTTCTGGTACTATTCTATCACCCTATGTATACGTCATGTATCCACACATCCGTATTTATTTTTATATTTCATGTTAAACTTAGACAAATCGCTGTCCGCAAATCGCAAAGCGACTACTTTAATCACCCATATTTCCAAAACCTAAGTTTTTACGGTAACTTGGTTGGAATAATACTAAAGTTCTGGTTCTATTCTATCACCCTATGTGTATCTAATGTTAATGAAATGAAATGAAATACGAAATACGATTTATTCAAACAAACTTATATATATAGTTTACATTGACCCATGTGCTTCAAGCACGCGTGGGTCTGAAAAAAGTCACACAATTAATTTAAAAAAAATTGATTCAGCAGTCTTTTTCTTCCATGCTTATAATCACTTTAGCACAGCACTTTAATGTTATCACTACCATTCGTATAATATGATGTAAATATCTGCTTAAGGTAAAAATATATGAGTAAATAGATGAATGAATAAATAAATAAATAAACAAATACAGAACATGCAAATAAATATTAACTTAGTAAAAAATATAACAAATGTTAAGCAACGACATAATCAAATGGATACAGTACCATTTATTATTAATTTTTTTACAGATAGTTTAAAGGATTTATTGCTTTGGTTAAAATTGATAAATCTACTGAACTTGTTAAAAATTTGAATTGATTTGAAATGAAATTGGTTTCTACTGGTTTGTTTGAAAATATGTGGCACATTAAATTGAATAACATTTGAGCTTCTAGTAAATCTATTGTTAACTTTAACTGAAAAGAGATGAAAATAAGTTTTGAAATAATTAAACATGCATTGCAAATATAATTCTGAAAATTTCATGACATTTAATTGTTTGAATAAAGGTTCTGAACTGTCACATCTTTTCACTCCACACAGAGTCCTTAAGGTCATTTTTTGTGAAATTTTTATTGGATCCAATATTGTTGAATATGTTCCGCCCCAATGAATAATACCATACCGCAGCGTTGCCTCGTACCATGAAAAATATAGTGTTTTCAATTGTTCTTCCTTAAGAAATTGTTTCATGTAATAAATATTTCTATTTATTGCTCTTAGTTTGATAAGTAAATAGTCAACATGAAAATTCCATTTTAAGTTAAAATCAATAATTAACCCAAGATATTTTATTTTATTTACTAATTCTAATTTTTGACAACTGCAGCTGTACGAGCACAAGAATTTATGACAATGAAAGCATAACCTACTTCTTTGGTCTTCAGCCAATGTATTTTTATATGAAAATAATATTGATTTGGTTTTGTTGGTATTAATAATAAGTCGGTTCAGTCCTACCCAGCCAGATACCAACTCTAAATCCCAATTGACATGATTTTCCAACATTTGAAACGAAGTTGCAGAAGTAACAAGGGTGATGTCGTCAGCATAAGCTACTATTTTTGAATGAAATTTTATTTCCAGTAAATCATTTATGAAAATGACAAAAAACAAAGGCCCTAACACCCCGCCCTGAGGAACACCATGATTGGAGTGATTAGGTTGACTAGATATGCCATTTATTTTCACTACCTGTTGTCTGTTGGTTAAAAAGGATTCTATCCATGAATAAGCTGTACCAGTAATACCATAGCATTTAAGTTTGTACAATAAAATATTTCGATCAACAAGGTCGAAAGCCTTACTGAAATCAATATATGTTGCTACTGTTGGCATTACTTTATCTAATGAACTGACTATGTGGCGAATATGTTGATCAATGGCACAATCGGTACTTTTGCCTTCTAGAAAACCATATTGCTTAGAAGAGAATAATTTATTGATATTAAAATACTTAACTATTTGTTTTTGCATGCAGGTCTCAAAAATCTTAGCTAAAGAATTGATAAGGCAGATTGGTCTATAGTTGGACATGCATTGCTTACTACTTGATTTATAAATAGGCACTACACATGCAAGAATGTTAGCACACTTCCATATTTATTTTATAATTCATGTCAAACTTAGACAAATTCTTGACCGCACATCGCAAAGCGACTACTTTAATCACCCATATTTCCAAAACCTAAGATTTTATGGTAACTTGGGTGGTAAAGTACAAAGGTTCTGGTCCTATTCTATCATCCCATGTGTACGTCATGTTGGCACACCTCCGTATTTATTTTATATTTCATGTCAAACTAAGACAAATCGTTGACCGCACATCGCAAAGCGGCTACTTTAACCACCCATATTTCCAAAACCTACGTTTTTACGGTAACTTGTTTGGTATAATACTGAAGTTCTGGTTCTATTCTATCACCCTATGTGTACGTAATGTTAGCACACCTCCGTATTTATTTTATATTTTATGTCAAACTTAGACAAATCGCTGACCGAACATCGCAAAGCGGCTAATTTAATCACCCATATTTCCAAAACCTAAGTTTTTACGGTAACTTGGGTGGTATAGTCCTACAGTTCTGGTCCTATTCTATCATCCTATGTGTACGTTATGTTGGTACACTTCCGTATTTTTTATATTTAATTCAAACTTAGGCAAATCGCTGACCGGATATCGCAAAGCGGCTACTTTTATCACCCATATTTCCAAAACCTAAGTTTTTACGGTAATTTGGGTGGTATAACACTAAATTTCTGGTCCTATTCTATCATCCTATGGGTACGTCATGTATCCACAATTCCATATTGATTTTTATAATTCATATCAAACTTAGACAAATCGCTGTCCGCACATCGCAAAGCGACTACCTTTATCAGCCATATTTCCAAAAACCTAATTTTTTAAGGTAACTTGGGTGGTATAGTACTAAAGTTCTTGTCCTATTCTATCATCCTATGGGTACGTCATGTTGGCACACTTCTGTATTTATTTCATATTTCATGTAAAACTTAGACAAGTCGCTGACCGCACATCGCAAAGCGGCTAATTTAATCGCCCATATTTCCAAAACCTAAGTTTTTACGGTAATTTGGGTGGTATAACACTAAATTTCTGGTCCTATTCTATCATCCTATGGGTACGTCATGTTGGCACACTTCCGTATTTATTCAATATTTCATGTCAAACTAAGACAAATCGCTGTCCGCACATCGCAAAGCGACTACCTTTATCAGCCATATTTCCAAAAACCTAAGTTTTTAAGGTAACTTGGGTGGTATAGTACTAAAGTTCTAGTCCTATTCTATCACCCTATGTGTACGTCATGTATCCACACATCCGTATTTATTTTATATTTCATGTCAAACTTAGATAAGTCGCTGACCGCACATCGCAAAGCGGCTAATTTATCGCCCATATTTCCAAAACCTACATTTTTACGGTAACTTGGGTGGTATAGTCCTACAGTTCTTGTCCTATTCTATCATCCTATGTGTACGTAATGTTGGCACACTTCCGTATTTATTCAATATTTCATGTCAAACTAAGACAAATCGTTGTCCGCACATCGCAAAGCGACTACTTTAACTACCCATATTTCCAAAACCTAGGTTTTTACGGTAACTTGGTTTGTATAGTACTAAAGTTCTGGTTCTATTCTATCACGCTATGTATATGTAATATTAGCACACTTCCATGTTAATTTTATATTTCATGTCAAACTTAGACAAATCGCTGTCCGCACATCGCAAAGCGACTACTTTAATCACCCATATTTCCAAAACCTAAGTTTTTACGGTAACTTCGGTGGTATAATACTATATTTCTGGTACTATTCTATCACCCTATGTGTACGTCATGTATCCACACATCCGTATTTATTTTTATATTTCATGTTAAACCTAGAAAAATCGCTGTCCCCAAATCGCAAAGGGACTACTTTAATCACCCATATTTCCAAAACCTAAGTTTTTACGGTAACTTCGGTGGTATAATACTATATTTCTGGTACTATTCTATCACCCTATGTGTACGTCATGTATCCACACATCCGTATTTATTTTTATATTTCATGTTAAACCTAGAAAAATCGCTGTCCGCAAATCGCAAAGCGACTACTTTAATCACCCATATTTCCAAAACCTAAGTTTTTACGGTAACTTGGTTGGAATAATACTAAAGTTCTGGTTCTATTCTATCACCCTATGTGTATCTAATGTTAGCACACTTCCATATTTATTTTATAATTCATGTCAAACTTAGACAAATTCTTGACCGCACATCGCAAAGCGACTACTTTAATCACCCATATTTCCAAAACCTAAGATTTTATGGTAACTTGGGTGGTAAAGTACAAAGGTTCTGGTCCTATTCTATCATCCCATGTGTACGTCATGTTGGCACACCTCCGTATTTATTTTATATTTCATGTCAAACTAAGACAAATCGTTGACCGCACATCGCAAAGCGGCTACTTTAACCACCCATATTTCCAAAACCTACGTTTTTACGGTAACTTGTTTGGTATAATACTGAAGTTCTGGTTCTATTCTATCACCCTATGTGTACGTAATGTTAGCACACCTCCGTATTTATTTTATATTTTATGTCAAACTTAGACAAATCGCTGACCGAACATCGCAAAGCGGCTAATTTAATCACCCATATTTCCAAAACCTAAGTTTTTACGGTAACTTGGGTGGTATAGTCCTACAGTTCTGGTCCTATTCTATCATCCTATGTGTACGTTATGTTGGCACACTTCCGTATTTTTTATATTTAATTCAAACTTAGGCAAATCGCTGACCGGATATCGCAAAGCGGCTACTTTTATCACCCATATTTCCAAAACCTAAGTTTTTACGGTAATTTGGGTGGTATAACACTAAATTTCTGGTCCTATTCTATCATCCTATGGGTACGTCATGTATCCACAATTCCATATTGATTTTTATAATTCATATCAAACTTAGACAAATCGCTGTCCGCACATCGCAAAGCGACTACCTTTATCAGCCATATTTCCAAAAACCTAATTTTTTAAGGTAACTTGGGTGGTATAGTACTAAAGTTCTTGTCCTATTCTATCATCCTATGGGTACGTCATGTTGGCACACTTCTGTATTTATTTCATATTTCATGTAAAACTTAGACAAGTCGCTGACCGCACATCGCAAAGCGGCTAATTTAATCGCCCATATTTCCAAAACCTAAGTTTTTACGGTAATTTGGGTGGTATAACACTAAATTTCTGGTCCTATTCTATCATCCTATGGGTACGTCATGTTGGCACACTTCCGTATTTATTCAATATTTCATGTCAAACTAAGACAAATCGCTGTCCGCACATCGCAAAGCGACTACCTTTATCAGCCATATTTCCAAAAACCTAAGTTTTTAAGGTAACTTGGGTGGTATAGTACTAAAGTTCTAGTCCTATTCTATCACCCTATGTGTACGTCATGTATCCACACATCCGTATTTATTTTATATTTCATGTCAAACTTAGATAAGTCGCTGACCGCACATCGCAAAGCGGCTAATTTATCGCCCATATTTCCAAAACCTACATTTTTACGGTAACTTGGGTGGTATAGTCCTACAGTTCTTGTCCTATTCTATCATCCTATGTGTACGTAATGTTGGCACACTTCCGTATTTATTCAATATTTCATGTCAAACTAAGACAAATCGTTGTCCGCACATCGCAAAGCGACTACTTTAACTACCCATATTTCCAAAACCTAGGTTTTTACGGTAACTTGGTTTGTATAGTACTAAAGTTCTGGTTCTATTCTATCACGCTATGTATATGTAATATTAGCACACTTCCATGTTAATTTTATATTTCATGTCAAACTTAGACAAATCGCTGTCCGCACATCGCAAAGCGACTACTTTAATCACCCATATTTCCAAAACCTAAGTTTTTACGGTAACTTCGGTGGTATAATACTATATTTCTGGTACTATTCTATCACCCTATGTGTACGTCATGTATCCACACATCCGTATTTATTTTTATATTTCATGTTAAACCTAGAAAAATCGCTGTCCCCAAATCGCAAAGGGACTACTTTAATCACCCATATTTCCAAAACCTAAGTTTTTACGGTAACTTCGGTGGTATAATACTATATTTCTGGTACTATTCTATCACCCTATGTGTACGTCATGTATCCACACATCCGTATTTATTTTTATATTTCATGTTAAACCTAGAAAAATCGCTGTCCGCAAATCGCAAAGCGACTACTTTAATCACCCATATTTCCAAAACCTAAGTTTTTACGGTAACTTGGTTGGAATAATACTAAAGTTCTGGTTCTATTCTATCACCCTATGTGTATCTAATGTTAGCACACTTCCATATTTATTTTATAATTCATGTCAAACTTAGACAAATTCTTGACCGCACATCGCAAAGCGACTACTTTAATCACCCATATTTCCAAAACCTAAGATTTTATGGTAACTTGGGTGGTAAAGTACAAAGGTTCTGGTCCTATTCTATCATCCCATGTGTACGTCATGTTGGCACACCTCCGTATTTATTTTATATTTCATGTCAAACTAAGACAAATCGTTGACCGCACATCGCAAAGCGGCTACTTTAACCACCCATATTTCCAAAACCTACGTTTTTACGGTAACTTGTTTGGTATAATACTGAAGTTCTGGTTCTATTCTATCACCCTATGTGTACGTAATGTTAGCACACCTCCGTATTTATTTTATATTTTATGTCAAACTTAGACAAATCGCTGACCGAACATCGCAAAGCGGCTAATTTAATCACCCATATTTCCAAAACCTAAGTTTTTACGGTAACTTGGGTGGTATAGTCCTACAGTTCTGGTCCTATTCTATCATCCTATGTGTACGTTATGTTGGCACACTTCCGTATTTTTTATATTTAATTCAAACTTAGGCAAATCGCTGACCGGATATCGCAAAGCGGCTACTTTTATCACCCATATTTCCAAAACCTAAGTTTTTACGGTAATTTGGGTGGTATAACACTAAATTTCTGGTCCTATTCTATCATCCTATGGGTACGTCATGTATCCACAATTCCATATTGATTTTTATAATTCATATCAAACTTAGACAAATCGCTGTCCGCACATCGCAAAGCGACTACCTTTATCAGCCATATTTCCAAAAACCTAATTTTTTAAGGTAACTTGGGTGGTATAGTACTAAAGTTCTTGTCCTATTCTATCATCCTATGGGTACGTCATGTTGGCACACTTCTGTATTTATTTCATATTTCATGTAAAACTTAGACAAGTCGCTGACCGCACATCGCAAAGCGGCTAATTTAATCGCCCATATTTCCAAAACCTAAGTTTTTACGGTAATTTGGGTGGTATAACACTAAATTTCTGGTCCTATTCTATCATCCTATGGGTACGTCATGTTGGCACACTTCCGTATTTATTCAATATTTCATGTCAAACTAAGACAAATCGCTGTCCGCACATCGCAAAGCGACTACCTTTATCAGCCATATTTCCAAAAACCTAAGTTTTTAAGGTAACTTGGGTGGTATAGTACTAAAGTTCTAGTCCTATTCTATCACCCTATGTGTACGTCATGTATCCACACATCCGTATTTATTTTATATTTCATGTCAAACTTAGATAAGTCGCTGACCGCACATCGCAAAGCGGCTAATTTATCGCCCATATTTCCAAAACCTACATTTTTACGGTAACTTGGGTGGTATAGTCCTACAGTTCTTGTCCTATTCTATCATCCTATGTGTACGTAATGTTGGCACACTTCCGTATTTATTCAATATTTCATGTCAAACTAAGACAAATCGTTGTCCGCACATCGCAAAGCGACTACTTTAACTACCCATATTTCCAAAACCTAGGTTTTTACGGTAACTTGGTTTGTATAGTACTAAAGTTCTGGTTCTATTCTATCACGCTATGTATATGTAATATTAGCACACTTCCATGTTAATTTTATATTTCATGTCAAACTTAGACAAATCGCTGTCCGCACATCGCAAAGCGACTACTTTAATCACCCATATTTCCAAAACCTAAGTTTTTACGGTAACTTCGGTGGTATAATACTATATTTCTGGTACTATTCTATCACCCTATGTGTACGTCATGTATCCACACATCCGTATTTATTTTTATATTTCATGTTAAACCTAGAAAAATCGCTGTCCCCAAATCGCAAAGGGACTACTTTAATCACCCATATTTCCAAAACCTAAGTTTTTACGGTAACTTCGGTGGTATAATACTATATTTCTGGTACTATTCTATCACCCTATGTGTACGTCATGTATCCACACATCCGTATTTATTTTTATATTTCATGTTAAACCTAGAAAAATCGCTGTCCGCAAATCGCAAAGCGACTACTTTAATCACCCATATTTCCAAAACCTAAGTTTTTACGGTAACTTGGTTGGAATAATACTAAAGTTCTGGTTCTATTCTATCACCCTATGTGTATCTAATGTTAGCACACTTCCATATTTATTTTATAATTCATGTCAAACTTAGACAAATTCTTGACCGCACATCGCAAAGCGACTACTTTAATCACCCATATTTCCAAAACCTAAGATTTTATGGTAACTTGGGTGGTAAAGTACAAAGGTTCTGGTCCTATTCTATCATCCCATGTGTACGTCATGTTGGCACACCTCCGTATTTATTTTATATTTCATGTCAAACTAAGACAAATCGTTGACCGCACATCGCAAAGCGGCTACTTTAACCACCCATATTTCCAAAACCTACGTTTTTACGGTAACTTGTTTGGTATAATACTGAAGTTCTGGTTCTATTCTATCACCCTATGTGTACGTAATGTTAGCACACCTCCGTATTTATTTTATATTTTATGTCAAACTTAGACAAATCGCTGACCGAACATCGCAAAGCGGCTAATTTAATCACCCATATTTCCAAAACCTAAGTTTTTACGGTAACTTGGGTGGTATAGTCCTACAGTTCTGGTCCTATTCTATCATCCTATGTGTACGTTATGTTGGCACACTTCCGTATTTTTTATATTTAATTCAAACTTAGGCAAATCGCTGACCGGTTATCGCAAAGCGGCTACTTTTATCACCCATATTTCCAAAACCTAAGTTTTTACGGTAATTTGGGTGGTATAACACTAAATTTCTGGTCCTATTCTATCATCCTATGGGTACGTCATGTATCCACAATTCCATATTGATTTTTATAATTCATATCAAACTTAGACAAATCGCTGTCCGCACATCGCAAAGCGACTACCTTTATCAGCCATATTTCCAAAAACCTAATTTTTTAAGGTAACTTGGGTGGTATAGTACTAAAGTTCTAGTCCTATTCTATCATCCTATGGGTACGTCATGTTGGCACACTTCTGTATTTATTTCATATTTCATGTAAAACTTAGACAAGTCGCTGACCGCACATCGCAAAGCGGCTAATTTAATCGCCCATATTTCCAAAACCTAAGTTTTTACGGTAATTTGGGTGGTATAACACTAAATTTCTGGTCCTATTCTATCATCCTATGGGTACGTCATGTTGGCACACTTCCGTATTTATTCAATATTTCATGTCAAACTAAGACAAATCGCTGTCCGCACATCGCAAAGCGACTACCTTTATCAGCCATATTTCAAAAAACCTAAGTTTTTAAGGTAACTTGGGTGGTATAGTACTAAAGTTCTAGTCCTATTCTATCACCCTATGTGTACGTCATGTATCCACACATCCGTATTTATTTTATATTTCATGTCAAACTTAGATAAGTCGCTGACCGCACATCGCAAAGCGGCTAATTTATCGCCCATATTTCCAAAACCTACATTTTTACGGTAACTTGGGTGGTATAGTCCTACAGTTCTTGTCCTATTCTATCATCCTATGTGTACGTAATGTTGGCACACTTCCGTATTTATTCAATATTTCATGTCAAACTAAGACAAATCGTTGTCCGCACATCGCAAAGCGACTACTTTAACTACCCATATTTCCAAAACCTAGGTTTTTACGGTAACTTGGTTTGTATAGTACTAAAGTTCTGGTTCTATTCTATCACGCTATGTATATGTAATATTAGCACACTTCCATGTTAATTTTATATTTCATGTCAAACTTAGACAAATCGCTGTCCGCACATCGCAAAGCGACTACTTTAATCACCCATATTTCCAAAACCTAAGTTTTTACGGTAACTTCGGTGGTATAATACTATATTTCTGGTACTATTCTATCACCCTATGTGTACGTCATGTATCCACACATCCGTATTTATTTTTATATTTCATGTTAAACCTAGAAAAATCGCTGTCCCCAAATCGCAAAGGGACTACTTTAATCACCCATATTTCCAAAACCTAAGTTTTTACGGTAACTTCGGTGGTATAATACTATATTTCTGGTACTATTCTATCACCCTATGTGTACGTCATGTATCCACACATCCGTATTTATTTTTATATTTCATGTTAAACCTAGAAAAATCGCTGTCCGCAAATCGCAAAGCGACTACTTTAATCACCCATATTTCCAAAACCTAAGTTTTTACGGTAACTTGGTTGGAATAATACTAAAGTTCTGGTTCTATTCTATCACCCTATGTGTATCTAATGTTAGCACACTTCCATATTTATTTTATAATTCATGTCAAACTTAGACAAATTCTTGACCGCACATCGCAAAGCGACTACTTTAATCACCCATATTTCCAAAACCTAAGATTTTATGGTAACTTGGGTGGTAAAGTACAAAGGTTCTGGTCCTATTCTATCATCCCATGTGTACGTCATGTTGGCACACCTCCGTATTTATTTTATATTTCATGTCAAACTAAGACAAATCGTTGACCGCACATCGCAAAGCGGCTACTTTAACCACCCATATTTCCAAAACCTACGTTTTTACGGTAACTTGTTTGGTATAATACTGAAGTTCTGGTTCTATTCTATCACCCTATGTGTACGTAATGTTAGCACACCTCCGTATTTATTTTATATTTTATGTCAAACTTAGACAAATCGCTGACCGAACATCGCAAAGCGGCTAATTTAATCACCCATATTTCCAAAACCTAAGTTTTTACGGTAACTTGGGTGGTATAGTCCTACAGTTCTGGTCCTATTCTATCATCCTATGTGTACGTTATGTTGGCACACTTCCGTATTTTTTATATTTAATTCAAACTTAGGCAAATCGCTGACCGGTTATCGCAAAGCGGCTACTTTTATCACCCATATTTCCAAAACCTAAGTTTTTACGGTAATTTGGGTGGTATAACACTAAATTTCTGGTCCTATTCTATCATCCTATGGGTACGTCATGTATCCACAATTCCATATTGATTTTTATAATTCATATCAAACTTAGACAAATCGCTGTCCGCACATCGCAAAGCGACTACCTTTATCAGCCATATTTCCAAAAACCTAATTTTTTAAGGTAACTTGGGTGGTATAGTACTAAAGTTCTAGTCCTATTCTATCATCCTATGGGTACGTCATGTTGGCACACTTCTGTATTTATTTCATATTTCATGTAAAACTTAGACAAGTCGCTGACCGCACATCGCAAAGCGGCTAATTTAATCGCCCATATTTCCAAAACCTAAGTTTTTACGGTAATTTGGGTGGTATAACACTAAATTTCTGGTCCTATTCTATCATCCTATGGGTACGTCATGTTGGCACACTTCCGTATTTATTCAATATTTCATGTCAAACTAAGACAAATCGCTGTCCGCACATCGCAAAGCGACTACCTTTATCAGCCATATTTCAAAAAACCTAAGTTTTTAAGGTAACTTGGGTGGTATAGTACTAAAGTTCTAGTCCTATTCTATCACCCTATGTGTACGTCATGTATCCACACATCCGTATTTATTTTATATTTCATGTCAAACTTAGATAAGTCGCTGACCGCACATCGCAAAGCGGCTAATTTAATCGCCCATATTTCCAAAACCTACGTTTTTACGGTAACTTGGGTGGTATAGTCCTACAGTTCTTGTCCTATTCTATGTGTACGTAATGTTGGCACACTTCCGTATTTATTCAATATTTCATGTCAAACTAAGACAAATCGCTGTCCGCACATCGCAAAGCGACTACTTTAACTACCCATATTTCCAAAACCTAGGTTTTTACGGTAACTTGGTTTGTATAGTACTAAAGTTCTGGTTCTATTCTATCACGCTATGTATATGTAATGTTAGCACACTTCCATGTTAATTTTATATTTCATGTCAAACTTAGACAAATCGCTGTCCGCACATCGCAAAGCGACTACTTTAATCACCCATATTTCCAAAACCTAAGTTTTTACGGTAACTTCGGTGGTATAATACTATATTTCTGGTACTATTCTATCACCCTATGTGTACGTCATGTATCCAGACATCCGTATTTATTTTTATATTTCATGTTAAACCTAGAAAAATCGCTGTCCCCAAATCGCAAAGGGACTACTTTAATCACCCATATTTCCAAAACCTAAGTTTTTACGGTAACTTGGTTGGAATAATACTAAAGTTCTGGTTCTATTCTATCACCCTATATGTATCTAATGTTAGCACAATTCCATATTTATTTTATAATTCATGTCAAACTTAGATAAATCGTTGACCGCACATCGCAAAGCGACTACTTTAATCACCTATATTTCCAAAACCTAAGTTTTTATGGCAACTTGGGTGGTAAAGTACAAAGGTTCTGGTCCTATTCTATCATCCCATGTGTACGTCATGTTGGCACACTTCCGTATTTATTTTATATTTCATGTCAAACTAAGACAAATCGTTAACCGCACATCGCAAAGCGGCTTCTTTAACCACCCATATTTCCAAAACCTACGTTTTTACGGTAACTTGTTTGGTATAATACTGAAGTTCTGGTTCCATTCAATCACCCTATGTGTACGTAATGTTAGCACACCTCCGTATTTATTTTATATTTCATGTCAAACTTTGACAAATCGCTGACCGCACATCGCAAAGCGACTAATTTAATCACCCATATTTCCAAAACCTAAGTTTTTACGCGTAACTTGGGTGGTATAGTCCTACAGTTCTGGTCCTATTCTATCATCCTATGGGTACGTCATGTATCCACAATTCCATATTGATTTTTATAATTCATATCAAACTTAGACAAATCGCTGTCCGCACATCGCAAAGCGACTACCTTTATCAGCCATATTTCCAAAACCTAAGTTTTTAAGGTAACTTGGGTGGTATAGTACTAAAGTTCTAGTCCTTTTTTATCATCTTATGGGTTAGTCATATTGGAACACTTCTGTATTTTTTATATTTCATGTCAAACTTAGACGAATCGCTGTCCGCAAATCGCAAAGGGACTACTTTAATCACCCATATTTCCAAAACCTAAGTTTTTACGGTAACTTGGTTGGAATAATACTAAAGTTCTGGTTCTATTCTATCACCCTATGTGTACGTAATGTTAGCACACCTCCGTATTTATTTTATATTTCATGTCAAACTTAGACAAATCGCTGACCGCACATCGCAAAGCGGCTAATTTAATCACCCATTTTTCCAAAACCTACGTTTTTACGGTAACTTGGGTGGTATAGTCCTACAGTTCTGGTCCTATTGTATCATCCTATGTGTACGTTATGTTGGCACACTTCCGTATTTTTTATATTTAATTCAAACTTAATTTCTAAAGTATAATACTAAAGTTCTGGTTCTATTCTATCACCCTATGTGTATGTAATGTTAGCACACTTCCAAATTAATTTTATATTTCATGTCAAACTTAGACAAATCGCTAACCGCACATCGCAAAGCGGCTAATTTAATCGCCCAGATTTCCAAAACCTAAGTTTTTACGGTAACTTGGGTGGTATAGTCCTACAGTTCTTGTCCTATTCTATCATCCTATGTGTACGTATTGTTGGCACACTTCCGTATTTTTTTATATTTCATGTCAAACTTAGAAGAATCGCTGTCCGCACATCGCAAAGCGACTACTTTAACCACCCATATTTACAAAACCTAAGTTTTTACGGTAACTTCGGTGGTATAATACTATATTTCGGGTACTATTATATCACCCTATGTGTACGTCATGTATCCACACATCCTTATTTATTTTTATATTTCATGTCAAACTTAGACAAATCGCTGTCCACACATCGCAAAGTGACTACTTTAATCACCCATATTTCCAAAACCTAAGTTTTTACGGTAACTTCGGTGCTATAATACTATATTTCTGGTACTATTCTATCACTCTATTTGTACGTCTTGTATCCACACATCCGTATTTATTTTTATATTTCATGTTAAACCTAGAAAAATCGCTGTCCGCAAATCGCAAAGGGACTACTTTAATCACCCATATTTCCAAAACCTAAGTTTTTACGGTAACTTGGTTGGAATAATACTAAAGTTCTGGTTCTATTCTATCACCCTATATGTATCTAATGTTAGCACAATTCCATATTTATTTTATAATTCATGTCAAACTTAGATAAATCGTTGACCGCACATCGCAAAGCGACTACTTTAATCACCCATATTTCCAAAACCTAAGTTTTTATGGCAACTTGGGTGGTAAAGTACAAAGGTTCTGGTCCTATTCTATCATCCCATGTGTACGTCATGTTGGCACACTTCCGTATTTATTTTATATTTCATGTCAAACTAAGACAAATCGTTAACCGCACATCGCAAAGCGGCTTCTTTAACCACCCATATTTCCAAAACCTACGTTTTTACGGTAACTTGTTTGGTATAATACTGAAGTTCTGGTTCCATTCAATCACCCTATGTGTACGTAATGTTAGCACAACTCCGTATTTATTTTATATTTCATGTCAAACTTAGACAAATCGCTGACCGCACATCGCAAAGCGGCTAATTTAATCACCCATATTTCCAAAACCTAAGTTTTTACGCGTAACTTGGGTGGTATAGTCCTACAGTTCTGGTCCTATTCTATCATCCTATGGGTACGTCATGTATCCACAATTCCATATTGATTTTTACAATTCATATCAAACTTAGACAAATCGCTGTCTGCACATCGCAAAGCGACTACCTTTATCAGCCATATTTCCAAAACCTAAGTTTTTAAGGTAACTTGGGTGGTATAGTAATAAAGTTCTAGTCCTATTCTATCATCTTATGGGTTAGTCATATTGGAACACTTCTGTATTTTTTTATATTTCATGTCAAACTTAGACGAATCGCTGTCCGCAAATCGCAAAGGGACTACTTTAATCACCCATATTTCCAAAACCTAAGTTTTTACGGTAACTTGGTTGGAATAATACTAAAGTTCTGGTTCTATTCTATCACCCTATGTGTACGTAATGTTAGCACACCTCCGTATTTATTTTATATTTCATGTCAAACTTAGACAAATCGCTGACCGCACATCGCAAAGCGGCTAATTTAATCACATATTTTTCCAAAACCTACGTTTTCACGGTAACTTGGGTGGTATAGTCCTACAGTTCTGGTCCTATTGTATCATCCTATGTGTACGTTATGTTGGCACACTTCCGTATTTTTTATATTTAATTCAAACTTAATTTCTAAAGTATAATACTAAAGTTCTGGTTCAATTCTATCACCCTATGTGTATGTAATGTTAGCACACTTCCATATTAATTTTATATTTCATGTCAAACTTAGACAAATCGCTAACCGCACATCGCAAAGCGGCTAATTTAATCGCCCAGATTTCCAAAACCTAAGTTTTTACGGTAACTTGGGTGGTATAGTCCTACAGTTCTTGTCCTATTCTATCATCCTATGTGTACGTATTGTTGGCACACTTCCGTATTTTTTTTATATTTCATGTCAAACTTAGAAGAATCGCTGTCCGCACATCGCAAAGCGACTACTTTAACCACCCATATTTACAAAACCTAAGTTTTTACGGTAACTTCGGTGGTATAATACTATATTTCTGGTACTATTATATCACCCTATGTGTACGTCATGTAAGTAGATATAAAATACCATTTTCAGCCCAAGTCACTTAAATCCCACTTGAAAATTAAATTAGAGAAAAAGATCAGAAAATTGAACTTAGAGGAAAAGATCAGAAACAAAAAAATAATTCTAATGCAAAATATTTGATTAAAATTTGTATTTCGATTTGAATTTTAATAAAGAGAGAAATATCAGAAAATAAAAATTATTTCATATGCAAAATTTGCATTTGAAATTTGCGTTTGAATTTCACCTTTTCCAATTTTATTTTCGTGCAAATCTAGTTTTAAAGTGAAAATTATCAGTGATTTAATTTTTAGTGAAAAATATCAGAGCTAAAAATTGGAGTTTTGTTAACAGAAATATATCAGAAAATATAATCTCACACTACATTGACTATAACAGCCAATGCCTGTTATAAAACTTTTGTGTAATATTACTTAATATTTTAGCTCTGATAATTTTCTGTTTCATTCTTAAACATACGCTTACTGTGTTTTGAACAGTAATTACTTTTGCAACGTTTTCCACAAACTTTTCCCTTTGAAATTCCTTTCTTTACAACGTAAATGCACGTACTCTCCTGCGGATCACATGTATCTTGCGGACAATCCATGAAGTAAGGCATCAGAGCTCTCTCCAACACATGTATCAGTTCGTCTTTAGGCAAACTCTCTTTAAGCGACTGAAGACTTTCAGCAAATTGAATGACAGAGTTTTGTACTTGATCCATTGTTTCTTTATTACAGAGATAAAAATATTTGTCCCATCCCAAACGGTTCATCACTTGCCAGCAAAATGCTACAGTTTTCAGTTGTGATCTGTTGCTTTTGTTGATGAATAAACACATTCGCGATAGTTGTTTTAAGTCTTCTAATTTACTGTTATAACCAAATTTTCTCAGAACAAAACACAACACTAGCTCAAAGCATATGAAGTACTTTCTGGAATCATGTCCTATATTTATCTCATCAAATTTATGTTTAAATGCCACAAAATCTGCATATATCTGAGAAGATAAAGAATGAAACTTTCCTGGTAATTTCTGATTGAAATATTTCCTAAATGTATCAACCATCGTTTGACTTTGAAAGGGCAAAACGTACTGAACAATCACAGCACTGCACTCAGCACACAACAACTCCTCTTCATACTTAACAGTTTTAGTATTTTTCTCACATAATGGACAAAACATTTATTTGTACTTTGTTTTCCCTTAACATTTTAATAACTTAAAAGCTATTAAAATTTCATGTCAGCTAGTCAAATTACAGTGAGAAAATTATGTTATGTTTTTTAAAACCTTTAGGCAAGTTTATAGTTCCCTTATATTCTACATAAACCTTAGTTATTTTCATAGCCTCGATGCATTCTGCGGTAATCTTAGAAGTCCAACTTTCTGGTAGTAAGAACTGGAAATCTTTAGTGGTAATGCATACTCGGTTTCCGAAAGATGTTTCGACAATTTCCAGGTCAATTACCTCGAATTTCTTGTTTTTCTCAATATCAGGGATCTTCCTATATCCATTCAGATTATTCAAAATATTTTGTAGGTCTTCCATTTATTATACAGAGTAAATTTCTTTAACATGGTGGTTACAAATGAAGGGTTGGCTGAACCAAACCTAACTTAGTCTCTATTGCGTGTATCCTATTATATACTTCAACCAACTCAACTCCATTAATTGCGTCATACGCACTGTTACTTCTGCTAATACCACATATTTTTCGCCCATTTTTTATTTTTATACAATCGTTTGTTACTTCCAGACCCTTGAGAACTCCATCAATCTTGGTATTTACTTCATCCAATTGCTCTTTTATCACTACGTCAGTTTTATCTATTGCTTTTTTCGCATTAACAATCCTCTTCTTTTTAACACTTATATAATGCTTCTCAAATGCTACTTGTTTATTTGCTCTTTCTATAAGTTCCTTTTTCACCTCCTCAAACTTTGAGTGAGCTACGTTCTTAAACTCATCTTGCAACTCTTTTATTTTCTCATGAATTTCTGAAGTATTACTTACCCGTAATTCACTGAGTTTTTCCTCCAATCGTAATTCTGAAACACCAGAAGAACTTGTGGAATCAAGTTCCTCTCCAAACCTGTTGAATTTAAAACCACTGTTTAAAAACATATTTATTTCTCTTTATTATATGAGAAATTTCTTTCCAGTTTTCACCTCTTGACAGCCTACATAGAACTTCTAAGCACAAATGACCACAAATTGGAGGATCATCATACTGTTGAACTGAATCTGTATTATACTGAATGTTTTTTGCATTTAAATAGTCAACTAATTCAATCGGTGGTTTCGCATCTCCAAACGAGTCAAAGTAAATGACGTTACTGCCATCCTTGTAATAGCATGTCCAGTGAGATCCATGTGAAAAAATACTATCCAGATTAATCACACCACATTCTACTTTATGTGGTTTTGAAGGCAATGTATCTCGCATAAAAACCCCACGAAAATTTTTAATATTTAATTGTTTAGCGTAATTTTCAACATCACCTAAGGTTAATGGTTGGACTTTTTTTGTGTTGCTTCTGCTAAAATCTCATCTAATTTTCTGTAAATTTGCCTTCTTAACCCACTTCCCTCGATAACTTCGTCTAATTCCCCATCGATAAGCTCCTTTAGCCACGGTATAAATTTATTTTTCAGTAAAGGTGCTACTTTCTTCCTAACCAGTGGAGTAACAACATTTTTACCTACACCAAACGGCAATTTATCCTCTACAAAATTTAAAATCTCCTTGAGAAATCCCCCATCTTTACTCTTCTGTAATTGTTCGTAAGTGATTGTAAGCCGCAAACCTTTGTTATTTTTCTGTGCCTTAAGGACAGCCTTATGTTGTTCATCCGTAAGTAACATGAAGTCGTTACCTTGTAGCTGATCGTTTGAAAGCCCTATAACTGCACTCGTTTGCTTTTTGAACGCAATTCTAAGCTTGTTCTTCTGCCTTTCTGACAGATTAAATTTATGTTTATGTAGTGTTACCATTTATTATATGGATAAAAATTTTAACAGCGAATCGCTATTAAAATTAACTGTTCTTTAAGCGCTACTCCTTCTCGCCCCACTTGTCGCAGGTGGATGTATGTTGAACTCAACCAAGAATTCCCCACTGACATCCTGATATTTTTCTATCAAATCCCAGCAAACATTTGAGGAATGATTACGAATAAAGTTTTCTGATAGTTTTTGGCATTTACTCAAAACCTCCCAACATTCGCTATCAAAATTAGGAGACATTTCTTCAAGGAAACTCTCAGTAAATAATCTGTATTGCAGTAATATTTTCCAGACAAACCTGTGTTGGTAGATTCGAAACATATCGAGTGGTGCATCAACACCGTAATGTTGTGATAAAAGTGGCCAGTTGACATAGCGATCGAATCGCATGACGAATTTATCTGTGAGAACTCCGTTAGGTTCACGGTGCTCTCTCCAAACTAATGATTCAAAATTCTCCATTCTTTATTATACAGATAAAAATTTTATGAGCAGTGCCCATAAAATTAAACCATTTTATATTCAACAATTCATGTGTAATTTCAGTATTTTTTGTTTCAGTTCATCTTCACTCAAATAAGAGAAAAAGTGATTTCCGACCCATTCAATCTGTAGTTGTTCTTTCATCCTGTTGTAAAGGGTGATACTGTTAGGTACTGTGATTGACAGAATAACTTCTAAATCTGGGAAATCTACCTTAAGTTCCTCTATTCTACTTTCCCTGTTGCATTTCTGGATTCTCAAAACATAATATGGAAAATCATCCTTGTTGTTTTTCTTGATTAAAACAAGTTGATGGTGTTTTCTATCGTCATTAGTAGGTTCTGTTCTATCTACCTTTAAACCCTCTATTTCTCGATTAAGATCCGTGATGATTTTTTCCTTAATTTCAAGTAAGGTTTCTTTTATCAGTAATTCATTTTGATGTTCAAGTTTCAGTTTGTACTCCCCGTATTTGCGGATGGAAGGAAGTACCTCAGAGGTCACCCAGTGTTTAAATGATTTTGCTGCTGGAAGTTCTGATCCAAAGATTAGTGAATATAAACCTGATTCATTGATAAAAATTGTGTTTGGATGCAACCCCCGTGCAGCCCGGGGGTTGTTCAAGTCTTGGTAAAACGTTTTATCTTCTTCATCAACATGCCTTCTTATTGCATCATCTGTGTTCATGTAACCAATGGCTTCAGCTACGTCTTTGGCTTTCCACCATGGATCACCAAAAATGTCTAAAAGCACAGTGATTTGTGTTTCATTGTACTTTAATAAATTTTGTTCAATCATTGTAATTAAGTCATCCATTTATATATAGAATATTTTTTTTAACATTGATGGTTTATTTACATCTAGTCGAATCCAATCTCTAAACTGTTTACCACCAGAAAGCCACAGCTAGAATCTCGACCTCGGCTAAACTACGGATTTTTCTCATCGGCTCATATTCGAGCCGATGAAAAATCTCAGTGAGAATTTCAGTGTGACTGAAATATCAGCTGGAATTTCAGTTGACTAAATTTAAACTGGGATCTCGGTGCAAATTGTAGTGTGAGTTTATTTTACTTAAATCTCAGTGCAACTAGTGTACGGATTTTAGTCGGCCGGAATTCCGGCCAACTAAATTATCACATTACTCAGTCAAATTGACTTGATTATCTCCGGTGACCTTATAAAATCTGGTGAAATCCAACATGCAATTGCCAGTATTAATTTTTTGTGTACATAAGTACCTGTAATCTGTTGTGTCAAACTATCTTTGTTGTCTCCAGTTATTTCGTATAAAGCCGCCCCGCAGATCTGAGGAGCGGCTTTTTCTACATGATCCATGAGGATTTTTGTTTGTGCACATCTGCTCCAACTAAATTTTCGTAATAAATAAACAATGGAATTATACTGTTCGAAATGTCGCAAGAAGACACCATCCTTAAATGTTGAACAAGTGAAAACTACCAACAATAAATGGCGCTTAAAATCTGTATGCAAAATATGTAACCACGAAAAGAGCACATTTACTAAAGCTCCAGAAGCATCACAAGTAATCAAGGAAGTCAAACCTTTAACAGGAAAACAAGCGTTAAAAGAAGCCCAAGAACTACATAAACCTGTCATAAAGAAATTTCCCAAGAGAAAGATAGTCACACTGGGGGTTGATGATCTCTGGGCTGCTGACTTAGTAATAATGGATAAATACGCATCAGAAAATGATGGGTACAAGTACATGCTGAATGTCATTGACACATTCTCTAAATACGCTTGGGCAGAACCACTGACGAGAAAAAGTGGAAGTGATGTGACAAAAGCATTTTCAGTCATTCTTAAGAGAGCACTTGCTGTTGGGCATAAGCCACCAAACCTACTGCATACAGATAAAGGTTTAGAATTCGAGAACCGAGAATTCAAGAAACTACTAGAGGAACACAACATAAAAATGTACCACACTGAAAACGAAGAGAAAAGTGCAATCATAGAGCGTTTTAACAGAACTCTGAACGGTCGGATGAAAATTCAGTTCGAAGCACGTAAAAGTTTCAGATGGGTTGATATTTTGCAGAACATCCTGAGAAACTACAACAACAGTGAGCACAGAACTATCGGCATGAAACCAAAAGAGGTAACAAAGGATAACGAACATGATTTACTGAAACGTTTTAAAACACAAAAGCCCACAAAACCTAAGTTGAAAATTGGAGATAGAGTTAGAATAACAGTGAAGAAAAATATTTTTAGCAATAAATATAGAAGAAATTGGTCAACAGAAATTTTTGAGATATGCGAAATTCAAAACACAGCTCCAGTGACTTACAAAATTAAAGACTTATCAGGTGAAGATATAGAGGGATCATTTTATGAGCAAGAATTGCAGAAGACATCACTTTAAAATTTTAATGGATATTATCCGTTAAAATCACTTAAACTTTAACTAAACTTAGATACACAATATTTTTCACACAATCATTTTGCAGTAACTGGTTGTCTTGATCTTTGATAACTACCTTGATTTCTCTGATAGTTTTTGCACTAGTTTTCAGTGGAATATAAAACTTTTCCTGGGGAACCTCTGATATCTTGTAACCATGAGGAACATTTGGGAAGAAATGATACAAAATTTCAGTTTCGTCATGTTTGTGCCAATGTGTGTCATGGTTGACAAAACTGTGTTCAACTAGATTGCAGTGAATCTCTATCACATCTACTGCCCTAAGTTTTGGTGTATTTTGGCCTATAATGGTTTCGTTCACGTTATAGTAGTTGTTGATGTCACTACTGCTTGGTTTTCTCTCAAATCCAATGAGGTTACAAATAACAGGATCAAGATAAAATTTTACTGGAGAATATATTGCAACTCTATCGTTATATTTAGCTAACATGAATTTTTGAGCATCGACGCCAGCAGACAGTGAAGAAATGTATTCTCTGCATTTACTCTGAATTTTTTCTAGAGTCCAGAAACCAGGATCGAGAGTAAAACTGCTGATGTTGTTTGATATCTGCCCTTCTTCCAAGCGTTCTACACAAAAGTAAATGTTACCTTTTTCCTTTAAATTTGCGATGTTATTGTCTGAATAAAATCCCGTTAAGGCTATCTTATAATCTCCATCTTCTAAATGTATCGGTTGTGCAAGGTGAAGAGTGAGCACTGATGTTTGTCCAACAAGCTTGAAATTTTTCATAGTATAATAAATGGATATCGCTGTTTATTATAGGGAAGAAAAAAATTCCGAACTTTTACCAAGACCTATTCGAGCGCTGATTGTTGGTAGTTCCGGTTGTGGTAAAACTAACTTATTACTCAATCTTATATGTCAAGAAAAAGGCATCAAGTTCAAACATCTGTATGTGTTTAGCAAGTCAATTGAGCAGAAAGCTTATTCGGAACTTCGCAAGCACTATGAGAAAATAGAGAATAAAAGTGGAAAGAAGATCGCACATTTTTTCGCACATTGTGAAGATCTCATCCCTCTTGATGAATGTCAAGAGAATTCTCTAGTAGTGTTTGATGATTGTCTAATGGAAGAACAGTCAAAAATCAAGGATTATTTTATCAGAGGTCGTCACAAAAAAATATCTTGCGTTTATCTGAGTCAAAGTTATGGTAAAGTCGATATGCAGGTCATCAGAAATAACATAAATTTCCTCTGTATTTTCAGTCAAAACAAACATTACACTAAACGTATTTACCAGGATTTTGTAGGATCAGACATGACACTAGAACAATTCGAAAACATTTGTATGGAATGTTGGAATATTCCTTACGGATTTTTAACGGTAAACATGACAAAGAAACGTGGTAAATACATGTGTATGTTAAAACGTGAAATCAACGTGAAAATGTAACACCAAACGTGAAAACGTGACATCAAACGTGAAAACATAACGTCAAACGTGAAAATGTAACGTAAATTTACGTTCAATGTTTAATATTTTTCTCCATATAATAAAGATGAATGCTAAAGAAGCTAAACGACTGAGTAACATCGAAAAAGACTTACTAAAAAAATTCAGAATGGCTGAAAAAGAAGAGGCGAAACGATTAGGTAACATTGAAAGAGAATTAGTAAGGGAAGAAAGTGAATGTGACGAAGAAAAAACTGCGAAATCTAAGCACATTCAACCAGATAGGTTAACTCCAGCTAAAGCTCGGAAACTGGCCAAACTAGATCAGAAACTTAGGTCAGAATTCGAATCTCAGTATCAGCGAGATATCGCCGAGATTAAACAAAGAGAAAAGAAGTATGAACCTATAACGAAAGCAATTAAAGAGAAGAATGAACAGATGACTACAAAAGATATAGTTCCGATAGGATTTGCCACAAGTACACCTAAACCAAACAGAGCAATCAGGTTTGAAGATGAGGAATTCAGTGAAAGTGAGGACATGTCTGATTCTCCCTTAGGTCTTCCTTCTACTCCAGAACGCGAATCATTCAGACAAAATAAGTCTCTAAAACAGCTGTTGGACACTAAAATGGTTAGGCTGGGCTTAATCGCAGCTAGATACTTCCCAAGAGCTAACGATAAACAGTTTGGAATTTATTATGATGAAAATGAAGAGAAGGTGAAAATTGGGTCAGAGCCAGTAACGTTTGATAATGATGATATCATACTGATAAACCTGAAAAAGAAGTATAAAGGAACAGAGGGATTATGGCGATTGTTGACAAAAAACGATTTCTTTGAGAAAGAAGGCATGTATACTGACGAGGATTGGGAAGCATACAAGGAGATTTTAATCAGTACAAATTCACTTTACCAAAGAAACGATCCCAACACAAACAAACCTAAATCCAGTGGTGGGCGAAAGTACAAAGGGATGATTAAGCAAATTTGGGAAGAACTCACTAAAAAAGATGATATATCTGGTTCTGGTCTCGCAACGTACACCGAAAATCCAATCGAATATAAATATGTCAGCAATCTGAGTGAACTTGTCAAACGCTTAACTTATATTCAAGCACAGGAAACAGCAGGGAACAACAATTTCCATAACGAAAAACTAGCTTTAGCGAAATTCCTTGGTGATCGACTGGAAGAACTCATAGAAACTCCAAAGGGAATAAAATATTTAGTGCGTTGCCTCTCTGTGTTACCGGAAAGTATGATCGAGGGGAAAGGTGTGTTAAACGATATCATCAACAATTTACCCTTTGAACTACATTGGCCTGGTATGCAATTCCTAGGACCAGGAACTAAACTAGCAGAGAGATTGAAGCGAGGAGATCAAGGTGTAAATAAACTGGATGCAGCCGCAAAAGAACATGATATTTGGTACAGAGATCATAGGAATGCAGAGGATCGTTGGATAGCTGATAAAGATTTGCAGAAGAAAGCGTGGCAACGTGTAATTTCTGATGATGCTGACCTAATACAAGAGAGATTGCCTGCTTTAGTAACAACAGGAGCTATGTGGGCTAAACGTAAATTGGGATTAGGATTACCTACCAGTGGTAATGTGTATCCGGACTTTGATTAAAAATTTTCATCTGTATAATAAAGAAAGATGAACAAAGTATATAACGAATATTCAAGCGATATTATCAGGAGTGACTTTAGAACAGTCATGCCTGTTAGTGAACTGAATTTCAACACGCCCAATAACTACACTGTGTTTAAGGTAGATCATGGAGACTCATTTTACGATGGTAGAATTATGTATCACATCACAGGAAAACTTGTGAAAAAAGCTGATGGAGCTGATTATGCAGATGGATCAACAATAAAACTAGTGGATAATTTTGCGGCATTTCTATTCTCCAGAGTTGAAGTGAGAAAACACAACTATCTCATTGATAGTGTAGAACATCCCGGAATCACTAGTACAATCAAAGGGTTGGTTTCATATTCTCAAAGTCAAAGACACACTTTATACTCAAGTGGTTTTGTCTCCAATTTCACTGGTGGAGGTAAATTTGAAGCGTATGGGTCATTAGGACATCTTGGACTCGGATTTTTCGACAGTCTACGTTATCCAATGTTTAAAGGTGGTTTTGAGATTTCGTTTATCCGTGCAGAAGATAACGATGCAATACATCACTGGAAAGGAACAGAAGTTGGTGATACTGAACCTGTTGATGGAAAAATTGTAATTGAAAGTTTCACTTTGAGAGTCCCAATAGTCGAATACGCACCAACAAGTAAAATTCAATTGCTGGATTCACTTAAAACTCTGAGTGATAGCGATAAACTTGTGTACAAATATTTTCAGTGGCAATGTATAGAACATAAAGGAGTGACTGGATCCACGTTCTCTTTCGATATCACAAACTTATACAGAAATGTTACCAATCCTCAGTTTATCATCATCGGACTTCAAACCGATCGTTCAAACAATCAGAAGAAAAATCCGTGTGGATTTGATCATTGTAAGGTTAAAAATGCAGTAGTGAAAATTAATCAGGAAAGATATCCTCACGAGTCACAGAACTTAGATATCACAAACAACAAGCATATGATTCTGTACGACATGTATCAGAACTTTAGGAGATCCAAGTTTGGTGATGATGATGTACATTTATCGTTAGATCAGTTCATCAGGTTGTACCCACTGATTGTGATTGATACTTCGCTTCACCCAATATCGAACGACAGATCAAAGAACGACATACAAATTGACCTCGATTTTTCCACGGCTACTACAGGAACAAATACAGTCGCATATGTTGTGGTTGTATCACTGACGAAATTCTCTTACGATATTACCAGAAATCTGATTAAGTAAATTCTCACATGCTATTTTCAAGAATCTCGGTTCTTGAAAATTGAACCCATGTGTTAAAGGAACTGGATTGTAATATAAAATGAGCATCAAACAGTTTTGTGAAGAGCATGGTGGGATTCAATCTCTCATTCAAAAACCTGAATTTCAATTTGCCTTCGAAAATTGGGAAGTTTTGAGTAAAATTTGTGAAGAATTTCAACACTTTGAAAATAGTATGATAAAACTTGCATCAAACATCTTAGGACTAGGAGGTCAAAGCCCAAACCATAGTCTAAGAGAAGTAAAAAAAATTTTAAGAGAAAACAAGGTTAAAATACCTAAAAAGTCAAGTGAATCTGAAATACGAAAACTAGCCTTTAACCATATTGCACAGGGAAATTTAAGTCATCTTAAATCTGTGTTGTATTCTCTTGATTAATTTTAACAGGTAATATCTGTTAAAATACGTGAGACTTATGGGAAACTCCAGTAGTGTTAAAGGAATCAGGTTCTCATATAAACTACGGGAAGTGTTAAAGGATTGAGATTCAAATATAAAATTGAATAAATTTTTTTATCTGTATAATAAAATACAAGCATGATGAATCAAAGAATGAACAACTCCCTAAACCGTAGCCTTGGAGTAGCTACTAAACATTGCGAATATTGTGATGTAAATATCAGTTACAAAAACTGGTCACATCACACTAAGACCAAGAAACATTTGGCAAAATCACCAGAGATTAAACAGGTAAAGGTAAAGGATCTTCGGGAAATCGCAAAGGACTTGAACATCAGAGGAATATCATACATGAAAAAAGGTGAACTTATAGAACAAATTAACAGGACTAAATACAGACGATTTGATGAGGAATTTCTGAGAGGATTGAAAGTGAATGAGCTCAGGAAATTAGCCAAGGAAAATGGACTAAAAGCTCCGAGAAAATTTCGAAAGAGGGAAATTGTTGAGGTTCTGTTGAAGCCACAAAATCTAGAGTTCAAACAGAGTGTTGCGCAGGACTTAAGCTTCAGTGATGATTTATTTGAGCCGATCAAAGAGAGAAAACGCAGCAACAAAATTATAGAGATCGAAACAGCGTTCAAGGGAAGATTGAAGACGTTCAAAATAACCAACTCTACCGGTATACTCGATCCATCTCAATTTCTAGTGGATTCTGAAAATACTGTTATCCAGAAAATAACAGAGCAACTTGAGCTAATGAATCTCAAAGTCAATCTTGTGTTGCTGGCTGATTACAAACGAGGACTTGGCAAAACTGCAGAATATATGGAGAAAAATTTTAAGACAGAAAACAGCGTAATTCTAAAAACTACAGATTTACAGAACTTTTACAAAGAGGCTTCTGGGAAAATCTTAAGGGAAATGGAAGAGTTTTATGCTAGAGGTTCAAATTGGGCTCTAAAAAGGATCAAGAGTTTACAGTTGAACGTGAATAAGTATGTGCCACTTAGAGGGTCTTCTTACATGGATTTGCCGGAATTTATAAAAAAGAAGCGTGCTATAATTAATGTGAAAAATTACGATGATAAGTGTTTTCTTTGGTCAATCCTCTCTGCTCTTCATCCTGTACCTAAACATTCAGATAGGGTAAATATGTACAAGAATCATGAACATGAATTTGACTATGCTCTAGATGGTTTTGAGTTTCCCTTCAAACTACACGATATCCCCAAGTTTGAAATTCGATCAGGAGTATCAGTTAATGTCTTTGGATATGATGATGAAAAACGCTGTGTGTATCCACTTTTAATCACAAAAAATAAATCAGAAAAACATGTAAACCTTTTTTACATGCAAAATGAATCTAACTCCCATTACTGCTGGATTAAGAATATGTCAGCATTAGTTCAGAAACAAATGACTAAAGACGGACATACAATATACATTTGCGATCGATGTCTCGGAAAATTTAGCAGTAAAGAAAAGTTATGCATCCACGAAGAAGACTGCAAAAAATATGCTGCTGTTAACATAACACTCCCTGAAAAAGGAAGAGATTACGTGAAATTTAAGGATTTTAACAATTCACTACGGGTGCCCTTTGTAATATATGCAGATTTTGAATGTTTGTTGGAGAAAAAAGAAGAGGACATTCACAGAATTGCGGAGGGACTTGGTATTGATCCAATCGGTAAAGAAAGAGAAATATTAGTCAAAGAGATCCTAGACATATCTGGTGTATCTTACGAGATGGATGAAAGTAAACCTTATACCATAAAATATCAGAAGCACACTCCAGTTAGTTTCTGTTATTATGTGAAAGGACCAGACGGACCCTACAACCAGTTGTTTGATTACGTAGGATTGGATGCAGCTACCATATTCGCTGCGAGAATGGAGATTGAATCGTTAATGATCAAGAAAATCTATGATAAAGTTGTGCCAATGGAACCACTAACAGAGGAGGAACAGCAAGCTTATGCCACAGCAACTCACTGTCATATTTGTGGCTATAAGTTGGGTAGTAACCGGGTAAGAGATCATGACCACTTAACTGGAAAATACAGAGGAGCCGCACATTCTAACTGCAATTTAAACTACAAGAATCCTCCCTTCCTACCTGTGTTCATACATAATTTAGCTGGCTATGACACACATTTATTTATCAAAGAATTTGGATATTTACAAGAGCAAGTAACAGTGATACCAAACAACGAGGAAAAATACATCTCATTCTCAGTCAGTCTACCAGGTTGTATGACACTGAGATTTTTGGACTCATTCAAGTTCTTAAGCAAGAGTGTAGAAGGATTAGCCAAGATAACACCTAAGGACATGTTCAGAGAAACCTCAAAGTATTTTTCAAGTGAACAGGTTGACTTGTTAACTCGCAAAGGTGTTTATCCTTATGACTACATGGATTCCATAGAGAAAATGAATGACACAACTTTACCAGGAAAACGTTATTTTTACAACAGATTAAATAAGACAGCTATAGACAGTAAAGACTATAAACATGCATGGAAAGTGTGGAACACATTTCAGTGCGAAACTTTACAGGACTACACACAACTATACAACAAAAGCGATGTCTTAATTTTAGCTGATGTTATGGAAAATTTCAGAGATGAATGCCTGAGGACTTATGGTCTTGATCCTGCCTGGTATTACACACTTCCTGGTATGTCATGGAGTGCTATGTTGAAAATGACTAGAGTAAAACTCGAGCTTTTGACTGACTATGACATGATCATGATGATTGAGAAAGGAATTAGAGGTGGAGTATCTCAGTGTTGTCACCGATACGCTAAGGCAAACAACAAGTATATGAAGGATTACAACAGCAAAAAAGACACTAGCTATTTGACTTATCTCGATGCCAACAATCTTTATGGCTGGGCCATGAGTCAATACATGCCATACGGTAATTTCAAGTGGTGTAACTCAAACATAGATGTCACTACGATACCTGATGACTCAAAAACTGGCTACATATTAGAGGTAGATCTTGAATATCCAAAGGAGTTGCATGACCACCACAGAGATCTTCCTCTGGCACCCGAACACAAAGTTCCACCAGGGTCAAAGGAGACTAAGCTTGTGACTACATTATTTAACAAAGAAAAATATGTGTTACACTACAGAAATCTGAAGTTATACTTGTCACTTGGATTGCGATTAAAAAAGATTCACCGTGTTGTTAGCTTCAGTCAGTCTAATTGGTTGAAAAAATATATTGATCTAAACACAGAGCTCAGGACTAAAGCCAAAAATGACTTTGAGAAAGATCTGTACAAGCTTATGAACAACAGTGTATTTGGTAAGACAATGGAGAACATCCGCAATCGTGTGGACATCAGACTTTGTACCCAAGAAAAACAGATTGATAAGTTAGTCGCTAAGCCCAACTTCAAGTCACGATCAATTTTCACAGAGAATTTATCAGCAGTTCACATGGCTAAGACTAAGCTGGTGTTCAACAAGCCAATTTACGTAGGAATGAGCATTCTTGATCTGTCAAAAACTCTTATGTATGATTTTCACTATAACATAATGAAGGCAAAATATGGTGATAAGATAAGATTGCTCTACACAGACACCGACTCGCTGATTTACATAATATTTACTGAAGATTGGTACAAGGATATCACAGGAATGCTTGATCATTTCGATACTTCAGATTATGCTGAAGATAATCCATATGGACTACCCAGAGTAAACAAGAAAGTCTTAGGTAAAATGAAGGATGAACTTAATGGCCTCATTATGAGAGAGATGGTTGGGTTAAGGTCGAAGATGTATGCAACAAGCGTGGAGGGTGATGATGAACGTGAAAAGAAGGTAGGAGTTAAGAAGTCGAAAGGTGTAAAGAAAAATGTTGTTGAAAATGACATAAAATTTAGTGACTACAAATACTGTTTAGTAGAAAATAAAGAGATCATGAAGCACATGAACATGATCAGAAGTTACAAGCACAATATTTATAGTATAGAGATAAACAAGAAAGCGCTATCACCTAAAGATGATAAGAGATACATACTAGAGGATAACATAAGTACATTGCCCTGGGGACATTATAGTATAAAATATTAAGTAATATTACACAGAAGTTTTATAACAGGCATTGACTGTTATAGTCTATGTAGTGTGAGATTATATTTTCTGATATATTTCTGTTAACAAAACTCCAATTTTTAGCTCTGATATTTTTCACTTAAAACTAAATCACTGATAATTTTCACTTTAAAACTAGATTTACACGAAAATAAAATTGGAAAAGGTGAAATTCAAACGCAAATTTCAAATGCAAATTTTGCATATGAAATAGTTTTTATTTTCTGATATTTCTTTCTTTATTAAAATTCAAATCGAAATGCAAATTTTAATCAAATATTTTTCATTTGAATTATTTTTTTGTTTCTGATCTTTTCCTCTAAGTTCAATTTCCTGATCTTTTTCTCTAATTTAATTTTCAAGTGGGATTTAAGTGACTTGGGCTGAAAATGGTATTTTATATCTACTCATGTATCCACACATCCGTATTTATTTTTATATTTCATGTCAAACTTAGACAAATCGCTGTCCGCACATCGCAAAGTGACTACTTTAATCACCCATATTTCCAAAACCTAAGTTTTTACGGTAACTTCGGTGCTATAATACTATATTTCTGGTACTATTCTATCACTCTATTTGTACGTCATGTATCCACACCTCCGTATTTATTTTTATATTTCATGTCAAACTTAGACAAATCGCTGTCAGCACATCGCAAAGCGACTACTTTAGTAAACCATATTTTCAAAACCTAAGTTTTTACGGTTTTTTCGGTGGTATAATACTATATTTCTGGTCCTATTCTATCACCCTATGTCTACGTCATGTATCCCCAATTCCGTATTTATTTTGTATTTCATGTCAAAATAAGACAAATCGCTGATCGCAAATCGCAAAGCGGCTACTTTAACCACCCATATTTCCAAAACCTAAGTTTTTACGGTAACTTCTTTGGTATAGTACTGAAGTTCTGGTTCTATTCTATCACCCTATGTGTACGTAATGTTAGGACACTTCCGTATTTATTTTATATTTCATGTCAAACTTAGACAAATCGCTGTCCGCACATCGCAAAGCGACTACTTTAACTACCCATATTTCCAAAACCTAAGTTCTTACGGAAACTTGGTTGGTATAATACTAAAGTTCTGGTTCTATTCTATCACCCTATGTGTATGTAATGTTAGCACACATCAATATTTATTTTATATTTCATGTCAAACTTCGACATATCGCTAACCGCACATCGCAAAGCGGCTAGTTTAATCACCCATATTTCCAAAACCTAAGTTTTTACGGTAACTTCGGTGGTATAATACTATATTTCTGGTACTATTCTATCACCCTATGAGTACGTCATGTATCCACACATCCGTATTAATTTTTATATTTCATGTTAAACTTAAACAAATCGCTGTCCGCACATCACAAAGCGACTAATTTAATCACCCATATTTCAAAAACCTAAGTTTTTACAGTAACTTCGGTGGTATAATACTATATTTCTTGTACTATTCTATCACCCTATTTGTACGTCTTGTATCCAGAATTCCGTATTTATTTTTATATTTCATGTCAAACCTAGACAAATTTCTGTCCGCACATCGCAAAGCGACTACTTTAACTACCCATATTTCCAAATCCTAAGTTTTTACGGAAACTTGGTTGGTATAGTCCTACAGTTCTTGTCCTATTCTATCATCATATGTGTACGTAATGTTAGCACACTTCCGTATTTATTTTGTATTTTATGTCAAACTTAGACAAATCGCTGTCCGCACATCGCAAAGCGACTACTTTAGTCAACCATATTTCCAAAACCTAAGTTTTTACGGTTACTTCGGTGGTATAATACTATATTTCTGGTCCTATTCTATCACCCTATGTCTACGTCATGTATCCCCAATTCCGTATTTATTTTGTATTTCATGTCAAAATAAGACAAATCGCTGACCGCAAATCGCAAAGCGGCTACTTTAACCACCCATATTTCCAAAACCTATGTTTTTACGGTAACTTGTTTGGTATAGTACTGAAGTTCTGGTTCTATTCTATCACCCTATGTGTACGTAATGTTAGGACACTTCCGTATTTATTTTATATTTCATGTCAAACTTAGACAAATCGCTGTCCGCACATCGCAAAGCGACTACTTTAACTACCCATATTTCCAAAACCTAAGTTTTTACGGAAACTTGGTTGGTATAATACTAAAGTTCTGGTTATATTCTATCACCCTTTTCGTATGTAATTTAGCACTTTTCCATATTTATTTTATATTTCATATAAAACCTAGACAAATCGTTAACCGTACATCGCAAAGCGGCTAATTTAATCACCCATATTTCCAAAACCTAAGTTTATACGGTAACTTCGGTGGTATAGTCCTACAGTTCTTGTCCTATTCTATCATCCATGTGTACGTAATGTTGGCACACTTCTGTATTTATTTTATATTTCATGTCAAACTTAGACAAATCGCTGTCCGCACATCGCAACGCGACTACTTTAACTACCCATATTTCCAAAACCTAAGTTTTTAGGGAAACTCGGTTGGTATAATACTAAAGTTCTGGTTCTATTCTATCACCCTATGTGTATGTAATGTTAGCACACATCCATATTTATTTTATATTTCATGTCAAACTTCGACATATCGCTAACCGCACATCGCAAAGCGGCTAATTTAATCACCCATATTTCCAAAACCTAAGTTTTTACGGTAACTTGGGTGGTATAATCCAACAGTTCTTGTCCTATTCTATCATCCTATGTGTACGTAATGTTGGCACACTTCCGTATTTATTTTGTATTTCATGTCAAACTTAGACAAATCGCTGTCCGCACTTTGCAAAGCGACTACTCTAACTACCCATATTTCCATAACCTAAGTTTTTACGGAAACTTGGTTGGTATAATACTAAAGTTCTGGTTCTATTCTATCACCCTATGTGTATGTAATGTAGGCAAACTTCTTTAGTTATTTTATATTTCATGTCAAACTTAGACAAATCGCTGACCGCACATCGAAAAGCGGCTAATTTAATCACCCATATTTCCAAAACCTAAGTTTTTACGGTAACTTGTGTGGTATAGTCCTACAGTTCTTGTCCTATTCTATTATCCTAAGTGTACGTAATGTTGGCACACTTCCGTATTTATTTATATTTCATGTCAAACTTAGACAAATCGCTGTCCGCACATCGCAAAGCGACTACTTTAGTCAACCATATTTCCAAAACCTAAGTTTTTACGGTTACTTCGGTGGTATAATACTATATTTCTGGTCCTATTCTATCACCCTATGTCTACGTCATGTATCCCCAATTCCGTATTTATTTTGTATTTCATGTCAAAATAAGACAAATCGCTGACCGCAAATCGCAAAGGGGCTACTTTAACTACCCATATTTCCAAAACCTAAGTTTTTACGGTAACTTGTTTGGTATAGTACTGAAGTTCTGCTTCTATTCTATCACCTTATGTGTACGTAATGTTAGGACACTTCCGTATTTATTTTATATTTCATGTCAAACTTAGACAAATCGCTGTCCGCACATCGCAAAGCGACTACTTTAACTACCCATATTTCCAAAACCAAAGTTTTTAGGGAAACTCGGTTGGTATGATACTAAATTTCTGGTTCTATTCTATCACCCTATGTGTATGTAATGTTAGCACACTCCCATATATATTTTATATTTCATGTCAAACTTAGACAAATCGCTAACCGCTCATCGCAAAGCGGCTAATTTAACCACCCATATTTCCAAAACCTAAGTTTTTACGGTAACTTGGGTGGTATAGTCCTACAGTTCTTGTCCTATTCTATCATCCTATGTGTACGTAATGTTGGCACACTTCCGTATTTATTTTATATTTCATGTTAAACTTAGACAAATCGCTGTCCGCACATCGCAAAGCGACTACCTTTATCAGCCATATTTCCAAAAACCTAAGTTTTTAAGGTAACTTGGGTGGTATAGTACTAAAGTTCTAGTCCTATTCTATCACCCTATGTGTACGTCACGTATCCACACATCCGTATTTATTTTTATATTTCATGTTAAACCTAGAAAAATCGCTGTCCGCAAATCGCAAAGGGACTACTTTAATCACCCATATTTCCAAAACCTAAGTTTTTACGGTAACTTGGTTGGAATAATACTAAAGTTCTGGTTCTATTCTATCACCCTATATGTATCTAATGTTAGCACACTTCCATATTTATTTTATAATTCATGTCAAATTTAGATAAATCGTTGACCGCATATCGCAAAGCGACTACTTTAATCACCCATATTTCCAAAACCTAAGTTTTTATGGCAACTTGGGTGGTAAAGTACAAAGGTTCTGGTCCTATTCTATCATCCTATGTGTACGTCATGTTGGCACACTTCCGTATTTATTTTATATTTCATGTCAAACTAAGACAAATCGTTGACCGCACATCGCAAAGCGGCTACTTTAACCACCCATATTTCCAAAACCTACGTTTTTACGGTAACTTGTTTGGTATAATACTGAAGTTCTGGTTCTATTCAATCACCCTATGTGTACGTAATGTTAGCACACCTCCGTATTTATTTTATATTTCATGTCAAACTTAGACAAATCGCTAACCGCACATCGCAAAGCGGCTAATTTAATCACCCATATTTCCAAAACCTAAGTTTTTACGGTAACTTGGGTGGTATAGTCCTACAGTTCTGGTCCTATTCTATCATCCTATGTGTACGTTATGTTGGCACACTTCCGTATTTTTTATATTTAATTCAAACTTAGGCAAATCGCTGACCGCATATCGCAAAGCGGCTACTTTTATCACCCATATTTCCAAAACCTAAGTTTTTACGGTAATTTGGGTGGTATAACACTAAATTTCTGGTCCTATTCTATCATCCTATGGGTACGTCATATATCCACAATTCCATATTGATTTTTATAATTCATATCAAACTTAGACAAATCGCTGTCCGCACATCGCAAAGCGACTACCTTTATCAGCCATATTTCCAAAACCTAAGTTTTTGCGGTAACTTCGGTGCTATAATACTATATTTCTGGTACTATTCTATCAATATATGTGTACCTAATGTTGGCACACTTCCGTATTTATTTTATATTTCATGTCAAACTTAGATAAGTCGCTGACCGCACATCGCAAAGCGGCTAATTTAATCACCCATATTTCCAAAACCTACGTTTTTACCGTAACTTGGGTGGTATAGTCCTACAGTTCTTGTCCTATTCTATCATCCTATGTGTACGTAATTTTGGCACACTTCCGTATTTATTCAATATTTCATGTCAAACTAAGACAAATCGCTGTCCGAACATCGCAAAGCGACTACTTAACTACCCATATTTCCAAAACCTAGGTTTTTACGGTAACTTGGTTTGTATAGTACTAAAGTTCTGGTTCTATTCTATCACCCTATGTATATGTAATGTTAGCACACTTCCATATTTATTTTATATTTCATGTCAAACTTAGATAAGTCGCTGACCGCACATCGCAAAGCGGCTAATTTAATCACCCATATTTCCAAAACCTAAGTTTTTACGGTAACTTTGGTGGTATAATACTATATTTCTGGTACTATTCTATCACCCTATGTATACGTAATGTATCCACACATCCGTATTTATATTTATATTTTATGTTAAACTTAGACAAATCGCTGTCCGCAAATCGCAAAGCGACTACTTTAATCACCCATATTTCCAAAACCTAAGTTTTTACGGTAACTTGGTTGGAATAATACTAAAGTTCTGGTTCTATTCTATCACCCTATGTGTATCTAATGTCAGCACACTTCCATATTTATTTTATAATTCATGTCAAACTTAGACAAATTCTTGACCGCACATCGCAAAGCGACTACTTTAATCACCCATATTTCCAAAACCTAAGATTTTATGGTAACTTGGGTGGTAAAGTACAAAGGTTCTGGTCCTATTCTATCATCCCATGTGTACGTCATGTTGGCACACTTCCGTATTTATTTTATATTTCATGTCAAACTAAGACAAATCGTTGACCGCACATCGCAAAGCGGCTACTTTAACCACCCATATTTCCAAAACCTACGTTTTTACGGTAACTTGTTTGGTATAATACTGAAGTTCTGGTTCTATTCTATCACTCTATGTGTACGTAATGTTAGCACACCTCCGTATTTATTTTATATTTTATGTCAAACTTAGACAAATCGCTGACCGAACATCGCAAAGCGGCTAATTTAATCACCCATATTTCCAAAACCTAAGTTTTTACGGTAACTTGGGTGGTATAGTCCTACAGTTCTGGTCCTATTCTATCATCCTATGTGTACGTTATGTTGGCACACTTCCGTTTTTTTTATTTTTAATTCAAACTTAGGCAAATCGCTGACCGGATATCGCAAAGCGGCTACTTTTATCACCCATATTTCCAAAACCTAAGTTTTTACGGTAATTTGGTTGGTATAACACTAAATTTCTGGTCCTATTCTATCATCCTATGGGTACGTCATGTATCCACAATTCCATATTGATTTTTATAATTCATATCAAACTTAGACAAATCGCTGTCCGCACATCGCAAAGCGACTACCTTTATCAGCCATATTTCCAAAAACCTAATTTTTTAAGGTAACTTGGGTGGTATAGTACTAAAGTTCTAGTCCTATTCTATCATCCTATGGGTACGTCATGTTGGCACACTTCTGTATTTATTTCATATTTCATGTAAAACTTAGACAAGTCGCTGACCGCACATCGCAAAGCGGCTAATTTAATCGCCCATATTTCCAAAACCTACGTTTTTACGGTAATTTGGGTGGTATAACACTAAATTTCTGGTCCTATTCTATCATCCTATGGGTACGTCATGTTGGCACACTTCCGTATTTATTCAATATTTCATGTCAAACTAAGACAAATCGCTGTCCGCACATCGCAAAGCGACTACCTTTATCAGCCATATTTCCAAAAACCTAAGTTTTTAAGGTAACTTGGGTGGTATAGTACTAAAGTTCTAGTCCTATTCTATCACCCTATGTGTACGTCATGTATCCACACATCCGTATTTATTTTATATTTCATGTCAAACTTAAATAAGTCGCTGACCGCACATCGCAAAGCGGCTATTTTAATCGCCCATATTTCCAAAACCTACGTTTTTACGGTAACTTGGGTGGTATAGTCCTACAGTTCTTGTCCTATTCTATCATCCTATGTGTACGTAATGTTGGCACACTTCCGTATTTATTCAATATTTCATGTCAAACTAAGACAAATCGCTGTCCGCACATCGCAAAGCGACTACTTTAACTACCCATATTTCCAAAACCTAGGTTTTTACGGTAACTTGGTTTGTATAGTACTAAAGTTCTGGTTCTATTCTATCACGCTATGTATATGTAATGTTAGCACACTTCCATGTTAATTTTATATTTCATGTCAAACCTAGACAAATCGCTGTCCGCACATCGCAAAGCGACTACTTTAATCACCCATATTTCCAAAACCTAAGTTTTTACGGTAACTTCGGTGGTATAATACTATATTTCTGGTACTATTCTATCACCCTATGGGTACGTCATGTATCCACACATCCGTATTTATTTTTATATTTCATGTTAAACCTAGAAAAATCGCTGTCCCCAAATCGCAAAGGGACTACTTTAATCACCCATATTTCCAAAACCTAAGTTTTTACGGTAACTTGGTTGGAATAATACTAAAGTTCTGGTTCTATTCTATCACCCTATATGTATCTAATGTTAGCACAATTCCATATTTATTTTATAATTCATGTCAAACTTAGATAAATCGGTTACCGCACATCGCAAAGCGACTACTTTAATCACCCATATTTCCGAAACCTAAGTTTTTATGGCAACTTGGGTGGTAAAGTACAAAGGTTCTGGTTCTATTCTATCATCCCATGTGTACGTCATGTTGGCACACTTCCGTATTTATTTTATATTTCATGTCAAACTAAGACAAATCGTTAACCGCACATCGCAAAGCGGCTTCTTTAACCACCCATATTTCCAAAACCTACGTTTTTACGGTAACTTGTTTGGTATAATACTGAAGTTCTGGTTCCATTCAATCACCCTATGTGTACGTAATGTTAGCACACCTCCGTATTTATTTTATATTTCATGTCAAACTTAGACAAATCGCTGACCGCACATCGCAAAGCGGCTAATTTAATCACCCATATTTCCAAAACCTAAGTTTTTACGCGTAACTTGGGTGGTATAGTCCTACAGTTCTGGTCCTATTCTATCATCCTATGGGTACGTCATGTATCCACAATTCCATATTGATTTTTATAATTCATATCAAACTTAGACAAATCGCTGTCCGCACATCGCAAAGCGACTACCTTTATCAGCCATATTTCCAAAACCTAAGTTTTTAAGGTAACTTGGGTGGTATAGTACTAAAGTTCTAGTCCTATTCTATCATCTTATGGGTTAGTCATATTGGAACACTTCTGTATTTTTTTATATTTCATGTCAAACTTAGACGAATCGCTGTCCGCAAATCGCAAAGGGACTACTTTAATCACCCATATTTCCAAAACCTAAGTTTTTACGGTAACTTGGTTGGAATAATACTAAAGTTCTGGTTCTATTCTATCACCCAATGTGTACGTAATGTTAGCACACCTCCGTATTTATTTTATATTTCATGTCAAACTTAGACAAATCGCTGACCGCACATCGCAAAGCGGCTAATTTAATCACCCATTTTTCCAAAACCTACGTTTTTACGGTAACTTGGGTGGTATAGTCCTACAGTTCTGGTCCTATTGTATCATCCTATGTGTACGTTATGTTGGCACACTTCCGTATTTTTTATATTTAATTCAAACTTAATTTCTAAAGTATAATACTAAAGTTCTGGTTCTATTCTATCACCCTATGTGTATGTAATGTTAGCACACTTCCATATTAATTTTATATTTCATGTCAAACTTAGACAAATCGCTAACCGCACATCGCAAAGCGGCTAATTTAATCGCCCAGATTTCCAAAACCTAAGTTTTTACGGTAACTTGGGTGGTATAGTCCTACAGTTCTTGTCCTATTCTATCATCCTATGTGTACGTATTGTTGGCACACTTCCGTATTTTTTTATATTTCATGTCAAACTTAGAAGAATCGCTGTCCGCACATCGCAAAGCGACTACTTTAACCACCCATATTTACAAAACCTAAGTTTTTACGGTAACTTCGGTGGTATAAAACTATATTTCTGGTACTATTATATCACCCTATGTGTACGTCATGTATCCACACATCCGTATTTATTTTTATATTTCATGTCAAACTTAGACAAATCGCTGTCCGCACATCGCAAAGTGACTACTTTAATCACCCATATTTCCAAAACCTAAGTTTTTACGGTAACTTCGGTGCTATAATACTATTTTTCTGGTACTATTCTATCACTCTATTTGTACGTCATGTATCCACACATCCGTATTTATTTTTATATTTCATGTTAAACCTAGAAAAATCGCTGTCCGCAAATCGCAAAGGGACTACTTTAATCACCCATATTTCCAAAACCTAAGTTTTTACGGTAACTTGGTTGGAATAATACTAAAGTTCTGGTTCTATTCTATCACCCTATATGTATCTAATGTTAGCACAATTCCATATTTATTTTATAATTCATGTCAAACTTAGATAAATCGTTGACCGCACATCGCAAAGCGACTACTTTAATCACCCATTTTTCCAAAACCTAAGTTTTTATGGCAACTTGGGTGGTAAAGTACAAAGGTTCTGGTCCTATTCTATCATCCCATGTGTACGTCATGTTGGCACACTTCCGTATTTATTTTATATTTCATGTCAAACTAAGACAAATCGTTAACCGCACATCGCAAAGCGGCTTCTTTAACCACCCATATTTCCAAAACCTACGTTTTTACGGTAACTTGTTTGGTATAATACTGAAGTTCTGGTTCCATTCAATCACCCTATGTGTACGTAATGTTAGCACACCTCCGTATTTATTTTATATTTCATGTCAAACTTAGACAAATCGCTGACCGCACATCGCAAAGCGGCTAATTTAATCACCCATATTTCCAAAACCTAAGTTTTTACGCGTAACTTGGGTGGTATAGTCCTACAGTTCTGGTCCTATTCTATCATCCTATGGGTACGTCATGTATCCACACCTCCGTATTTATTTTTACATTTCATGTCAAACTTAGACAAATCGCTGTCAGCACATCGCAAAGCGACTACTTTAGTAAACCATATTTTCAAAACCTAAGTTTTTACGGTTTTTTCGGTGGTATAATACTATATTTCTGGTCCTATTCTATCACCCTATGTCTACGTCATGTATCCCCAATTCCGTATTTATTTTGTATTTCATGTCAAAATAAGACAAATCGCTGATCGCAAATCGCAAAGCGGCTACTTTAACCACCCATATTTCCAAAACCTAAGTTTTTACGGTAACTTCTTTGGTATAGTACTGAAGTTCTGGTTCTATTCTATCACCCTATGTGTACGTAATGTTAGGACACTTCCGTATTTATTTTATATTTCATGAAAAACTTAGACAAATCGCTGTCCGCACATCGCAAAGCGACTACTTTAACTACCCATATTTCCAAAACCTAAGTTCTTACGGAAACTTGGTTGGTATAATACTAAAGTTCTGGTTCTATTCTATCACCCTATGTGTATGTAATGTTAGCACACATCAATATTTATTTTATATTTCATGTCAAACTTCGACATATCGCTAATTGCACATCGCAAAGCGGCTAGTTTAATCACCCATATTTCCAAAACCTAAGTTTTTACGGTAACTTCGGTGGTATAATACTATATTTCTGGTACTATTCTATCACCCTATGTGTACGTCATGTATCCACACATCCGTATTAATTTTTATATTTCATGTTAAACTTAAACAACTCGCTGTCCGCACATCGCAAAGCGACTAATTTAATCACCCATATTTCAAAAACCTAAGTTTTTACAGTAACTTCGGTGGTATAATACTATATTTCTAGTACTATTCTATCACCCTATTTGTACGTCTTGTATCCAGAATTCCGTATTTATTTTTATATTTCATGTCAAACCTAGACAAATTTCTGTCCGCACATCGCAAAGCGACTACTTTAACTACCCATATTTCCAAATCCTAAGTTTTTTCGGAAACTTGGTTGGTATAGTCCTACAGTTCTTGTCCTATTCTATCATCATATGTGTACGTAATGTTAGCACACTTCCGTATTTATTTTGTATTTTATGTCAAACTTAGACAAATCGCTGTCCGCACTTCGCAAAGCGACTACTTTAACTACCCATATTTCCATAACCTAAGTTTTACGGAAACTTGGTTGGTATAATACTAAAGTTCTGGTTCTATTCTATCACCCTATGTGTATGTAATGTTGGCACACTTCTTTAGGTATTATATATTTCATGTCAAACTTAGACAAATCGCTGACCGCACATCGAAAAGCGGCTAATTTAGTCACCCATATTTCCAAAACCTAAGTTTTTACGGTAACTTGGGTGGTATAGTCCTACAGTCCTTGTCCTATTCTATCATCCTAAGTGTACGTAATGTTGACACACTTCCGTATTTATTTATATTTCATGTCAAACTTAGACAAATCGCTGTCCGCACATCGCAAAGCGACTACTTTAGTCAACCATATTTCCAAAACCTAAGTTTTTACGGTTACTTCGGTGGTATAATACTATATTTCTGGTCCTATTCTATCACCCTATGTCTACGTCATGTATCCCCAATTCCGTATTTATTTTGTATTTCATGTCAAAATAAGACAAATCGCTGACCGCAAATCGCAAAGGGGCTACTTTAACCACCCATATTTCCAAAACCTAAGTTTTTACGGTAACTTGTTTGGTATAGTACTGAAGTTCTGCTTCTATTCTATCACCCTATGTGTACGTAATGTTAGGACACTTCCGTATTTATTTTATATTTCATGTCAAACTTAGACAAATCGCTGTCCGCACATCGCAAAGCGACTACTTTAACTACCCATATTTCCAAAACCAAAGTTTTTAGGGAAACTCGGTTGGTATGATATTAAATTTCTGGTTCTATTCTATCACCTTATGTGTATGTAATGTTAGCACACTTCCATATATATTTTATATTTCATGTCAAACTTAGACAAATCGCTAACCGCTCATCGCAAAGCGGCTAATTTAATCACCCATATTTCCAAAACCTAAGTTTTTACGGTAACTTGGTTGGTATAGTCCTACAGTTCTTGTGCTATTCTATCATCCTATGTGTACGTAATGTTGGCACACTTCCGTATTTATTTTATATTTCATGTTAAACTTAGACAAATCGCTGTCCGCACATCGCAAAGCGACTACTTTAGTCAACCATATTTCCAAAACCTAAGTTTTTACGGTTACTTCGGTGGTATAATACTATATTTCTGGTCCTATTCTATCACCCTATGTCTACGTCATGTATCCCCAATTCCGTATTTATTTTGTATTTCATGTCAAAATAAGACAAATCGCTGACCGCAAATCGCAAAGGGGCTACTTTAACCACCCATATTTCCAAAACCTAAGTTTTTACGGTAACTTGTTTGGTATAGTACTGAAGTTCTGCTTCTATTCTATCACCCTATGTGTACGTAATGTTAGGACACTTCCGTATTTATTTTATATTTATTCTGGTTCTATTTTATCACCCTATGTGTATGTAGTGTTAGCACTTTTCCATATTTATTTTATAATTCCTGTCAAACTTAGACAAATCGCTGTCCGCTCATCGCAAAACGACTCCTTTAACTACCCATATTTCCAAAACCTAAGTTTTTACGGAAACTTGGTTGGTATAATACTAAAGTTCTGGTTATATTCTATCACCCTTTTCGTATGTATTTAGCACTTTTCCATATTTATTTTATATTTCATATAAAACCTACACAAATCGTTAACCGCACATCGCAAAGCGGCTAATTTAATCACCCATATTTCCAAAACCTAAGTTTTTACGTTAACTTGTTTGGTATAGTAATGAAGTTCTGGTTCTATTCTATCACCCTATGTGTATGTAATGTTAGCACACATCCATTTTTTTCATATCAAACTTAGACAAATCGCTGACCGCACATCGCAAAGCGGCTAATTTAATCACCCATATTTCCAATACCTAAGTTTTTACGGAAACTTGGTTGGTATAATACTAAAGTTCTGGTTATATTCTAGCACCATTTTCGTATGTAATTTAGCACTTTTCATTATTTATTTTATATTTCATATAAAACCTAGACAAATCGTTAACCGCACATCGCAAAGCGGCTAATTTAATCACCCATATTTCCAAAACCTAAGTTTTTACGGTAACTTCGGTGGTATAGTCCTACAGTTCTTGTCCTATTCTATCATCTTATGTGTACGTAATTTTGGCACACTTCTGTATTTATTTTATATTTCATGTCAAACTTAGACAAATCGCTGTCCGCACATCGCAAAGCGACTACCTTAACTACCCATATTTCCAAAACCTAAGTTTTTACGGAAACTTGGTTGGTATAATAATAAAGTTCTGGTTCTATTCTATCACCCTATGTGTATGTAATGTTAGCACACATCCATATTTATTTTATATTTCATGTCAAACTTCGACATATCCCTAACCGCACATCGCAAAGCGGCTAATTTAATCACCCATATTTCCAAAACCTAAGTTTTTACGGTAACTTGGGTGGTATAGTCCTACAGTTCTTGTCCTATTCTATCATCCTATGTGTACGTAATGTTGGCACACTTCCGTATTTATTTTATATGTCATGGTAAACTTAGACAAATCGCTGTCCGCACATCGCAGAGCGACTCCTTTAACCACCCATATTTACAAAACCTAAGTTTTTACGGTAACTTCGGTGGTATAATACTATATTTCTGGTACTATTCTATCAGGCTATGTGTACGTCATGTATCCACACATCTGTTTTAATTTTTATATTTCATGTTAAACTTAGACAAATCGCTGTCCGCACATCGCAAAGCGACTACTTTAATCACCCATATTTCCAAAACCTAAGTTTTTACAGTAACTTCGATGGTATAATACTATATTTCTGGTACTATTCTATCACCCTATTTGTACGTCCTGTATCCAGAATTCCGTATTTATTTTTATATTTCATGTCAAACCTAGACAAATTGCTGTCCGCACATCGCAAAGCGACTACTTTAACTAACCATATTTCCAAAAACTAAGTTTTTACTGTAACTTGGTTGGAATAATACTAAAGTTCTGGTTCTATTTTATCACCCTATGTGTATGTAGTGTTAGCACTTTTCCATATTTATTTTATAATTCATGTCAAACTTAGACAAATCGCTGACCACACATCGCAAAGCGACTACTTTAATCACCCATATTTCCAAAACCTAAGTTTTTATGGTAACTTGGGGGGTAAAGTACAAAGGTTCTGGTCCTTCTCTATCATCCTATGTGTACGTCATGTTGGCACACTTCCGTATTCATTTTATATTTCATGTCAAACTAAGACAAATCGCCGACCGCACATCGCAAAGCGGCTACTTTAACCACCCATATTTCCATAACCTAAGTTTTTACGATAACTTGTTTGGTATAATACTAAGGTTCTGGTTCTATTCTATGACTCTATGTGTACCTAATGTTGGCACACTTCCGTATTTAATTTACATTTCATGTCAAACTTAGACAAGTCGCTGACCGCACATCGCAAAGCGGCTAATTTAATCACCCATATTTCCAAAACCTAAGTTTTTACGGAAACTTGGTTGGTATAATACTAAAGTTCTGGTTCTATTCTATCACCCTATGTGTATGTAATTTAGCACAATTCCATATTTATTTTATATTTCATGTCAAACTTAGACAAATCGTTAACCGCACATCGCAAAGCGACTAATTTAGTCAACCGTATTTTCAAAACCTATGTTTTTACGGTAAATTCGGTGGTATAATACTATATTTCTGGTCCTATTCTATCATCCTAAGTGTACGTAATGTTGGCACACTTCTTTATTTATTAATATTTCATGTCAAACTTAGCTAAATCGCTGTCCGCACATCGCAAAGCGACTAATTTAATCAACCATATTTCCAAAACCTAAGTTTTTACGGTAACTTCGGTGGTAAAATACTATATTTCTGGTCCTATTCTATCACCCTATGTCTACGTCATGTATCCCCAATTCCGTATTTATTTTGTATTTCATGTCAAACTAAGACAAATCGCTGACCGCACATCGCAAAGCGGCTACTTTAACCACCAATATTTCCAAAACCTAAGTTTTTACGGTAACTTGTTTGGTATAATACTAAAGTTCTGGTTCTATTCTATCACCCTATGTGTACCTAATGTTAGCACACTTCCGTATTTATTTTATATTTCATGTCAAACATAGACAAATCGCTGACCGCACATCGCAAAGCGGCTAATTTAATAACCCATATTTTCAAAACCTAAGTTTTTACGGTAACTTGGGTTGTATAGTCCTACAGTTCTGGTCCTATTCTATCATCCTATGTGTACGTCATGTTGGCACACTTCCGTATTTTTTATATTTAATTCAAACTTAGACAAATCGCTGACCGCGTATCGCAAAGCGGCTACTTTTATCACCCATATTTCCAAAACCTAAGTTTTTACGGTAACTTGTTTGGTATAATACTAAAGTTCTGGTTCTATTCTATCACCCTATGTGTACCTAATGTTAGCACACTTCCGTATTTATTTTACATTTCATGTAAAACTTAGACAAATCGCTGTCCGCATATCAAAAAGCAACTACTTTAATCACCCATATTTCCTAAACCTAAGTTTTTAAGGTAACTTGGGTGGTATAGTACTAAAGTTCTAGTCCTATTCTATCATCCTATGTGTACGTCATGTTGGCACACTTCTGTATTTATTTTATATTTCATGTCAAACTTAGACAAATCGCTGTCCGCACATCGCAAAGCGACTAATTTAACTATCCATATTTCCAAAACCTAAGTTTTTACGGAAACTTGGTTGGTATATTGCTAAAGTTCTGGTTCTATTCTATCACCCTATGTGTATGTAATGTTAGCACACATCCATATTTATTTTATATTTCATGTCAAACTTAGACAAATCGATAACCGCACATCGCAAAGCGGCTAATTTAATCACCCATATTTCCAAAACCTAAGTTTTTACGGTAACTTGGTTGGAATAATACTAAAGTTCTGGTTCTATTCTATCACCCTATGTGTATGTAATTTTAGCACACTTCCATATTTATTTTATAATTCATGTCAAACTTAGACAAATCGCTGACCGCACATCGCAAAGCGACTACTTTAATCACCCATATTTCCAAAACCTAAGTTTTCATGGAAACTTGGGTGGTAAAGTACAAAGGTTCTGGTACTATTCTATCATCCTATGTGTACGTCACGTTGGCATACTTCCGAATTTATTTTATATTTCATGTCAAACTAAGACAAATCGCTGACCGCACATCGCAAAGCGGCTACTTTAACCACCCATGTTTCCAAATCCTAAGTTTTTACGGTAACTTGTTTTGTATAATTCTAAAGTCCTGGTTCTATTCTATCACTCTATGTGTACCTAATGTTGGCACACTTCCGTATTTATTTTATATTTCATGTCAAACGTAGATAAGTCGCTGACCGCACATCGCAAAGCGGCTAATTTAATGACCTATATTTCCAAAACCTACGTTTTTACGGTAACTTGAGTGGTATAGTCCTACAGTTCTTGTCCTATTCTATCATCCTATGTGTACGTAATGTTGGCACACTTCCGTATTTATTCAATATTTCATATCAAACTAAGACAAATCGCTGTCCGCACATCGCAAAGCGACTACTTTAACTACCCATATTTCCAAAACCTATGTTTTTACGGTAACTTGGTTTGTATAATACTAAAGTTCTGGTTCTATTCTATCACCCTATGTGTATGTAATGTTAGCACACATCCATATTTATTTTATATTTCATGTCAAACTTCGACATATCCCTAACCGCACATCGCAAAGCGGCTAATTTAATCACCCATATTTCCAAAACCTAAGTTTTTACGGTAACTTGGGTGGTATAGTCCTACAGTTCTTGTCCTATTCTATCATCCTATGTGTACGTAATGTTGGCACACTTCCGTATTTATTTTATATGTCATGGTAAACTTAGACAAATCGCTGTCCGCACATCGCAGAGCGACTCCTTTAACCACCCATATTTACAAAACCTAAGTTTTTACGGTAACTTCGGTGGTATAATACTATATTTCTGGTACTATTCTATCAGGCTATGTGTACGTCATGTATCCACACATCTGTTTTAATTTTTATATTTCATGTTAAACTTAGACAAATCGCTGTCCGCACATCGCAAAGCGACTACTTTAATCACCCATATTTCCAAAACCTAAGTTTTTACAGTAACTTCGATGGTATAATACTATATTTCTGGTACTATTCTATCACCCTATTTGTACGTCCTGTATCCAGAATTCCGTATTTATTTTTATATTTCATGTCAAACCTAGACAAATTGCTGTCCGCACATCGCAAAGCGACTACTTTAACTAACCATATTTCCAAAAACTAAGTTTTTACTGTAACTTGGTTGGAATAATACTAAAGTTCTGGTTCTATTTTATCACCCTATGTGTATGTAGTGTTAGCACTTTTCCATATTTATTTTATAATTCATGTCAAACTTAGACAAATCGCTGACCACACATCGCAAAGCGACTACTTTAATCACCCATATTTCCAAAACCTAAGTTTTTATGGTAACTTGGGGGGTAAAGTACAAAGGTTCTGGTCCTTCTCTATCATCCTATGTGTACGTCATGTTGGCACACTTCCGTATTCATTTTATATTTCATGTCAAACTAAGACAAATCGCCGACCGCACATCGCAAAGCGGCTACTTTAACCACCCATATTTCCATAACCTAAGTTTTTACGATAACTTGTTTGGTATAATACTAAGGTTCTGGTTCTATTCTATGACTCTATGTGTACCTAATGTTGGCACACTTCCGTATTTATTTTACATTTCATGTCAAACTTAGACAAGTCGCTGACCGCACATCGCAAAGCGGCTAATTTAATCACCCATATTTCCAAAACCTAAGTTTTTACGGAAACTTGGTTGGTATAATACTAAAGTTCTGGTTCTATTCTATCACCCTATGTGTATGTAATTTAGCACAATTCCATATTTATTTTATATTTCATGTCAAACTTAGACAAATCGTTAACCGCACATCGCAAAGCGACTAATTTAGTCAACCGTATTTTCAAAACCTATGTTTTTACGGTAAATTCGGTGGTATAATACTATATTTCTGGTCCTATTCTATCACCCTATGTCTACGTTATGTATCCCCAATTCCATATTTATTTTGTATTTTATGTCAAACTAAGACAAATCGCTGACCGCAGATAGCAAAGCGGCTACTTTAACCACCCATAATTCAAAAACCTAAGTTTTCACGGTAACTTGTTTGGTATAATACTAAAGTTCTGGTTCTATTCTATCACTCTATGTGTACCTAATGTTGGCAAACTTCCGTATTTATTTTATATTTCATTTCAAACTTTGACAAGTCGCTGACCTCACATCGTAAAGCGGCTAATTTAATCACCCATATTTCCAAAACCTAAGTTTATACGGTAACTCGGGTGGTATAGTCCTACAGTTCTTGTCCTTTTCTATCATCCTATGTGTACGTAATGTTGGCACACTTCCGTATTTATTTTATATTTCATGTCAAACCTAGACAAATCGCTGTATGTACTTAGCAAAGCGACTACTTTAACTACCCATATTTCCAAAACCTAAGTTTTTACGGAAACTTGGTTGGTATAATACTAAAGTTCTGGTTCTATTCTATCACCCTATGTGTATGTAATGTTAGCACACTTCCATATTTATTTTATATTTCATGACAAACTTAGACAAATCGTTAACCGCACATCGCAAAGCGGCTAATTTAATCACCCATATTTCCAAAACCAAAGTTTTTACGGTAAGTTGGGTGGTATAGTCCTACAGTTCCTGGCCTATTCTATCATCCTAAGTGTACGTAATGTTGGCACACTTCTTTATTTATTAATATTTCATGTCAAACTTAGCTAAATCGCTGTCCGCACATCGCAAAGCGACTAATTTAATCAACCATATTTCCAAAACCTAAGTTTTTACGGTAACTTCGGTGGTAAAATACTATATTTCTGGTCCTATTCTATCACCCTATGTCTACGTCATGTATCCCCAATTCCGTATTTATTTTGTATTTCATGTCAAACTAAGACAAATCGCTGACCGCACATCGCAAAGCGGCTACTTTAACCACCAATATTTCCAAAACCTAAGTTTTTACGGTAACTTGTTTGGTATAATACTAAAGTTCTGGTTCTATTCTATCACCCTATGTGTACCTAATGTTAGCACACTTCCGTATTTATTTTATATTTCATGTCAAACATAGACAAATCGCTGACCGCACATCGCAAAGCGGCTAATTTAATAACCCATATTTTCAAAACCTAAGTTTTTACGGTAACTTGGGTTGTATAGTCCTACAGTTCTGGTCCTATTCTATCATCCTATGTGTACGTCATGTTGGCACACTTCCGTATTTTTTATATTTAATTCAAACTTAGACAAATCGCTGACCGCGTATCGCAAAGCGGCTACTTTTATCACCCATATTTCCAAAACCTAAGTTTTTACGGTAACTTGTTTGGTATAATACTAAAGTTCTGGTTCTATTCTATCACCCTATGTGTACCTTATGTTAGCACACTTCCGTATTTATTTTACATTTCATGTAAAACTTAGACAAATCGCTGTCCGCATATCAAAAAGCAACTACTTTAATCACCCATATTTCCTAAACCTAAGTTTTTAAGGTAACTTGGGTGGTATAGTACTAAAGTTCTAGTCCTATTCTATCATCCTATGTGTACGTCATGTTGGCACACTTCTGTATTTATTTTATATTTCATGTCAAACTTAGACAAATCGCTGTCCGCACATCGCAAAGCGACTAATTTAACTATCCATATTTCCAAAACCTAAGTTTTTACGGAAACTTGGTTGGTATATTGCTAAAGTTCTGGTTCTATTCTATCACCCTATGTGTATGTAATGTTAGCACACATCCATATTTATTTTATATTTCATGTCAAACTTAGACAAATCGATAACCGCACATCGCAAAGCGGCTACTTTAACCACCCATATTTCCATAACCTAAGTTTTTACGATAACTTGTTTGGTATAATACTAAGGTTCTGGTTCTATTCTATGACTCTATGTGTACCTAATGTTGGCACACTTCCGTATTTATTTTACATTTCATGTCAAACTTAGACAAGTCGCTGACCGCACATCGCAAAGCGGCTAATTTAATCACCCATATTTCCAAAACCTAAGTTTTTACGGAAACTTGGTTGGTATAATACTAAAGTTCTGGTTCTATTCTATCACCCTATGTGTATGTAATTTAGCACAATTCCATATTTATTTTATATTTCATGTCAAACTTAGACAAATCGTTAACCGCACATCGCAAAGCGACTAATTTAGTCAACCGTATTTTCAAAACCTATGTTTTTACGGTAAATTCGGTGGTATAATACTATATTTCTGGTCCTATTCTATCACCCTATGTCTACGTTATGTATCCCCAATTCCATATTTATTTTGTATTTTATGTCAAACTAAGACAAATCGCTGACCGCAGATAGCAAAGCGGCTACTTTAACCACCCATAATTCAAAAACCTAAGTTTTCACGGTAACTTGTTTGGTATAATACTAAAGTTCTGGTTCTATTCTATCACTCTATGTGTACCTAATGTTGGCAAACGTCCGTATTTATTTTATATTTCATTTCAAACTTTGACAAGTCGCTGACCTCACATCGTAAAGCGGCTAATTTAATCACCCATATTTCCAAAACCTAAGTTTATACGGTAACTCGGGTGGTATAGTCCTACAGTTCTTGTCCTTTTCTATCATCCTATGTGTACGTAATGTTGGCACACTTCCGTATTTATTTTATATTTCATGTCAAACCTAGACAAATCGCTGTATGTACTTAGCAAAGCGACTACTTTAACTACCCATATTTCCAAAACCTAAGTTTTTACGGAAACTTGGTTGGTATAATACTAAAGTTCTGGTTCTATTCTATCACCCTATGTGTATGTAATGTTAGCACACTTCCATATTTATTTTATATTTCATGACAAACTTAGACAAATCGTTAACCGCACATCGCAAAGCGGCTAATTTAATCACCCATATTTCCAAAACCAAAGTTTTTACGGTAAGTTGGGTGGTATAGTCCTACAGTTCCTGGCCTATTCTATCATCCTAAGTGTACGTAATGTTGGCACACTTCTTTATTTATTAATATTTCATGTCAAACTTAGCTAAATCGCTGTCCGCACATCGCAAAGCGACTAATTTAATCAACCATATTTCCAAAACCTAAGTTTTTACGGTAACTTCGGTGGTAAAATACTATATTTCTGGTCCTATTCTATCACCCTATGTCTACGTCATGTATCCCCAATTCCGTATTTATTTTGTATTTCATGTCAAACTAAGACAAATCGCTGACCGCACATCGCAAAGCGGCTACTTTAACCACCAATATTTCCAAAACCTAAGTTTTTACGGTAACTTGTTTGGTATAATACTAAAGTTCTGGTTCTATTCTATCACCCTATGTGTACCTAATGTTAGCACACTTCCGTATTTATTTTATATTTCATGTCAAACATAGACAAATCGCTGACCGCACATCGCAAAGCGGCTAATTTAATAACCCATATTTTCAAAACCTAAGTTTTTACGGTAACTTGGGTTGTATAGTCCTACAGTTCTGGTCCTATTCTATCATCCTATGTGTACGTCATGTTGGCACACTTCCGTATTTTTTATATTTAATTCAAACTTAGACAAATCGCTGACCGCGTATCGCAAAGCGGCTACTTTTATCACCCATATTTCCAAAACCTAAGTTTTTACGGTAACTTGTTTGGTATAATACTAAAGTTCTGGTTCTATTCTATCACCCTATGTGTACCTTATGTTAGCACACTTCCGTATTTATTTTACATTTCATGTAAAACTTAGACAAATCGCTGTCCGCATATCAAAAAGCAACTACTTTAATCACCCATATTTCCTAAACCTAAGTTTTTAAGGTAACTTGGGTGGTATAGTACTAAAGTTCTAGTCCTATTCTATCATCCTATGTGTACGTCATGTTGGCACACTTCTGTATTTATTTTATATTTCATGTCAAACTTAGACAAATCGCTGTCCGCACATCGCAAAGCGACTAATTTAACTATCCATATTTCCAAAACCTAAGTTTTTACGGAAACTTGGTTGGTATATTGCTAAAGTTCTGGTTCTATTCTATCACCCTATGTGTATGTAATGTTAGCACACATCCATATTTATTTTATATTTCATGTCAAACTTAGACAAATCGATAACCGCACATCGCAAAGCGGCTAATTTAATCACCCATATTTCCAAAACCTAAGTTTTTACGGTAACTTGGTTGGAATAATACTAAAGTTCTGGTTCTATTCTATCACCCTATGTGTATGTAATTTTAGCACACTTCCATATTTATTTTATAATTCATGTCAAACTTAGACAAATCGCTGACCGCACATCGCAAAGCGACTACTTTAATCACCCATATTTCCAAAACCTAAGTTTTCATGGAAACTTGGGTGGTAAAGTACAAAGGTTCTGGTACTATTCTATCATCCTATGTGTACGTCACGTTGGCATACTTCCGAATTTATTTTATATTTCATGTCAAACTAAGACAAATCGCTGACCGCACATCGCAAAGCGGCTACTTTAACCACCCATGTTTCCAAATCCTAAGTTTTTACGGTAACTTGTTTTGTATAATTCTAAAGTCCTGGTTCTATTCTATCACTCTATGTGTACCTAATGTTGGCACACTTCCGTATTTATTTTATATTTCATGTCAAACGTAGATAAGTCGCTGACCGCACATCGCAAAGCGGCTAATTTAATGACCTATATTTCCAAAACCTACGTTTTTACGGTAACTTGAGTGGTATAGTCCTACAGTTCTTGTCCTATTCTATCATCCTATGTGTACGTAATGTTGGCACACTTCCGTATTTATTCAATATTTCATATCAAACTAAGACAAATCGCTGTCCGCACATCGCAAAGCGACTACTTTAACTACCCATATTTCCAAAACCTATGTTTTTACGGTAACTTGGTTTGTATAATACTAAAGTTCTGGTTCTATTCTATCACGCTATGTGTATGTAATGTTAGCACACTTCCATACTTATTTTATATATCATGTCAAACTTAGACAAATCGCTAACCGCACATCGCAAAGCGGCTAATTTAATCACCCATATTTCCAAAACCTAAGTTTTTACGGTAACTTGGGTGGTATAGTCCTACAGTTCTTGTCCTATTCTATCATCCTATGTGTACGTAATGTTGGCACACTTCCGTATTTATTTTATATTTCATGTCAAACTTAGACAAATCGCTGTCCGCACATTGCAAAGCGACTACGTTAACAACCCATATTTCGATAACCTAAGTTTTTACGGAAACTTGGTTGGTATAATACTAAATTTCTGGTTCTATTCTATCACCCTATGTGTATGTAATGTTAGCACACTTCCATATTTATTTTATATTTCATGTCAAACTTAGACAAATCGCTAACCGCACATCGCAAAGCGGCTAATTTAATCACCCATATTTCCAAAACCTAAGTTTTTACGGTAACTTGGGTGGTATAGTCCTACAGTTCTTGTCCTATTCTATCATCCTATGTGTACGTAATGTTGGCACACTTCCGTATTTATTTTATATGTCATGGTAAACTTAGACAAATCGCCGTCTGCACATCGCAAAGCGACTACTTTAATCACCCATATTTCCAAAACCTAAGTTTTACGGTAACTTCGGTGGTATAATACTATATTTCTGGTACTATTCTATCACCCTGGTTGAACGTCATGTATCCAGAATTCCGTATTTATTTTTATATTTCATGTCAAACCTAGACAAATTGCTGTCCGCACATCGCAAAGCGACTACTTTAATCACCCATATTTCCAAAACCTAAGTTTTTATGGTAACTTAGGTGGTAAAGTACAAAGGTTCTGGTCCTATTATATCATCCTATGTGTACGTCATGTTGGCACACTTCCGTATTTATTTTATATTTCATGTCAAACTAAGACAAATCGCTGACCGCACATCGCAAAGCGGCTACTTTAACCACCCATATTTCCAAATCCTAAGTTTTTAAGGTAACTTGTTTGGTATAATACTAAAGTTCTGGTTCTATTCGATCACTCTATGTGTACCTAATGTTGGCACACTTCCGTATTTATTTTATATTTCATGTCAAACTTAAACAAGTCGCTGACCGCACATCGCAAAGCGGCTAATTTAATCACCCATATTTCCAAAACCTAAATTTTTACGGTAACTTGGGTGGTATAGTCCAACAGTTCTTGTCCTATTCTATCATCCTATGTGTACGTAATGTTGGCACACTTCCGTATTTATTTTATATGTCATGGTAAACTTAGACAAATCGCCGTCTGCACATCGCAAAGCGACTACTTTAATCACCCATATTTCCAAAACCTAAGTTTTACGGTAACTTCGGTGGTATAATACTATATTTCTGGTACTATTCTATCACCCTGGTTGAACGTCATGTATCCAGAATTCCGTATTTATTTTTATATTTCATGTCAAACCTAGACAAATCGCTGTCCGCACATTGCAAAGCGACTACGTTAACAACCCATATTTCCAAAACCTAAGTTTTTATGGTAACTTAGGTGGTAAAGTACAAAGGTTCTGGTCCTATTATATCATCCTATGTGTACGTCATGTTGGCACACTTCCGTATTTATTTTATATTTCATGTCAAACTAAGACAAATCGCTGACCGCACATCGCAAAGCGGCTACTTTAACCACCCATATTTCCAAATCCTAAGTTTTTAAGGTAACTTGTTTGGTATAATACTAAAGTTCTGGTTCTATTCGATCACTCTATGTGTACCTAATGTTGGCACACTTCCGTATTTATTTTATATTTCATGTCAAACTTAAACAAGTCGCTGACCGCACATCGCAAAGCGGCTAATTTAATCACCCATATTTCCAAAACCTAAATTTTTACGGTAACTTGGGTGGTATAGTCCAACAGTTCTTGTCCTATTCTATCATCCTATGTGTACGTAATGTTGGCACACTTCCGTATTTATTTTGTATTTCATGTCAAACTTAGACAAATCGCTGTCCGCACTTTGCAAAGCGACTACTCTAACTACCCATATTTCCATAACCTAAGTTTTTACGGAAACTTGGTTGGTATAATACTAAAGTTCTGGTTATATTCTATCACCCTTTTCGTATGTATTTAGCACTTTTCCATATTTATTTTATATTTCATATAAAACCTACACAAATCGTTAACCGCACATCGCAAAGCGGCTAATTTAATCACCCATATTTCCTAAACCTAAGTTTTTACGTTAACTTGTTTGGTATAGTAATGAAGTTCTGGTTCTATTCTATCACCCTATGTGTATGTAATGTTAGCACACATCCATTTTTTTCATATCAAACTTAGACAAATCGCTGACCGCACATCGCAAAGCGGCTAATTTAATCACCCATATTTCCAATACCTAAGTTTTTACGGAAACTTGGTTGGTATAATACTAAAGTTCTGGTTATATTCTAGCACCATTTTCGTATGTAATTTAGCACTTTTCATTATTTATTTTATATTTCATATAAAACCTAGACAAATCGTTAACCGCACATCGCAAAGCGGCTAATTTAATCACCCATATTTCCAAAACCTAAGTTTTTACGGTAACTTGGGTGGTATAGTCCAACAGTTCTTGTCCTATTCTATCATCCTATGTGTACGTAATGTTGGCACACTTCCGTATTTTTTTTATATTTCATGTCAAACTTAGACAAATCGCTGTCCGCACATCGCAGAGCGACTCCTTTAACCACCCATATTTACAAAACCTAAGTTTTTACGGTAACTTCGGTGGTATAATACTATATTTCTGGTACTATTCTATCAGGCTATGTGTACGTCATGTATCCACACATCTGTTTTAATTTTTATATTTCATGTTAAACTTAGACAAATCGCTGTCCGCACATCGCAAAGCGACTACTTTAATCACCCATATTTCCAAAACCTAAGTTTTTACAGTAACTTCGATGGTATAATACTATATTTCTGGTACTATTCTATCACCCTATTTGTACGTCTTGTATCCAGAATTCCGTATTTATTTTTATATTTCATGTCAAACCTAGACAAATTGCTGTCCGCACATCGCAAAGCGACTACTTTAACTAACCATATTTCCAAAAACTAAGTTTTTACGGTAACTTGGTTGGAATAATACTAAAGTTCTGGTTCTATTTTATCACCCTATGTGTATGTAGTGTTAGCACTTTTCCATATTTATTTTATAATTCATGTCAAACTTAGACAAATCGCTGACCACACATCGCAAAGCGACTACTTTAATCACCCATATTTCCAAAACCTAAGTTTTTATGGTAACTTGGGGGGTAAAGTACAAAGGTTCTGGTCCTTCTCTATCATCCTATGTGTACGTCATGTTGGCACACTTCCGTATTCATTTTATGTTTCATGTCAAACTAAGACAAATCGCCGACCGCACATCGCAAAGCGGCTACTTTAACCACCCATATTTCCATAACCTAAGTTTTTACGATAACTTGTTTGGTATAATACTAAGGTTCTGGTTCTATTCTATGACTCTATGTGTACCTAATGTTGGCACACTTCCGTATTTATTTTACATTTCATGTCAAACTTAGACAAGTCGCTGACCGCACATCGCAAAGCGGCTAATTTAATCACCCATATTTCCAAAACCTAAGTTTTTACGGAAACTTGGTTGGTATAATACTAAAGTTCTGGTTCTATTCTATCACCCTATGTGTATGTAATTTAGCACAATTCCATATTTATTTTATATTTCATGTCAAACTTAGACAAATCGTTAACCGCACATCGCAAAGCGACTAATTTAGTCAACCGTATTTTCAAAACCTATGTTTTTACGGTAAATTCGGTGGTATAATACTATATTTCTGGTCCTATTCTATCACCCTATGTCTACGTTATGTATCCCCAATTCCATATTTATTTTGTATTTTATGTCAAACTAAGACAAATCGCTGACCGCAGATAGCAAAGCGGCTACTTTAACCACCCATAATTCAAAAACCTAAGTTTTCACGGTAACTTGTTTGGTATAATACTAAAGTTCTGGTTCTATTCTATCACTCTATGTGTACCTAATGTTGGCAAACTTCCGTATTTATTTTATATTTCATTTCAAACTTTGACAAGTCGCTGACCTCACATCGCAAAGCGGCTAATTTAATCACCCATATTTCCAAAACCTAAGTTTATACGGTAACTCGGGTGGTATAGTCCTACAGTTCTTGTCCTTTTCTATCATCCTATGTGTACGTAATGTTGGCACACTTCCGTATTTATTTTATATTTCATGTCAAACCTAGACAAATCGCTGTCCGTACTTAGCAAAGCGACTACTTTAACTACCCATATTTCCAAAACCTAAGTTTTTACGGAAACTTGGTTGGTATAATACTAAAGTTCTGGTTCTATTCTATCACCCTATGTGTATGTAATGTTAGCACACTTCCATATTTATTTTATATTTCATGTCAAACTTAGACAAATCGTTAACCGCACATCGCAAAGCGGCTAATTTAATCACCCATATTTCCAAAACCAAAGTTTTTACGGTAACTTGGGTGGTATAGTCCTACAGTTCCTGGCCTATTCTATCATCCTAAGTGTACGTAATGTTGGCACACTTCTTTATTTATTAATATTTCATGTCAAACTTAGCTAAATCGCTGTCCGCACATCGCAAAGCGACTAATTTAATCAACCATATTTCCAAAACCTAAGTTTTTACGGTAACTTCGGTGGTAAAATACTATATTTCTGGTCCTATTCTATCACCCTATGTCTACGTCATGTATCCCCAATTCCGTATTTATTTTGTATTTCATGTCAAACTAAGACAAATCGCTGACCGCACATCGCAAAGCGGCTACTTTAACCACCAATATTTCCAAAACCTAAGTTTGTACGGTAACTTGTTTGGTATAATACTAAAGTTCTGGTTCTATTCTATCACCCTATGTGTACCTAATGTTAGCACACTTCCGTATTTATTTTATATTTCATGTCAAACATAGACAAATCGCTGACCGCACATCGCAAAGCGGCTAATTTAATAACCCATATTTTCAAAACCTAAGTTTTTACGGTAACTTGGGTTGTATAGTCCTACAGTTCTGGTCCTATTCTATCATCCTATGTGTACGTCATGTTGGCACACTTCCGTATTTTTTATATTTAATTCAAACTTAGACAAATCGCTGACCGCACATCGCAAAGCGGCTAATTTAATAACCCATATTTTCAAAACCTAAGTTTTTACGGTAACTTGGGTTATATAGTCCTACAGTTCTGGTCCTATTCTATCATCCTATGTGTACGTCATGTTGGCACACTTCCGTATTTTTTATATTTAATTCAAACTTAGACAAATCGCTGACCGCGTATCGCAAAGCGGCTACTTTTATCACCCATATTTCCAAAACCTAAGTTTTTACGGTAACTTGTTTGGTATAATACTAAAGTTCTGGTTCTATTCTATCACCCTATGTGTACCTAATGTTAGCACACTTCCGTATTTATTTTACATTTCATGTAAAACTTAGACAAATCGCTGTCCGCATATCAAAAAGCAACTACTTTAATCACCCATATTTCCTAAACCTAAGTTTTTAAGGTAAATTGGGTGGTATAGTACTAAAGTTCTAGTCCTATTCTATCATCCTATGTGTACGTCATGTTGGCACACTTCTGTATTTATTTTATATTTCATGTCAAACTTAGACAAATCGCTGTCCGCACATCGCAAAGCGACTAATTTAACTATCCATATTTCCAAAACCTAAGTTTTTACGGAAACTTGGTTGGTATATTGCTAAAGTTTTGGTTCTATTCTATCACCCTATGTGTATGTAATGTTAGCACACATCCATATTTATTTTATATTTCATGTCAAACTTAGACAAATCGATAACCGCACATCGCAAAGCGGCTAATTTAATCACCCATATTTCCAAAACCTAAGTTTTTACGGTAACTTGGGTGGTAAAGTACAAAGGTTCTGGTACTATTCTATCATCCTATGTGTACGTCACGTTGGCATACTTCCGAATTTATTTTATATTTCATGTCAAACTAAGACAAATCGCTGACCGCACATCGCAAAGCGGCTACTTTAACCACCCATGTTTCCAAATCCTAAGTTTTTACGGTAACTTGTTTTGTATAATTCTAAAGTCCTGGTTCTATTCTATCACTCTATGTGTACCTAATGTTGGCACACTTCCGTATTTATTTTATATTTCATGTCAAACGTAGATAAGTCGCTGACCGCACATCGCAAAGCGGCTAATTTAATGACCTATATTTCCAAAACCTACGTTTTTACGGTAACTTGAGTGGTATAGTCCTACAGTTCTTGTCCTATTCTATCATCCTATGTGTACGTAATGTTGGCACACTTCCGTATTTATTCAATATTTCATATCAAACTAAGACAAATCGCTGTCCGCACATCGCAAAGCGACTACTTTAACTACCCATATTTCGATAACCTAAGTTTTTACGGAAACTTGGTTGGTATAATACTAAATTTCTGGTTCTATTCTATCACCCTATGTGTATGTAATGTTAGCACACTTCCATATTTATTTTATATTTCATGTCAAACTTAGACAAATCGCTAACCGCACATCGCAAAGCGGCTAATTTAATCACCCATATTTCCAAAACCTAAGTTTTTACGGTAACTTGGGTGGTATAGTCCTACAGTTCTTGTCCTATTCTATCATCCTATGTGTACGTAATGTTGGCACACTTCCGTATTTATTTTATATGTCATGGTAAACTTAGACAAATCGCTGTCTGCACATCGCAAAGCGACTACTTTAATCACCCATATTTCCAAAACCTAAGTTTTACGGTAACTTCGGTGGTATAATACTATATTTCTGGTACTATTTTATCACCCTGGTTGAACGTCATGTATCCAGAATTCCGTATTTATTTTTATATTTCATGTCAAACCTAGACAAATTGCTGTCCGCACATCGCAAAGCGACTACTTTAATCACCCATATTTCCAAAACCTAAGTTTTTATGGTAACTTAGGTGGTAAAGTACAAAGGTTCTGGTCCTATTATATCATCCTATGTGTACGTCATGTTGGCACACTTCCGTATTTATTTTATATTTCATGTCAAACTAAGACAAATCGCTGACCGCACATCGCAAAGCGGCTACTTTAACCACCCATATTTCCAAATCCTAAGTTTTTAAGGTAACTTGTTTGGTATAATACTAAAGTTCTGGTTCTATTCGATCACTCTATGTGTACCTAATGTTGGCACACTTCCGTATTTATTTTATATTTCATGTCAAACTTAAACAAGTCGCTGACCGCACATCGCAAAGCGGCTAATTTAATCACCCATATTTCCAAAACCTAAATTTTTACGGTAACTTGGGTGGTATAGTCCAACAGTTCTTGTCCTATTCTATCATCCTATGTGTACGTAATGTTGGCACACTTCCGTATTTTTTTTATATTTCATGTCAAACTTAGACAAATCGCTGTCCGCACATCGCAAAGCGACTCCTTTAACCACCCATATTTACAAAACCTATGTTTTTACGGTAACTTCGGTGGTATAATACTATATTTCTGGTACTATTCTATCACGCTATGTGTACGTCATGTATCCACACATCTGTATTAATATTTATATTTCATGTTAAACTTAGACAAATCGCTCTCCGCACATCGCAAAGCGACTACTTTAATCACCCATATTTCCAAAACCTAAGTTTTTACAGTAACTTCGGTGGTATAATACTATATTTCTGGTACTATTCTATCACCCTATTTGTACGTCTTGTATCCAGGATTCCGTATTTATTTCTATATTTCATGTCAAACCTAGACAAATTGCTGTCCGCACATCGCAAAGCGACTACTTTAACTAACCATATTTCCAAAACCTAAGTTTTTACGGTAACTTGGTTGGAATAATACTAAAGTTCTGGTTCTATTTTATCACCCTATGTGTATGTAGTGTTAGCACTTTTCCATATTTATTTTTTAATTCACGTCAAACTTAGACAAATCGCTGACCGCACATCGCAAAGCGACTACTTTTATAACCCATATTTCCAAAACCTAAGTTTTTATGGTAACTTGGGGGGTAAAGTACAAAGGTTCTGGTCCTTCTCTATCATCCTATGTGTACGTCATGTTGGCACACTTCCGTATTCATTTTATATTTCATGTCAAACTAAGACAAATCGCCGACCGCACATCGCAAAGCGGCTACTTTAACCACCCATATTTCCATAACCTAAGTTTTTACGATAACTTGTTTGGTATAATACTATGGTTCTGGTTCTATTCTATCATCCTATGTGTACGTAAAGTTAGCACACTTGCGTATTTATTTTATATTTTATGTCAAACTTAGACAAATCGCTGACCGCACATCGCAAAGTGGCTAATTTAATCACCCATTTTTCCAAAACCAAAGTTTTTACGGTAACTTGGTTGGTATAATACTAAAGTTCTGGTTCTATTCTATCATCCTATGTGTACCTAATATTGGCACACTTCCATATTTATTTTATATTTCATGTCAAACTTAGACAAATCACTGACCGCACATCGCAAAGCGGCTAATTTAATCACCCATATTTCCAAAACCTAAGTTTTAACGGTAACTTGGGTGGTATAGTCCTACAGTTCTTGTCCTATTCTATCATCCTAAGTGTACGTAATGTTGGCACACTTCCGTATTTATTTTATATTTCATGTCAAACTTAAACAAATCGCTGTCCGCACTTCGCAAAGCGACTTCCTTAACTACCATATTTCCAAAACCTAAGTTTTTACCGTAACTTTGGTGGTATAGTCCTACAGTTCTTGTCCTATTCTATCATCCTATGTCTACGTAATTTTGGCACACTTCCGTATTTATTTAATATTTCATGTCAAACTAAGACAAATCGCTGTCCGCACATCGCAAAGCGACTACCTTAACTACGCATATTTCCAAAACTTAGTTTTTACGGTAACTTGGTTGGTATAATACTAAAGTTCTGGTTCTATTCTATCCCCCTATGTGTATGTAATGTTAGCACACTTCCATATTTATTTTATATTTCATGTCAAACTTAGACAAATCGCTGTCCGCACATCGCAAAGCGACTACTTTAACTAACCATATTTCCAAAACCTAAGTTTTTACAGTAACTTCGGTGGTATAATACTATATTTCTGGTACTATTCTATCACCCTATTTGTACGTCTTGTATCCAGGATTCCGTATTTATTTTTATATTTCATGTCAAATCTAGACAAATTGCTGTCCGCACATCGCAAAGCGACTACTTTAACTAACCATATTTCCAAAACCTAAGTTTTTACGGAAATTTGGTTGGTATAATACTAAAGTTCTGTTTCTATTCTATCACCCTATGTGTATGTAATGTTTGCACACTTCCATATTTATTTTGTATTTCATGTCAAACTTTGACAAATCGTTAACCGCAGATCGCAAAGCGGCTAATTTAATTACCCATATTTCCAAAACCTAAGTTTTTACGGTAACTTGGGTTGTATAGTCCTACAGTTCTTGTCCTATTCTATCATCCTATGTGTACGTCATGTTGGCACACTTCCGTATTTATTTTATATTTCATGTCAAACTAGGACAAATCGCTGACCGCACTTCGCAAAGCGGCTACTTTAACCACCCATATTTCCAAAACCTAAGTTTTTACGGTAACTTGTTTGGTATAATACTAAAGTTCTGGTTCTATTCTATCATCCTATGTGTACGTAAAGTTAGCACACTTGCGTATTTATTTTATATTTTATGTCAAACTTAGACAAATCGATGACCTCACATCGCAAAGTGGCTAATTTAATCACCCATTTTTCCAAAACCTAAGTTTTTACGGTAACTTCGGTGGTATAATTCTATATTTCTGGTCCTATTCTATCACCATATGTCTACGTCATGTATCCCCAATTCCGTATTTATTTTGTATTTCATGTCAAACTAAGACAAAACGCTGTCCGCACTTCGCAAAGCGACTACTTTAACCACCCATATTTCCAAAACCTAAGTTTTTACGGTAACTTCGGTGGTATAATACTATATTTCTGGTACTATTCTATCACCCTATGTGTACGTCATGTATCCACACATCCGTATTTATTTTTATATTTCATGTTAAACTTAGACAAATCGCTGTCCGCACATCGCAAAGCGACTACCTTAATCACCCATATTTCCAAAACCTAAGTTTTTACCGTAACTTTGGTGGTATAGTCCTACAGTTCTTGTCCTATTCTATCATCCTATGTCTACGTAATTTTGGCACACTTCCGTATTTATTTAATATTTCATGTCAAACTAAGACAAATCGCTGTCCGCACATCGCAAAGCGACTACCTTAACTACGCATATTTCCAAAACTTAGTTTTTACGGTAACTTGGTTGGTATAATACTAAAGTTCTGGTTCTATTCTATCCCCCTATGTGTATGTAATGTTAGCACACTTCCATATTTATTTTATATTTCATGTCAAACTTAGACAAATCGCTGTCCGCACTTCGCAAAGAGACTACTTTAATCACTCATATTTCCAAAACATTGTTTTTACGGTAACTAGGTTGGTATAATACTAAAGTTCTGGTTCTATTCTATCCCCCTATGTGTATGTAATGTTAGCACACTTTTTATATTTATTTCATATTTCATGTCAAACCTAGACAAATTGCTGTCCGCACATTGCAAAGCGATTACCTTAATCACACATATTTCCATAACCTAAGTTTTTATAGTAACTTGGGTGGTAAAGTACAAAGGTTCTGGTCCTATTCTATCATCCTATGTGTACATAATGTTGGCACACTTCCGTATTTATTTTATATTTCATGTCAAACTTAGGCAAATCGCTGACCGCACATCGCAAAGCGGCTAATTTAATCAACCATATTTCCAAAATCTAAGTTTTACGGTAACTTAGGTTGTATAGTCCTACAGTTCTTGTCCTATTCTATCATCTTATGTGTAGGTAATGTTGGCACACTTCCGTATTTATTTTATATTTCATGTCAAACTTAGACAAATCGCTGTCCGCACTTCGCAAAGAGACTACTTTAACTACCCATATTTCCAAAACCTAAGTTTTTACGTTAACTTGGTTGGTATAATACTAAAGTTCTGGTTCTATTCTATCACCCTATATTTACGTAATGTTAGCACACTTCCGTATTTATTTTATATTTCATGTCAAACTTAGACAAATCGCTGACCGCACATCGCAAAGTGGCTAATTCAATCACCCATATTTCCAAAACCAAAGTTTTTACGGTAACTTGGTTGGTATAATACTAAAGTTCTAGTTCTATTCTATCACCCTATGTGTACTTAATGTTGGCACACTTCCGTATTTATTTTATATTTCATGTCAAACTTAGACAAATCGTTAACCGCACATCGCAAAGCGGCTAATTTAATCATCCATATTTCCAAAACCTAAGTTTTACGGTAACTCGGGTGGTATAGTCCTACAATTCTTGTCCTATTCTATCATCCTATGTGTACGTAATGTTGGCACACTTCCGTATTTATTTTTATTTCATGTCAACTTAGACAAATCGCTGTCCGCACATCGCAAAGCGACTACTTTAATCACCCATATTTCCAAAACCTAAGTTTTTACGGTAACTTCGGTGGTATAATACTATATTTCTGGTACTATTCTATCACCCTATTTGTACGTCATGTATCCAGAATTCCGTATTTATTTTTATATTTTATGTTAAACTTAGACAAATCGCTGTCCGCACATCGCAAAGCGACTACTTTAATCACCCATATTTCCAAAACCTAGGTTTTTTTGGTAACATGGGTAGTAAAGTAGAAAGGTTCTGGTACTATTCTATCATCTTATGTGTACGTCATGCTGGCACACTTCCGTATTTATTTTATATTTCATGTCAAACTAGGACAAATCGCTGACCGCACTTCGCAAAGCGGCTAATTTAACCACCCATATTTCCAAAACCTAAGTTTTTACGGTAACTTGTTTGGTATAATAGTATAGTTCTGGTTCTATTCTATCATCCTATGTGTACGTAAAGTTAGCACACTTGCGTATTTATTTTATATTTTATGTCAAACTTAGAAAAATCGCTGACCGCACATCGCAAAGTGGCTAATTTAATCACCCATTTTTCCAAAACCAAAGTTTTTATGGTAACTTGGTTGGTATAATACTAAAGTTCTGGTTCTATTCTGTCACCCTATGTGTACCTAATATTGGCACACTTCCATATTTATTTTATATTTCATGTCAAACTTAGACAAATCGCTGACCGCACATCGCAAAGCGGCTAATTTAATAACCCGTATTTCCAAAACCTAAGTTTTAACGGTAACTTGGGTGGTATAGTCCTACAGTTCTTGTCCTATTCTATCATCCTATGTGTACGTAATGTTGGCACACTTCCGTATTTATTTTATATTTCATGTCAAACTTAGACAAATCGCTGTCCGCACATTGCAAAGCGACTACGTTAACAACCCATATTTCGATAACCTAAGTTTTTACGGAAACATGGTTGGTATAATACTAAATTTCTGGTTCTATTCTATCACCCTATGTGTATGTAATGTTAGCACACTTCCATATTTATTTTATATTTCATGTCAAACTTAGACAAATCGCTAACCGCATATCGCAAAGCGGCAAATTTAATCACCCATATTTCCAAAACCTAAGTTTTTATGGTAATTTGGGTGGTATAGTCCTACAGTTCTTGTCCTATTCTATCATCCTATGTGTACATAATGTTGGCACACTTCCGTATTTATTTTATATTTCATGTTAAACTTAGACAAATCGCTGTCTGCACATCGCAAAGCGACTACTTTAATCACCCATATTTCCAAAACCTAAGTTTTACGGTAACTTCGGTGGTATAATACTATATTTCTGGTACTATTCTATCACCCTGGTTGAACGTCATGTATCCAGAATTCCGTATTTATTTTTATATTTCATGTCAAACCTAGACAAATTGCTGTCCGCACATCGCAAAGCGACTACTTTAATCACCCATATTTCCAAAACCTAAGTTTTTACGGTAACTTCGGTGGTATAGTCCTACAGTTCTTGTCCTATTCTGTCATCCTATGTGTACGTAATATTGGCACACTTCTGTATTTATTTTATATTTCATGTCAAACTTAGACAAATCGCTGTCCGCACATCGCAAAGCGACTACTTTAACTACCCATATTTCCAAAACCTAAGTTTTTACGGAAACTTGGTTAGTATAATACTAAAGTTCTGGTTCTATTCTATCACCCTATGTGTATGTAATGTTAGCACACATCCATATTTATTTTATATTTCATGTCAAACTTCGACATATCGCTAACCGCACATCGCAAAGCGGCTAATTTAATCGCCCATATTTCCAAAACCTAAGTTTTTACGGTAACTTGGGTGGTATAGTCCAACAGTTCTTGTCCTATTCTATCATCCTATGTGACGTAATGTTGGCACACTTCCGTATTTTTTTTATATTTCATGTCAAACTTAGACAAATCGCTGTCCGCACATCGCAAAGCGACTACTTTAACCACCCATATTTACAAAACCTAAGTTTTTACGGTAACTTCGGTGGTATAATACTATATTTCTGGTACTATTCTATCACGCTATGTGTACGTCATGTATCCACACATCTGTATTAATTTTTATATTTCATGTTAAACTTAGACAAATCGCTCTCCGCACATCGCAAAGCGACTACTTTAATCACCCATATTTCCAAAACCTAAGTTTTTACAGTAACTTCGGTGGTATAATACTATATTTCTGGTACTATTCTATCACCCTATTTGTACGTCTTGTATCCAGGATTCCGTATTTATTTTTATATTTCATGTCAAACCTAGACAAATTGCTGTCCGCACATCGCAAAGCGACTACTTTAACTAACCATATTTCCAAAACCTAAGTTTTTACGGTAACTTGGTTGGAATAATACTAAAGTTCTGGTTCTATTTTATCACCCTATGTGTATATAGTGTTAGCACTTTTCCATATTTATTTTTTAATTCATGTCAAACTTAGACAAATCGCTGACCGCACATCGCAAAGCGACTACTTTTATCACCCATATTTCCAAAACCTAAGTTTTTATGGTAACTTGGGGGGTAAAGTACAAAGGTTCTGGTCCTTCTCTATCATCCTATGTGTACGTCATGTTGGCACACTTCCGTATTCATTTTATATTTCATGTCAAACTAAGACAAATCGCCGACCGCACATCGCAAAGCGGCTACTTTAACCACCCATATTTCCATAACCTAAGTTTTTACGATAACTTGTTTGGTATAATACTATGGTTCTGGTTCTATTCTATCATCCTATGTGTACGTAAAGTTAGCACACTTGCGTATTTATTTTATATTTTATGTCAAACTTAGACAAATCGCTGACCGCACATCGCAAAGTGGCTAATTTAATCACCCATTTTTCCAAAACCAAAGTTTTTACGGTAACTTGGTTGGTATAATACTACTAAAGTTCTGGTTCTATTCTATCATCCTATGTGTACCTAATATTGGCACACTTCAATATTTATTTTATATTTCATGTCAAACTTGACAAATCACTGACCGCACATCGCAAAGCGGCTAATTAAATCACCCATATTTCCAAAACCTAAGTTTTAACGGTAACTTGGGTGGTATAGTCCTACAGTTCTTGTCCTATTCTATCATCCTATGTGTACGTAATGTTGGCACACTTCCGTATTTATTTTATATTTCATGTCAAACTTAGACAAATCGCTGTCCGCACTTCGCAAAGCGACTACTTTAACTACCATATTTCCTAAACCTAAGTTTTTACGGAAATTTGGTTGGTATAATACTAAAGTTCTGTTTCTATTCTATCACCCTATGTGTATGTAATGTTTGCACACTTCCATATTTATTTTGTATTTCATGTCAAACTTTGACAAATCGTTGTCCGCACATCGTAAAGCGACTACTTTAATCACCCATATTTCCAAAACCTAAGTTTTTTTGGTAGCATGGGTAGTAAAGTACAAAGGTTCTGGTACTATTCTATCATCCTATGTGTACGTCATGTTGGCACACTTCCGTATTTATTTTATATTTCATGTCAAACTAGGACAAATCGCTGACCGCACTTCGGAAAGCGGCTACTTTAACCACCCATATTTCCAAAACCTAAGTTTTTACGGTAACTTGTTTGGTATAATACTAAAGTTCTGGTTCTATTCTATCATCCTATGTGTACGTAAAGTTAGCACACTTGCGTATTTATTTTATATTTTATGTCAAACTTAGACAAATCGATGACCTCACAACACAAAGTGGCTAATTTATTCACCCATTTTTCCATAACCTAAGTTTTTACGGTAACTTCGGTGGTATAATTCTATATTTCTGGTCCTATTCTATCACCATATGTCTACGTCATGTATCCCCAATTCCGTATTTATTTTGTATTTCATGTCAAACTAAGACAAAACGCTGTCCGCACTTCGCAAAGTGGCTAATTTAATCACCCATTTTTCCAAAACCTAAGTTTTTACGGTAACTTCGGTGGTATAATTCTATATTTCTGGTCCTATTCTATCACCATATGTCTACGTCATGTATCCCCAATTCCGTATTTATTTTGTATTTCATGTCAAACTTAGACAAATCGCTGTCCGCACTTCGCAAAGAGACTACTTTAATCACTCATATTTCCAAAACTTAGTTTTTACGGTAACTTGGTTGGTATAATACTAAAGTTCTGGTTCTATTCTATCCCCCTATGTGTATGTAATGTTTGCACACTTTTTATATTTATTTCATATTTCATGTCAAACCTAGACAAATTGCTGTCCGCACATCGCAAAGCGATTACCTTAATCACACATATTTTAAAATCCTAAGTTTTTATAGTAACTTGGGTGGTAAAGTACAAAGGTTCTGGTCCTATTCTATCATCCTATGTGTACGTAATGTTGGCACACTTCCGTATTTATTTTATATTTCATGTCAAACTTAGGCAAATCGCTGACCGCACATCGCAAAGCGGCTAATTTAATCACCCATATTTCCAAAATCTAAGTTTTACGGTAACTTAGGTTGTATAGTCCTACAGTTCTTGTCCTATTCTATCATCTTATGTGTAGGTAATGTTGGCACACTTCCGTATTTATTTTATATTTCATGTCAAACTTAGACAAATCGCTGTCCGCACTTCGCAAAGAGACTACTTTAACTACCCATATTTCCAAAACCTAAGTTTTTACGTTAACTTGGTTGGTATAATACTAAAGTTCTGGTTCTACTCTATCACCCTATATTTACGTAATGTTAGCACACTTCCGTATTTATTTTATATTTCATGTCAAACTTAGACAAATCGCTGACCGCACATCGCAAAGTGGCTAATTCAATCACCCATATTTCCAAAACCAAAGTTTTTACGGTAACTTGGTTGGTATAATACTAAAGTTCTAGTTCTATTCTATCACCCTATGTGTACGTCATGTTGGCACACTTCCGTATTCATTTTATATTTCATGTCAAACTAAGACAAATCGCCGACCGCACATCGCAAAGCGGCTACTTTAACCACCCATATTTCCATAACCTAAGTTTTTACGATAACTTGTTTGGTATAATACTATGGTTCTGGTTCTATTCTATCATCCTATGTGTACGTAAAGTTAGCACACTTGCGTATTTATTTTATATTTTATGTCAAACTTAGACAAATCGCTGACCGCACATCGCAAAGTGGCTAATTTAATCACCCATTTTTCCAAAACCAAAGTTTTTACGGTAACTTGGTTGGTATAATACTACTAAAGTTCTGGTTCTATTCTATCATCCTATGTGTACCTAATATTGGCACACTTCAATATTTATTTTATATTTCATGTCAAACTTGACAAATCACTGACCGCACATCGCAAAGCGGCTAATTAAATCACCCATATTTCCAAAACCTAAGTTTTAACGGTAACTTGGGTGGTATAGTCCTACAGTTCTTGTCCTATTCTATCATCCTATGTGTACGTAATGTTGGCACACTTCCGTATTTATTTTATATTTCATGTCAAACTTAGACAAATCGCTGTCCGCACTTCGCAAAGCGACTACTTTAACTACCATATTTCCAAAACCTAAGTTTTTACGGAAATTTGGTTGGTATAATACTAAAGTTCTGTTTCTATTCTATCACCCTATGTGTATGTAATGTTTGCACACTTCCATATTTATTTTGTATTTCATGTCAAACTTTGACAAATCGTTGTCCGCACATCGTAAAGCGACTACTTTAATCACCCATATTTCCAAAACCTAAGTTTTTACGGTAACTTGTTTGGTATAATACTAAAGTTCTGGTTCTATTCTATCATCCTATGTGTACGTAAAGTTAGCACACTTGCGTATTTATTTTATATTTTATGTCAAACTTAGACAAATCGATGACCTCACATCGCAAAGTGGCTAATTTAATCACCCATTTTTCCAAAACCTAAGTTTTTACGGTAACTTCGGTGGTATAATTCTATATTTCTGGTCCTATTCTATCACCATATGTCTACGTCATGTATCCCCAATTCCGTATTTATTTTGTATTTCATGTCAAACTAAGACAAAACGCTGTCCGCACTTCGCAAAGCGACTACTTTAACCACCCATATTTACAAAACCTAAGTTTTTACGGTAACTTCGGTGGTATAATACTATATTTCTGGTACTATTCTATCACCCTATGTGTACGTCATGTATCCACACATCCGTATTTATTTTTATATTTCATGTTAAACTTAGACAAATCGCTGTCCGCACATCGCAAAACGACTACTTTAATCACTCATATTTCCAAAACTTAGTTTTTACGGTAACTTGGTTGGTATAATACTAAAGTTCTGGTTCTATTCTATCTCCCTATGTGTATGTAATGTTAGCACACTTTTTATATTTATTTCATATTTCATGTCAAACCTAGACAAATTGCTGTCCGCACATCGCAAAGCGACTACCTTAATCACCCATATTTCCAAAACCTAAGTTTTTACCGTAACGTTGGTGGAATAGTCCTACAGTTCTTGTCCTATTCTATCATCCTATGTCTACGTAATTTTGGCACACTTCCGTATTTATTTTATATTTCATGTCAAACTAAGACAAATCGCTGTCCGCACATCGCAAAGCGACTACCTTAACTACGCATATTTCCAAAACTTAGTTTTTACGGTAACTTGGTTGGTATAATACTAAAGTTCTGGTTCTATTCTATCCCCCTATGTGTATGTAATGTTAGCACACTTCCATATTTATTTTATATTTCATGTCAAACTTAGACAAATCGCTGTCCGCACTTCGCAAAGAGACTACTTTAATCACTCATATTTCCAAAACTTAGTTTTTACGGTAACTTGGTTGGTATAATACTAAAGTTCTGGTTCTATTCTATCCCCCTATGTGTATGTAATGTTTGCACACTTTTTATATTTATTTCATATTTCATGTCAAACCTAGACAAATTGCTGTCCGCACATCGCAAAGCGATTACCTTAATCACACATATTTTAAAATCCTAAGTTTTTATAGTAACTTGGGTGGTAAAGTACAAAGGTTCTGGTCCTATTCTATCATCCTATGTGTAGGTAATGTTGGCACACTTCCGTATTTATTTTATATTTCATGTCAAACTTAGGCAAATCGCTGACCGCACATCGCAAAGCGGCTAATTTAATCACCCATATTTCCAAAATCTAAGTTTTACGGTAACTTAGGTTGTATAGTCCTACAGTTCTTGTCCTATTCTATCATCTTATGTGTAGGTAATGTTGGCACACTTCCGTATTTATTTTATATTTCATGTCAAACTTAGACAAATCGCTGTCCGCACTTCGCAAAGAGACTACTTTAACTACCCATATTTCCAAAACCTAAGTTTTTACGTTAACTTGGTTGGTATAATACTAAAGTTCTGGTTCTATTCTATCACCCTATATTTACGTAATGTTAGCACACTTCCGTATTTATTTTATATTTCATGTCAAACTTAGACAAATCGCTGACCGCACATCGCAAAGTGGCTAATTCAATCACCCATATTTCCAAAACCAAAGTTTTTACGGTAACTTGGTTGGTATAATACTAAAGTTCTAGTTCTATTCTATCACCCTATGTGTACTTATTGTTGGCACACTTCCGTATTTATTTTATATTTCATGTCAAACTTAGACAAATCGTTAACCGCACATCGCAAAGCGGCTAATTTAATCATCCATATTTCCAAAACCTAACTTTTACGGTAACTCGGGTGGTATAGTCCTACAATTCTTGTCCTATTCTATCAACCTATGTGTACGTAATGTTGGCACACTTCCGTATTTATTTTTATTTCATGTCAACTTAGACAAATCGCTGTCCGCACATCGCAAAGCGACTACTTTAATCACCCATATTTCCAAAACCTAAGTTTTTACGGTAACTTCGGTGGTATAATACTATATTTCTGGTACTATTCTATCACCCTATTTGTACGTCATGTATCCAGAATTCCGTATTTATTTTTATATTTTATGTTAAACTTAGACAAATCGCTGTCCGCACATCGCAAAGCGACTACTTTAATCACCCATATTTCCAAAACCTAAGTTTTTTTGGTAACATGGGTAGTAAAGTAGAAAGGTTCTGGTACTATTCTATCATCCTATGTGTACGTCATGCTGGCACACTTCCGTATTTATTTTATATTTCATGTCAAACTAGGACAAATCGCTGACCGCACTTCGCAAAGCGGCTAATTTAACCACCCATATTTCCAAAACCTAAGTTTTTACGGTAACTTGTTTGGTATAATACTAAAGTTCTGGTTCTATTCTATCATCCTATGTGTACGTAAAGTTAGCACACTTGCGTATTTATTTTATATTTTATGTCAAACGTAGACAAATCGCTGACCGCACATCGCAAAGTGGCTAATTTAATCACCCATTTTTCCAAAACCAAAGTTTTTATGGTAACTTGGTTGGTATAATACTAAAGTTCTGGTTCTATTCTGTCACCCTATGTGTACCTAATATTGGCACACTTCCATATTTATTTTATATTTCATGTCAAACTTAGACAAATCGCTGACCGCACATCGCAAAGCGGCTAATTTAATAACCCGTATTTCCAAAACCTAAGTTTTAACGGTAACTTGGGTGGTATAGTCCTACAGTTCTTGTCCTATTCTATCATCCTATGTGTACGTAATGTTGGCACACTTCCGTATTTATTTTATATTTCATGTCAAACTTAGACAAATCGCTGTCCGCACATCGCAAAGCGACTACTTTAGTCAACCATATTTCCAAAACCTAAGTTTTTACGGTAAATTCGATGGTATAATACTATATTTCTGGTCCTATTCTATCACCCTATGTCTACGTCATGTATCCCCAATTCCGTATTTATTTTGTATTTCATGTCAAACTAAGACAAAACGCTGTCCGCACTTCGCAAAGCGACTACTTTAACCACCCATATTTCCAAAACCTAAGTTTTTACATTAACTTCGGTGGTATAATGCTATATATCTGGTACTATTCTATCACAATATGTGTACGTCATGTATACACACATCCTTATTTATTTTCATATTTCATGTTAAACTTAGACAAATCGCTGTCCGCACATCGAAAAACGACTACTTTAATCACCCATATTTCCAAAACCTAAGTTTTTACGGTAACTTCGGTGGTATAATACTATATTTCTGGTACTATTCTATCACCCTATTTGTACGTCATGTATCCAGAATTCCGTATTTATTTTTATATTTTATGTTAAACTTAGACAAATCGCTGTCCGCACATCGCAAAGCGACTACTTTAATCACCCATATTTCCAAAACCTAAGTTTTTTTGGTAACATGGGTAGTAAAGTAGAAAGGTTCTGGTACTATTCTATCATCCTATGTGTACGTCATGCTGGCACACTTCCGTATTTATTTTATATTTCATGTCAAACTAGGACAAATCGCTGACCGCACTTCGCAAAGCGGCTAATTTAACCACCCATATTTCCAAAACCTAAGTTTTTACGGTAACTTGTTTGGTATAATACTAAAGCTCTGGTTCTATTCTATCATCCTATGTGTACGTAAAGTTAGCACACTTGCGTATTTATTTTATATTTTATGTCAAACGTAGACAAATCGCTGACCGCACATCGCAAAGTGGCTAATTTAATCACCCATTTTTCCAAAACCAAAGTTTTTATGGTAACTTGGTTGGTATAATACTAAAGTTCTGGATCTATTCTGTCACCCTATGTGTACCTAATATTGGCACACTTCCATATTTATTTTATATTTCATGTCAAACTTAGACAAATCGCTGACCGCACATCGCAAAGCGGCTAATTTAATAACCCGTATTTCCAAAACCTAAGTTTTAACGGTAACTTGGGTGGTATAGTCCTACAGTTCTTGTCCTATTCTATCATCCTATGTGTACGTAATGTTGGCACACTTCCGTATTTATTTTATATTTCATGTCAAACTTAGACAAATCGCTGTCCGCACATCGCAAAGCGACTACTTTAGTCAACCATATTTCCAAAACCTAAGTTTTTACGGTAAATTCGATGGTATAATTCTATATTTCTGGTCCTATTCTATCACCCTATGTCTACGTCATGTATCCCCAATTCCGTATTTATTTTGTATTTCATGTCAAACTAAGACAAAACGCTGTCCGCACTTCGCAAAGCGACTACTTTAACCACCCATATTTCCAAAACCTAAGTTTTACATTAACTTCGGTGGTATAATGCTATATATCTGGTACTATTCTATCACAATATGTGTACGTCATGTATACACACATCCTTATTTATTTTCATATTTCATGTTAGACAAATCGCTGTCCGCACATCGAAAAACGACTACTTTAATCACCCATATTTCCAAAACCTAAGTTTTTACGGTAACTTCGGTGGTATAATACTATATTTCTGGTACTATTCTATCACCCTATTTGTACGTCATGTATCCAGAATTCCGTATTTATTTTGTATTTCATGTCAAACTAAGACAAAACGCTGTCCGCACTTCGCAAAGCGACTACTTTAACCACCCATATTTCCAAAACCTAAGTTTTTACATTAACTTCGGTGGTATAATGCTATATATCTGGTACTATTCTATCACAATATGTGTACGTCATGTATCCACACATCCGTATTTATTTTCATATTTCATGTCAAACTTAGACAAATCGCTGACCGCACATCGCAAAGTGGCTAATTCAATCACCCATATTTCCAAAACCAAAGTTTTTACGGTAACTTGGTTGGTATAATACTAAAGTTCTAGTTCTATTCTATCACCCTATGTGTACTTAATGTTGGCACACTTCCGTATTTATTTTATATTTCATGTCAAACTTAGACAAATCGTTAACCGCACATCGCAAAGCGGCTAATTTAATCATCCATATTTCCAAAACCTAAGTTTTACGGTAACTCGGGTGGTATAGTCCTACAATTCTTGTCCTATTCTATCATCCTATGTGTACGTCATGTTGGCACACTTCCGTTTTTTTTATATTTCATGTCAAACTTTGACAAATCGTTGTCCGCACATCTCAAAGCGACTACTTTAATCACCCATATTTCCAAAACCTAAGTTTTTTTGGTAGCATGGGTAGTAAAGTACAAAGGTTCTGGTACTATTCTATCATCCTATGTGTACGTCATGTCGGCACACTTCCGTATTTATTTTATATTTCATGTCAAACTAGGACAAATCGCTGACCGCACTTCGCAAAGCGGCTACTTTAACCACCCATATTTCCAAAACCTAAGTTTTTACGGTAACTTGTTTGGTATAATACTAAAGTTCTGGTTCTATTCTATCATCCTATGTGTACGTAAAGTTAGCACACTTGCGTATTTATTTTATATTTTATGTCAAACTTAGACAAATCGATGACCTCACATCGCAAAGTGGCTAATTTAATCACCCATTTTTCCAAAACCTAAGTTTTTACGGTAACTTCGGTGGTATAATTCTATATTTCTGGTCCTATTCTATCACCATATGTCTACGTCATGTATCCCCAATTCCGTATTTATTTTGTATTTCATGTCAAACTAAGACAAAACGCTGTCCGCACTTCGCAAAGCGACTACTTTAACCACCCATATTTCCAAAACCTAAGTTTTTACGGTAACTTCGGTGGTATAATACTATATTTCTGGTACTATTCTATCACCCTATGTGTACGTCATGTATCTACACATCCGTATTTATTTTTATATTTCATGTTAAACTTAGACAAATCGCTGTCCGCACATCGCAAAACGACTACTTTAATCACTCATATTTCCAAAACTTAGTTTTTACGGTAACTTGGTTGGTATAATACTAAAGTTCTGGTTCTATTCTATCCCCCTATGTGTATGTAATGTTAGCACACTTTTTATATTTATTTCATATTTCATGTCAAACCTAGACAAATTGCTGTCCGCACATCGCAAAGCGACTACCTTAATCACCCATATTTCCAAAACCTAAGTTTTTACCGTAACTTGGGTGGTATAGTCCTACAGTTCTTGTCCTATTCTATCATCCTATGTCTACGTAATTTTGGCTAACTTCCGTATTTATTTAATATTTCATGTCAAACTAAGACAAATCGCTGTCCGCACATCGCAAAGCGACTACCTTAACTACGCATATTTCCAAAACTTAGTTTTCACGGTAACTTGGTTGGTATAATACTAAAGTTCTGGTTCTATTCTATCCCCCTATGTGTATGTAATGTTAGCACACTTCCATATTTATTTTATATTTCATGTCAAACTTAGACAAATCGCTGTCCGCACTTCGCAAAGAGACTACTTTAATCACTCATATTTCCAAAACTTAGTTTTTACGGTAACTTGGTTGGTATAATACTAAAGTTCTGGTTCTATTCTATCCCCCTATGTGTATGTAATGTTAGCACTTTTTTATATTTATTTCATATTTCATGTCAAACCTAGACAAATTGCTGTCCGCACATCGCAAAGCGATTACCTTAATCACACATATTTCCAAAACCTAAGTTTTTATAGTAACTTGGGTGGTAAAGTACAAAGGTTCTGGTCCTATTCTATCATCCTATGTGTACGTAATGTTGGCACACTTCCGTATTTATTTTATATTTCATGTCAAACTTAGGCAAATCGCTGACCGCACATCGCAAAGCGGCTAATTTAATCACCCATATTTCCAAAATCTAAGTTTTACGGTAACTTAGGTTGTATAGTCCTACAGTTCTTGTCCTATTCTATCATCTTATGTGTAGGTAATGTTGGCACACTTCCGTATTTATTTTATATTTCATGTCAAACTTAGACAAATCGCTGTCCGCACTTCGCAAAGAGACTACTTTAACTATCCATATTTCCAAAACCTAAGTTTTTACGTTAACTTGGTTGGTATAATACTAAAGTTCTGGTTCTATTCTATCACCCTATATTTACGTAATGTTAGCACACTTCCGTATTTATTTTATATTTCATGTCAAACTTAGACAAATCGCTGACCGCACATCGCAAAGTGGCTAATTCAATCACCCATATTTCCAAAACCAAGGTTTTTACGGTAACTTGGTTGGTATAATACTAAAGTTCTAGTTCTATTCTATCACCCTATGTGTACTTAATGTTGGCACACTTCCGTATTTATTTTATATTTAATGTCAAACTTAGACAAATCGTTAACCGCACATCGCAAAGCGGCTAATTTAATCATCCATATTTCCAAAACCTAAGTTTTACGGTAACTCGGGTGGTATAGTCCTACAATTCTTGTCCTATTCTATCATCCTATGTTTACGTAATGTTGGCACACTTCCGTATTTATTTTTATTTCATGTCAACTTAGACAAATCGCTGTCCGCACATCGCAAAGCGACTACTTTAATCACCCATATTTCCAAAACCTAAGTTTTTACGGTAACTTCGGTGGTATAATACTATATTTTTGGTACTATTCTATCACCCTATTTGTACGTCATGTATCCAGAATTCCGTATTTATTTTTATATTTTATGTTAAACTTAGACAAATCGCTGTCCGCACATCGCAAAGCGACTACTTTAATCACCCATATTTCCAAAACCTAAGTTTTTTTGGTAACATGGGTAGTAAAGTAGAAAGGTTCTGGTACTATTCTATCATCCTATGTGTACGTCATGCTGGCACACTTCCGTATTTATTTTATATTTCATGTCAAACTAGGACAAATCGCTGACCGCACTTCGCAAAGCGGCTAATTTAACCACCCATATTTCCAAAACCTAAGTTTTTACGGTAACTTGTTTGGTATAATACTAAAGTTCTGGTTCTATTCTATCATCCTATGTGTACGTAAAGTTAGCACACTTGCGTATTTATTTTATATTTTATGTCAAACTTAGACAAATCGCTGACCGCACATCGCAAAGTGGCTAATTTAATCACCCATTTTTCCAAAACCAAAGTTTTTATGGTAACTTGGTTGGTATAATACTAAAGATCTGGTTCTATTCTGTCACCCTATGTGTACCTAATATTGGCACACTTCCATATTTATTTTATATTTCATGTCAAACGTAGACAAATCGCTGACCGCACATCGCAAAGCGGCTAATTTAATAACCCGTATTTCCAAAACCTAAGTTTTAACGGTAACTTGGGTGGTATAGTCCTACAGTTCTTGTCCTATTCTATCATCCTATGTGTACGTAATGTTGGCACACTTCCGTATTTATTTTATATTTCATGTCAAACTTAGACAAATCCCTGTCCGCACATCGCAAAGCGACTGCTTTAGTCAACCATATTTCCAAAACCTAAGTTTTTACGGTAAATTCGATGGTATAATACTATATAGTTTTCACGGTAACTTGGTTGGTATAATACTAAAGTTCTGGTTCTATTCTATCCCCCTATGTGTATGTAATGTTAGCACACTTCCATATTTATTTTATATTTCATGTCAAACTTAGACAAATCGCTGTCCGCACTTCGCAAAGAGACTACTTTAATCACTCATATTTCCAAAACTTAGTTTTTACGGTAACTTGGTTGGTATAATACTAAAGTTCTGGTTCTATTCTATCCCCCTATGTGTATGTAATGTTAGCACTTTTTTATATTTATTTCATATTTCATGTCAAACCTAGACAAATTGCTGTCCGCACATCGCAAAGCGATTACCTTAATCACACATATTTCCAAAACCTAAGTTTTTATAGTAACTTGGGTGGTAAAGTACAAAGGTTCTGGTCCTATTCTATCATCCTATGTGTACGTAATGTTGGCACACTTCCGTATTTATTTTATATTTCATGTCAAACTTATGCAAATCGCTGACCGCACATCGCAAAGCGGCTAATTTAATCACCCATATTTCCAAAATCTAAGTTTTACGGTAACTTAGGTTGTATAGTCCTACAGTTCTTGTCCTATTCTATCATCTTATGTGTAGGTAATGTTGGCACACTTCCGTATTTATTTTATATTTCATGTCAAACTTAGACAAATCGCTGTCCGCACTTCGCAAAGAGACTACTTTAACTATCCATATTTCCAAAACCTAAGTTTTTACGTTAACTTGGTTGGTATAATACTAAAGTTCTGGTTCTATTCTATCACCCTATATTTACGTAATGTTAGCACACTTCCGTATTTATTTTATATTTCATGTCAAACTTAGACAAATCGCTGACCGCACATCGCAAAGTGGCTAATTCAATCACCCATATTTCCAAAACCAAAGTTTTTACGGTAACTTGGTTGGTATAATACTAAAGTTCTAGTTCTATTCTATCACCCTATGTGTACTTAATGTTGGCACACTTCCGTATTTATTTTATATTTAATGTCAAACTTAGACAAATCGTTAACCGCACATCGCAAAGCGGCTAATTTAATCATCCATATTTCCAAAACCTAAGTTTTACGGTAACTCGGGTGGTATAGTCCTACAATTCTTGTCCTATTCTATCATCCTATGTTTACGTAATGTTGGCACACTTCCGTATTTATTTTTATTTCATGTCAACTTAGACAAATCGCTGTCCGCACATCGCAAAGCGACTACTTTAATCACCCATATTTCCAAAACCTAAGTTTTTACGGTAACTTCGGTGGTATAATACTATATTTTTGGTACTATTCTATCACCCTATTTGTACGTCATGTATCCAGAATTCCGTATTTATTTTTATATTTTATGTTAAACTTAGACAAATCGCTGTCCGCACATCGCAAAGCGACTACTTTAATCACCCATATTTCCAAAACCTAAGTTTTTTTGGTAACATGGGTAGTAAAGTAGAAAGGTTCTGGTACTATTCTATCATCCTATGTGTACGTCATGCTGGCACACTTCCGTATTTATTTTATATTTCATGTCAAACTAGGACAAATCGCTGACCGCACTTCGCAAAGCGGCTAATTTAACCACCCATATTTCCAAAACCTAAGTTTTTACGGTAACTTGTTTGGTATAATACTAAAGTTCTGGTTCTATTCTATCATCCTATGTGTACGTAAAGTTAGCACACTTGCGTATTTATTTTATATTTTATGTCAAACTTAGACAAATCGCTGACCGCACATCGCAAAGTGGCTAATTTAATCACCCATTTTTCCAAAACCAAAGTTTTTATGGTAACTTGGTTGGTATAATACTAAAGATCTGGTTCTATTCTGTCACCCTATGTGTACCTAATATTGGCACACTTCCATATTTATTTTATATTTCATGTCAAACGTAGACAAATCGCTGACCGCACATCGCAAAGCGGCTAATTTAATAACCCGTATTTCCAAAACCTAAGTTTTAACGGTAACTTGGGTGGTATAGTCCTACAGTTCTTGTCCTATTCTATCATCCTATGTGTACGTAATGTTGGCACACTTCCGTATTTATTTTATATTTCATGTCAAACTTAGACAAATCCCTGTCCGCACATCGCAAAGCGACTGCTTTAGTCAACCATATTTCCAAAACCTAAGTTTTTACGGTAAATTCGATGGTATAATTCTATATTTCTGGTCCTATTCTATCACCCTATGTCTACGTCATGTATCCCCAATTCCGTATTTATTTTGTATTTCATGTCAAACTAAGACAAAACGCTGTCCGCACTTCGCAAAGCGACTACTTTAACCACCCATATTTCCAAAACCTAAGTTTTTACATTAACTTCGGTGGTATAATGCTATATATCTGGTACTATTCTATCACAATATGTGTACGTCATGTATCCACACATCCGTATTTATTTTCATATTTCATGTTAAACTTAGACAAATCGCTGTCCGCACATCGAAAAACGACTACTTTAATCACCCATATTTCCAAAACCTAAGTTTTTACGGTAACTTCGGTGGTATAATACTATATTTCTGGTACTATTCTATCACCCTATTTGTACGTCATGTATCCAGAATTCAGTATTTATTTTGTATTTCATGTCAAACTAAGACAAAACGCTGTCCGCACTTCGCAAAGCGACTACTTTAACCACCCATATTTCCAAAACCTAAGTTTTTACGGTAACTTCGGTGGTATAATACTATATTTCTGGTACTATTCTATCACCCTATGTGTACGTCATGTATCCACACATCCGTATTTATTTTTATATTTCATGTTAAACTTAGACAAATCGCTGTCCGCACTTCGCAAAGCGACTACTATAACTACTCATATTTCCAAAACGTATGTTTTTACGGAAATTTGGTTGGTATAATACTAAAGTTCTGGTTCTATTCTATCCCCCTATGTGTATGTAATGTTAGCACACTTCCATATTTATTTTATATTTCATGTCAAACTTAGACAAATCGCTGTCCGCACTTCGCAAAGAGACTACTTTAATCACTCATATTTCCAAAACTTAGTTTTTACGGTAACTTGGTTGGTATAATACTAAAGTTCTGGTTCTATTCTATCCCCCTATGTGTATGTAATGTTAGCACACTTTTTATATTTATTTCATATTTCATGTCAAACCTAGACAAATTGCTGTCCGCACATCGCAAAGCGACTACCTTAATCACCCATATTTCCAAAACCTAAGTTTTTACCGTAACTTGGGTGGTATAGTCCTACAGTTCTTGTCCCATTCTATCATCCTATGTCTACGTAATTTTGGCACACTTCCGTATTTATTTAATATTTCATGTCAAACTAAGACAAATCGCTGTCCGCACATCGCAAAGCGACTACCTTAACTACGCATATTTCCAAAACTTAGTTTTTATGGTAACTTGGTTGGTATAATACTAAAGTTCTGGTTCTATTCTATCCCCCTATGTGTATGTAATGTTAGCACACTTCCATATTTATTTTATATTTCATGTCAAACTTAGACAAATCGCTGTCCGCACTTCGCAAAGAGACTACTTTAATCACTCATATTTCCAAAACTTAGTTTTTACGGTAACTTGGTTGGTATAATACTAAAGTTCTGGTTCTATTCTATCCCCCTATGTGTATGTAATGTTAGCACACTTTTTATATTTATTTCATATTTCATGTCAAACCTAGACAAATTGCTGTCCGCACATCGCAAAGCGATTACCTTAATCACACATATTTCCAAAACCTAAGTTTTTATAGTAACTTGGGTGGTAAAGTACAAAGGTTCTGGTCCTATTCTATCATCCTATGTGTACGTAATGTTGGCACACTTCCGTATTTATTTTATATTTCATGTCAAACTTAGGCAAATCGCTGACCGCACATCGCAAAGCGGCTAATTTAATCACCCATATTTCCAAAATCTAAGTTTTACGGTAACTTAGGTTGTATAGTCCTACAGTTCTTGTCCTATTCTATCATCTTATGTGTAGGTAATGTTGGCACACTTCCGTATTTATTTTATATTTCATGTCAAACTTAGACAAATCGCTGTCCGCACTTCGCAAAGAGACTACTTTAACTATCCATATTTCCAAAACCTAAGTTTTTACGTTAACTTGGTTGGTATAGTACTAAAGTTCTGGTTCTATTCTATCACCCTATATTTACGTAATGTTAGCACACTTCCGTATTTATTTTATATTTCATGTCAAACTTAGACAAATCGCTGACCGCACATCGCAAAGTGGCTAATTCAATCACCCATATTTCCAAAACCAAAGTTTTTACGGTAACTTGGTTGGTATAATACTAAAGTTCTAGTTCTATTCTATCACCCTATGTGTACTTAATGTTGGCACACTTCCGTATTTATTTTATATTTAATGTCAAACTTAGACAAATCGTTAACCGCACATCGCAAAGCGGCTAATTTAATCATCCATATTTCCAAAACCTAAGTTTTACGGTAACTCGGGTGGTATAGTCCTACAATTCTTGTCCTATTCTATCATCCTATGTTTACGTAATGTTGGCACACTTCCGTATTTATTTTTATTTCATGTCAAACTTAGACAAATCGCTGACCGCACATCGCAAAGTGGCTAATTCAATCACCCATATTTCCAAAACCAAAGTTTTTACGGTAACTTGGTTGGTATAATACTAAAGTTCTAGTTCTATTCTATCACCCTATGTGTACTTAATGTTGGCACACTTCCGTATTTATTTTATATTTAATGTCAAACTTAGACAAATCGTTAACCGCACATCGCAAAGCGACTACTTTAATCACCCATATTTCCAAAACCTAAGTTTTTACGGTAACTTCGGTGGTATAATACTATATTTCTGGTACTATTCTATCACCCTATTTGTACGTCATGTATCCAGAATTACGTATTTATTTTTATATTTTATGTTAAACTTAGACAAATCGCTGTCCGCACATCGCAAAGCGACTACTTTAATCACCCATATTTCCAAAACCTAAGTTTTTTTGGTAACATGGGTAGTAAAGTAGAAAGGTTCTGGTACTATTCTATCATCCTATGTGTACGTCATGCTGGCACACTTCCGTATTTATTTTATATTTCATGTCAAACTAGGACAAATCGCTGTCCGCACTTCGCAAAGCGACTACTATAACTACTCATATTTCCAAAACGTATGTTTTTACGGAAATTTGGTTGGTATAATACTAAAGTTCTGGTTCTATTCTATCCCCCTATGTGTATGTAATGTTAGCACACTTCCATATTTATTTTATATTTCATGTCAAACTTAGACAAATCGCTGTCCGCACTTCGCAAAGAGACTACTTTAATCACTCATATTTCCAAAACTTAGTTTTTACGGTAACTTGGTTGGTATAATACTAAAGTTCTGGTTCTATTCTATCCCCCTATGTGTATGTAATGTTAGCACACTTTTTATATTTATTTCATATTTCATGTCAAACCTAGACAAATTGCTGTCCGCACATCGCAAAGCGACTACCTTAATCACCCATATTTCCAAAACCTAAGTTTTTACCGTAACTTGGGTGGTATAGTCCTACAGTTCTTGTCCTATTCTATCATCCTATGTCTACGTAATTTTGGCACACTTCCGTATTTATTTAATATTTCATGTCAAACTAAGACAAATCGCTGTCCGCACATCGCAAAGCGACTACCTTAACTACGCATATTTCCAAAACTTAGTTTTTATGGTAACTTGGTTGGTATAATACTAAAGTTCTGGTTCTATTCTATCCCCCTATGTGTATGTAATGTTAGCACACTTCCATATTTATTTTATATTTCATGTCAAACTTAGACAAATCGCTGTCCGCACTTCGCAAAGAGACTACTTTAATCACTCATATTTCCAAAACTTAGTTTTTACGGTAACTTGGTTGGTATAATACTAAAGTTCTGGTTCTATTCTATCCCCCTATGTGTATGTAATGTTAGCACACTTTTTATATTTATTTCATATTTCATGTCAAACCTAGACAAATTGCTGTCCGCACATCGCAAAGCGATTACCTTAATCACACATATTTCCAAAACCTAAGTTTTTATAGTAACTTGGGTGGTAAAGTACAAAGGTTCTGGTCCTATTCTATCATCCTATGTGTACGTAATGTTGGCACACTTCCGTATTTATTTTATATTTCATGTCAAACTTAGGCAAATCGCTGACCGCACATCGCAAAGCGGCTAATTTAATCACCCATATTTCCAAAATCTAAGTTTTACGGTAACTTAGGTTGTATAGTCCTACAGTTCTTGTCCTATTCTATCATCTTATGTGTAGGTAATGTTGGCACACTTCCGTATTTATTTTATATTTCATGTCAAACTTAGACAAATCGCTGTCCGCACATCGCAAAGCGACTACTTTAGTCAACCATATTTCCAAAACCTAAGTTTTTACGGTAAATTCGATGGTATAATTCTATATTTCTGGTCCTATTCTATCACCCTATGTCTACGTCATGTATCCCCAATTCCGTATTTATTTTGTATTTCATGTCAAACTAAGACAAAACGCTGTCCGCACTTCGCAAAGCGACTACTTTAACCACCCATATTTCCAAAACCTAAGTTTTTACATTAACTTCGGTGGTATAATGCTATATATCTGGTACTATTCTATCACAATATGTGTACGTCATGTATCCACACATCCGTATTTATTTTCATATTTCATGTTAAACTTAGACAAATCGCTGTCCGCACATCGAAAAACGACTACTTTAATCACCCATATTTCCAAAACCTAAGTTTTTACGGTAACTTCGGTGGTATAATACTATATTTCTGGTACTATTCTATCACCCTATTTGTACGTCATGTATCCAGAATTCAGTATTTATTTTGTATTTCATGTCAAACTAAGACAAAACGCTGTCCGCACTTCGCAAAGCGACTACTTTAACCACCCATATTTCCAAAACCTAAGTTTTTACGGTAACTTCGGTGGTATAATACTATATTTCTGGTACTATTCTATCACCCTATGTGTACGTCATGTATCCACACATCCGTATTTATTTTTATATTTCATGTTAAACTTAGACAAATCGCTGTCCGCACTTCGCAAAGCGACTACTATAACTACTCATATTTCCAAAACGTATGTTTTTACGGAAATTTGGTTGGTATAATACTAAAGTTCTGGTTCTATTCTATCCCCCTATGTGTATGTAATGTTAGCACACTTCCATATTTATTTTATATTTCATGTCAAACTTAGACAAATCGCTGTCCGCACTTCGCAAAGAGACTACTTTAATCACTCATATTTCCAAAACTTAGTTTTTACGGTAACTTGGTTGGTATAATACTAAAGTTCTGGTTCTATTCTATCCCCCTATGTGTATGTAATGTTAGCACACTTTTTATATTTATTTCATATTTCATGTCAAACCTAGACAAATTGCTGTCCGCACATCGCAAAGCGACTACCTTAATCACCCATATTTCCAAAACCTAAGTTTTTACCGTAACTTGGGTGGTATAGTCCTACAGTTCTTGTCCTATTCTATCATCCTATGTCTACGTAATTTTGGCACACTTCCGTATTTATTTAATATTTCATGTCAAACTAAGACAAATCGCTGTCCGCACATCGCAAAGCGACTACCTTAACTACGCATATTTCCAAAACTTAGTTTTTATGGTAACTTGGTTGGTATAATACTAAAGTTCTGGTTCTATTCTATCCCCCTATGTGTATGTAATGTTAGCACACTTCCATATTTATTTTATATTTCATGTCAAACTTAGACAAATCGCTGTCCGCACTTCGCAAAGAGACTACTTTAATCACTCATATTTCCAAAACTTAGTTTTTACGGTAACTTGGTTGGTATAATACTAAAGTTCTGGTTCTATTCTATCCCCCTATGTGTATGTAATGTTAGCACACTTTTTATATTTATTTCATATTTCATGTCAAACCTAGACAAATTGCTGTCCGCACATCGCAAAGCGATTACCTTAATCACACATATTTCCAAAACCTAAGTTTTTATAGTAACTTGGGTGGTAAAGTACAAAGGTTCTGGTCCTATTCTATCATCCTATGTGTACGTAATGTTGGCACACTTCCGTATTTATTTTATATTTCATGTCAAACTTAGGCAAATCGCTGACCGCACATCGCAAAGCGGCTAATTTAATCACCCATATTTCCAAAATCTAAGTTTTACGGTAACTTAGGTTGTATAGTCCTACAGTTCTTGTCCTATTCTATCATCTTATGTGTAGGTAATGTTGGCACACTTCCGTATTTATTTTATATTTCATGTCAAACTTAGACAAATCGCTGTCCGCACTTCGCAAAGAGACTACTTTAACTATCCATATTTCCAAAACCTAAGTTTTTACGTTAACTTGGTTGGTATAGTACTAAAGTTCTGGTTCTATTCTATCACCCTATATTTACGTAATGTTAGCACACTTCCGTATTTATTTTATATTTCATGTCAAACTTAGACAAATCGCTGACCGCACATCGCAAAGCGGCTAATTTAATCATCCATATTTCCAAAACCTAAGTTTTACGGTAACTCGGGTAGTATAGTCCTACAATTCTTGTCCTATTCTATCATCCTATGTTTACGTAATGTTGGCACACTTCCGTATTTATTTTTATTTCATGTCAAACTTAGACAAATCGCTGACCGCACATCGCAAAGTGGCTAATTCAATCACCCATATTTCCAAAACCAAAGTTTTTACGGTAACTTGGTTGGTATAATACTAAAGTTCTAGTTCTATTCTATCACCCTATGTGTACTTAATGTTGGCACACTTCCGTATTTATTTTATATTTAATGTCAAACTTAGACAAATCGTTAACCGCACATCGCAAAGCGACTACTTTAATCACCCATATTTCCAAAACCTAAGTTTTTTTGGTAACATGGGTAGTAAAGTAGAAAGGTTCTGGTACTATTCTATCATCCTATGTGTACGTCATGCTGGCACACTTCCGTATTTATTTTATATTTCATGTCAAACTAGGACAAATCGCTGTCCGCACTTCGCAAAGCGACTACTATAACTACTCATATTTCCAAAACGTATGTTTTTACGGAAATTTGGTTGGTATAATACTAAAGTTCTGGTTCTATTCTATCCCCCTATGTGTATGTAATGTTAGCACACTTCCATATTTATTTTATATTTCATGTCAAACTTAGACAAATCGCTGTCCGCACTTCGCAAAGAGACTACTTTAATCACTCATATTTCCAAAACTTAGTTTTTACGGTAACTTGGTTGGTATAATACTAAAGTTCTGGTTCTATTCTATCCCCCTATGTGTATGTAATGTTAGCACACTTTTTATATTTATTTCATATTTCATGTCAAACCTAGACAAATTGCTGTCCGCACATCGCAAAGCGACTACCTTAATCACCCATATTTCCAAAACCTAAGTTTTTACCGTAACTTGGGTGGTATAGTCCTACAGTTCTTGTCCTATTCTATCATCCTATGTCTACGTAATTTTGGCACACTTCCGTATTTATTTAATATTTCATGTCAAACTAAGACAAATCGCTGTCCGCACATCGCAAAGCGACTACCTTAACTACGCATATTTCCAAAACTTAGTTTTTATGGTAACTTGGTTGGTATAATACTAAAGTTCTGGTTCTATTCTATCCCCCTATGTGTATGTAATGTTAGCACACTTCCATATTTATTTTATATTTCATGTCAAACTTAGACAAATCGCCGTCCGCACTTCGCAAAGAGACTACTTTAATCACTCATATTTCCAAAACTTAGTTTTTACGGTAACTTGGTTGGTATAATACTAAAGTTCTGGTTCTATTCTATCCCCCTATGTGTATGTAATGTTAGCACACTTTTTATATTTATTTCATATTTCATGTCAAACCTAGACAAATTGCTGTCCGCACATCGCAAAGCGATTACCTTAATCACACATATTTTCAAAACCTAAGTTTTTATAGTAACTTGGGTGGTAAAGTACAAAGGTTCTGGTCCTATTCTATCATCCTATGTGTACGTAATGTTGGCACACTTCCGTATTTATTTTATATTTCATGTCAAACTTAGGCAAATCGCTGACCGCACATCGCAAAGCGGCTAATTTAATCACCCATATTTCCAAAATCTAAGTTTTACGGTAACTTAGGTTGTATAGTCCTACACTTCTTGTCCTATTCTATCATCTTATGTGTAGGTAATGTTGGCACACTTCCGTATTTATTTTATATTTCATGTCAAACTTAGACAAATCGCTGACCGCACATCGCAAAGTGGCTAATTCAATCACCCATATTTCCAAAACCAAAGTTTTTACGGTAACTTGGTTGGTATAATACTAAAGTTCTAGTTCTATTCTATCACCCTATGTGTACTTAATGTTGGCACACTTCCGTATTTATTTTATATTTCATGTCAAACTTAGACAAATCGTTAACCGCACATCGCAAAGCGGCTAATTTAATCATCCATATTTCCAAAACCTAAGTTTTACGGTACCTCGGGTGGTATAGTCCTACAATTCTTGTCCTATTCTATCATCCTATGTGTACGTAATGTTGGCACACTTCCGTATTTATTTTTATTTCATGTCAACTTAGACAAATCGCTGTCCGCACATCGCAAAGCGACTACTTTAATCACTCATATTTCCAAAACCTAAGTTTTTACGGTAACTTCGGTGGTATAATACTATATTTCTGGTACTATTCTATCACCCTATTTGTACGTCATAAATCCAGAATTCCGTATTTATTTTTATATTTTATTTTAAACTTAGACAAATCGCTGTCCGCACATCGCAAAGCGACTACTTTAATCACCCATATTTCCAAAACCTAAGTTTTTTTGGTAACATGGGTAGTAAAGTAGAAAGTTTCTGGTACTATTCTATCATCCTATGTGTACGTCATGCTGGCAAACTTCCGTATTTATTTTATATTTCATGTCAAACTTAGACAAATCGCTGTCCGCACTTCGCAAAGAGACTACTTTAATCACTCATATTTCCAAAACTTAGTTTTTACGGTAACTTGGTTGGTATAATACTAAAGTTCTGGTTCTATTCTATCCCCCTATGTGTATGTAATGTTAGCACACTTTTTATATTTATTTCATATTTCATGTCAAACCTAGACAAATTGCTGTCCGCACATCGCAAAGCGACTACCTTAATCACCCATATTTCCAAAACCTAAGTTTTTACCGTAACTTGGGTGGTATAGTCCTACAGTTCTTGTCCTATTCTATCATCCTATGTCTACGTAATTTTGGCACACTTCCGTATTTATTTAATATTTCATGTCAAACTAAGACAAATCGCTGTCCGCACATCGCAAAGCGACTACCTTAACTACGCATATTTCCAAAACTTAGTTTTTATGGTAACTTGGTTGGTATAATACTAAAGTTCTGGTTCTATTCTATCCCCCTATGTGTATGTAATGTTAGCACACTTCCATATTTATTTTATATTTCATGTCAAACTTAGACAAATCGCTGTCCGCACTTCGCAAAGAGACTACTTTAATCACTCATATTTCCAAAACTTAGTTTTTACGGTAACTTGGTTGGTATAATACTAAAGTTCTGGTTCTATTCTATCCCCCTATGTGTATGTAATGTTAGCACACTTTTTATATTTATTTCATATTTCATGTCAAACCTAGACAAATTGCTGTCCGCACATCGCAAAGCGATTACCTTAATCACACATATTTCCAAAACCTAAGTTTTTATAGTAACTTGGGTGGTAAAGTACAAAGGTTCTGGTCCTATTCTATCATCCTATGTGTACGTAATGTTGGCACACTTCCGTATTTATTTTATATTTCATGTCAAACTTAGGCAAATCGCTGACCGCACATCGCAAAGCGGCTAATTTAATCACCCATATTTCCAAAATCTAAGTTTTACGGTAACTTAGGTTGTATAGTCCTACAGTTCTTGTCCTATTCTATCATCTTATGTGTAGGTAATGTTGGCACACTTCCGTATTTATTTTATATTTCATGTCAAACTTAGACAAATCGCTGTCCGCACTTCGCAAAGAGACTACTTTAACTATCCATATTTCCAAAACCTAAGTTTTTACGTTAACTTGGTTGGTATAGTACTAAAGTTCTGGTTCTATTCTATCACCCTATATTTACGTAATGTTAGCACACTTCCGTATTTATTTTATATTTCATGTCAAACTTAGACAAATCGCTGACCGCACATCGCAAAGCGGCTAATTTAATCATCCATATTTCCAAAACCTAAGTTTTACGGTAACTCGGGTGGTATAGTCCTACAATTCTTGTCCTATTCTATCATCCTATGTTTACGTAATGTTGGCACACTTCCGTATTTATTTTTATTTCATGTCAAACTTAGACAAATCGCTGACCGCACATCGCAAAGTGGCTAATTCAATCACCCATATTTCCAAAACCAAAGTTTTTACGGTAACTTGGTTGGTATAATACTAAAGTTCTAGTTCTATTCTATCACCCTATGTGTACTTAATGTTGGCACACTTCCGTATTTATTTTATATTTAATGTCAAACTTAGACAAATCGTTAACCGCACATCGCAAAGCGACTACTTTAATCACCCATATTTCCAAAACCTAAGTTTTTACGGTAACTTCGGTGGTATAATACTATATTTCTGGTACTATTCTATCACCCTATTTGTACGTCATGTATCCAGAATTACGTATTTATTTTTATATTTTATGTTAAACTTAGACAAATCGCTGTCCGCACATCGCAAAGCGACTACTTTAATCACCCATATTTCCAAAACCTAAGTTTTTTTGGTAACATGGGTAGTAAAGTAGAAAGGTTCTGGTACTATTCTATCATCCTATGTGTACGTCATGCTGGCACACTTCCGTATTTATTTTATATTTCATGTCAAACTAGGACAAATCGCTGTCCGCACTTCGCAAAGCGACTACTATAACTACTCATATTTCCAAAACGTATGTTTTTACGGAAATTTGGTTGGTATAATACTAAAGTTCTGGTTCTATTCTATCCCCCTATGTGTATGTAATGTTAGCACACTTCCATATTTATTTTATATTTCATGTCAAACTTAGACAAATCGCTGTCCGCACTTCGCAAAGAGACTACTTTAATCACTCATATTTCCAAAACTTAGTTTTTACGGTAACTTGGTTGGTATAATACTAAAGTTCTGGTTCTATTCTATCCCCCTATGTGTATGTAATGTTAGCACACTTTTTATATTTATTTCATATTTCATGTCAAACCTAGACAAATTGCTGTCCGCACATCGCAAAGCGACTACCTTAATCACCCATATTTCCAAAACCTAAGTTTTTACCGTAACTTGGGTGGTATAGTCCTACAGTTCTTGTCCTATTCTATCATCCTATGTCTACGTAATTTTGGCACACTTCCGTATTTATTTAATATTTCATGTCAAACTAAGACAAATCGCTGTCCGCACATCGCAAAGCGACTACCTTAACTACGCATATTTCCAAAACTTAGTTTTTATGGTAACTTGGTTGGTATAATACTAAAGTTCTGGTTCTATTCTATCCCCCTATGTGTATGTAATGTTAGCACACTTCCATATTTATTTTATATTTCATGTCAAACTTAGACAAATCGCCGTCCGCACTTCGCAAAGAGACTACTTTAATCACTCATATTTCCAAAACTTAGTTTTTACGGTAACTTGGTTGGTATAATACTAAAGTTCTGGTTCTATTCTATCCCCCTATGTGTATGTAATGTTAGCACACTTTTTATATTTATTTCATATTTCATGTCAAACCTAGACAAATTGCTGTCCGCACATCGCAAAGCGATTACCTTAATCACACATATTTTCAAAACCTAAGTTTTTATAGTAACTTGGGTGGTAAAGTACAAAGGTTCTGGTCCTATTCTATCATCCTATGTGTACGTAATGTTGGCACACTTCCGTATTTATTTTATATTTCATGTCAAACTTAGGCAAATCGCTGACCGCACATCGCAAAGCGGCTAATTTAATCACCCATATTTCCAAAATCTAAGTTTTACGGTAACTTAGGTTGTATAGTCCTACACTTCTTGTCCTATTCTATCATCTTATGTGTAGGTAATGTTGGCACACTTCCGTATTTATTTTATATTTCATGTCAAACTTAGACAAATCGCTGACCGCACATCGCAAAGTGGCTAATTCAATCACCCATATTTCCAAAACCAAAGTTTTTACGGTAACTTGGTTGGTATAATACTAAAGTTCTAGTTCTATTCTATCACCCTATGTGTACTTAATGTTGGCACACTTCCGTATTTATTTTATATTTCATGTCAAACTTAGACAAATCGTTAACCGCACATCGCAAAGCGGCTAATTTAATCATCCATATTTCCAAAACCTAAGTTTTACGGTACCTCGGGTGGTATAGTCCTACAATTCTTGTCCTATTCTATCATCCTATGTGTACGTAATGTTGGCACACTTCCGTATTTATTTTTATTTCATGTCAACTTAGACAAATCGCTGTCCGCACATCGCAAAGCGACTACTTTAATCACTCATATTTCCAAAACCTAAGTTTTTACGGTAACTTCGGTGGTATAATACTATATTTCTGGTACTATTCTATCACCCTATTTGTACGTCATAAATCCAGAATTCCGTATTTATTTTTATATTTTATTTTAAACTTAGACAAATCGCTGTCCGCACATCGCAAAGCGACTACTTTAATCACCCATATTTCCAAAACCTAAGTTTTTTTGGTAACATGGGTAGTAAAGTAGAAAGTTTCTGGTACTATTCTATCATCCTATGTGTACGTCATGCTGGCAAACTTCCGTATTTATTTTATATTTCATGTCAAACTAGGACAAATCGCTGACCGCACTTCGCAAAGCGGCTAATTTAACCACCCATATTTCCAAAACCTAAGTTTTTACGGTAACTTGTTTGGTATAATACTAAAGTTCTGGTTCTATTCTATCATCCTATGTGTACGTAAAGTTAGCACACTTGCGTATTTATTTTATATTTTATGTCAAACTTAGACAAATCGCTGACCGCACATCGCAAAGTGGCTAATTTAATCACCCATTTTTCCAAAACCAAAGTTTTTATGGTAACTTGGTTGGTATAATACTAAAGTTCAGGTTCTATTCTGTCACCCTATGTGTACCTAATATTGGCACACTTCCATATTTATTTTATATTTCATGTCAAACTTAGACAAATCGCTGACCGCACATCGCAAAGCGGCTAATTTAATAACCCATATTTCCAAAACCTAAGTTTCAACGGTAACTTGGGTGGTATAGTCCTACAGTTCTTGTCCTATTCTATCATCCTATGTGTACGTAATGTTGGCACACTTCCGTATTTATTTTATATTTCATGTCAAACTTAGACAAATCGCTGTCCGCACATCGCAAAGCGACTACTTTAGTCAACCATATTTCCAAAACCTAAGTTTTTACGGTAAATTCGATGGTATAATTCTATATTTCTGGTCCTATTCTATCACCCTATGTCTACGTCATGTATCCCCAATTCCGTATTTATTTTGTATTTCATGTCAAACTAAGACAAAACGCTGTCCGCACTTCGCAAAGCGACTACTTTAACCACCCATATTTCCAAAACCTAAGTTTTTACATTAACTTCGGTGGTATAATGCTATATATCTGGTACTTTTCTATCACAATATGTGTACGTCATGTATCCACTCATCCGTATTTATTTTCATATTTCATGTTAAACTTAGACAAATCGCTGTCCGCACATCGAAAAACGACTACTTTAATCACCCATATTTCCAAAACCTAAGTTTTTACGGTAACTTCGGTGGTATAATACTATATTTCTGGTACTATTCTATCACCCTATTTGTACGTCATGTATCCAGAATTACGTATTTATTTTTATATTTTATGTTAAACTTAGACAAATCGCTGTCCGCACATCGCAAAGCGACTACTTTAATCACCCATATTTCCAAAACCTAAGTTTTTTTGGTAACATGGGTAGTAAAGTAGAAAGGTTCTGGTACTATTCTATCATCCTATGTGTACGTCATGCTGGCACACTTCCGTATTTATTTTATATTTCATGTCAAACTAGGACAAATCGCTGTCCGCACTTCGCAAAGCTACTACTATAACTACTCATATTTCCAAAACGTATGTTTTTACGGAAATTTGGTTGGTATAATACTAAAGTTCTGGTTCTATTCTATCCCCCTATGTGTATGTAATGTTAGCACACTTCCATATTTATTTTATATTTCATGTCAAACTTAGACAAATCGCTGTCCGCACTTCGCAAAGAGACTACTTTAATCACTCATATTTCCAAAACTTAGTTTTTACGGTAACTTGGTTGGTATAATACTAAAGTTCTGGTTCTATTCTATCCCCCTATGTGTATGTAATGTTAGCACACTTTTTATATTTATTTCATATTTCATGTCAAACCTAGACAAATTGCTGTCCGCACATCGCAAAGCGACTACCTTAATCACCCATATTTCCAAAACCTAAGTTTTTACCGTAACTTGGGTGGTATAGTCCTACAGTTCTTGTCCTATTCTATCATCCTATGTCTACGTAATTTTGGCACACTTCCGTATTTATTTTATATTTCATGTCAAACTAGGACAAATCGCTGTCCGCACATCGCAAAGCGACTACCTTAACTACGCATATTTCCAAAACTTAGTTTTTATGGTAACTTGGTTGGTATAATACTAAAGTTCTGGTTCTATTCTATCCCCCTATGTGTATGTAATGTTAGCACACTTCCATATTTATTTTATATTTCATGTCAAACTTAGACAAATCGCTGTCCGCACTTCGCAAAGAGACTACTTTAATCACTCATATTTCCAAAACTTAGTTTTTACGGTAACTTGGTTGGTATAATACTAAAGTTCTGGTTCTATTCTATCCCCCTATGTGTATGTAATGTTAGCACACTTTTTATATTTATTTCATATTTCATGTCAAACCTAGACAAATTGCTGTCCGCACATCGCAAAGCGATTACCTTAATCACACATATTTCCAAAACCTAAGTTTTTATAGTAACTTGGGTGGTAAAGTACAAAGGTTCTGGTCCTATTCTATCATCCTATGTGTACGTAATGTTGGCACACTTCCGTATTTATTTTATATTTCATGTCAAACTTAGGCAAATCGCTGACCGCACATCGCAAAGCGGCTAATTTAATCACCCATATTTCCAAAATCTAAGTTTTACGGTAACTTAGGTTGTATAGTCCTACACTTCTTGTCCTATTCTATCATCTTATGTGTAGGTAATGTTGGCACACTTCCGTATTTATTTTATATTTCATGTCAAACTTAGACAAATCGCTGACCGCACATCGCAAAGTGGCTAATTCAATCACCCATATTTCCAAAACCAAAGTTTTTACGGTAACTTGGTTGGTATAATACTAAAGTTCTAGTTCTATTCTATCACCCTATGTGTACTTAATGTTGGCACACTTCCGTATTTATTTTATATTTCATGTCAAACTTAGACAAATCGTTAACCGCACATCGCAAAGCGGCTAATTTAATCATCCATATTTCCAAAACCTAAGTTTTACGGTACCTCGGGTGGTATAGTCCTACAATTCTTGTCCTATTCTATCATCCTATGTGTACGTAATGTTGGCACACTTCCGTATTTATTTTTATTTCATGTCAACTTAGACAAATCGCTGTCCGCACATCGCAAAGCGACTACTTTAATCACTCATATTTCCAAAACCTAAGTTTTTACGGTAACTTCGGTGGTATAATACTATATTTCTGGTACTATTCTATCACCCTATTTGTACGTCATAAATCCAGAATTCCGTATTTATTTTTATATTTTATTTTAAACTTAGACAAATCGCTGTCCGCACATCGCAAAGCGACTACTTTAATCACCCATATTTCCAAAACCTAAGTTTTTTTGGTAACATGGGTAGTAAAGTAGAAAGTTTCTGGTACTATTCTATCATCCTATGTGTACGTCATGCTGGCACACTTCCGTATTTATTTTATATTTCATGTCAAACTAGGACAAATCGCTGACCGCACTTCGCAAAGCGGCTAATTTAACCACCCATATTTCCAAAACCTAAGTTTTTACGGTAACTTGTTTGGTATAATACTAAAGTTCTGGTTCTATTCTATCATCCTATGTGTACGTAAAGTTAGCACACTTGCGTATTTATTTTATATTTTATGTCAAACTTAGACAAATCGCTGACCGCACATCGCAAAGTGGCTAATTTAATCACCCATTTTTCCAAAACCAAAGTTTTTATGGTAACTTGGTTGGTATAATACTAAAGTTCAGGTTCTATTCTGTCACCCTATTTGTACCTAATATTGGCACACTTCCATATTTATTTTATATTTCATGTCAAACTTAGACAAATCGCTCACCGCACATCGCAAAGCGGCTAATTTAATAACCCATATTTCCAAAACCTAAGTTTCAACGGTAACTTGGGTGGTATAGTCCTACAGTTCTTGTCCTATTCTATCATCCTATGTGTACGTAATGTTGGCACACTTCCGTATTTATTTTATATTTCATGTCAAACTTAGACAAATCGCTGTCCGCACATCGCAAAGCGACTACTTTAGTCAACCATATTTCCATAACCTAAGTTTTTACGGTAAATTCGATGGTATAATTCTATATTTCTGGTCCTATTCTATCACCCTATGTCTACGTCATGTATCCCCAATTCCGTATTTATTTTGTATTTCATGTCAAACTAAGACAAAACGCTGTCCGCACTTCGCAAAGCGACTACTTTAACCACCCATATTTCCAAAACCTAAGTTTTTACATTAACTTCGGTGGTATAATGCTATATATCTGGTACTTTTCTATCACAATATGTGTACGTCATGTATCCACACATCCGTATTTATTTTCATATTTCATGTTAAACTTAGACAAATCGCTGTCCGCACATCGAAAAACGACTACTTTAATCACCCATATTTCCAAAACTTAAGTTTTTACGGTAACTTCGGTGGTATAATACTATATTTCTGGTACTATTCTATCACCCTATTTGTACGTCATGTATCCAGAATTCCGTATTTATTTTGTATTTCATGTCAAAATAAGACAAAACGCTGTCCGCACTTCGCAAAGCGACTACTTTAACCACCCATATTTCCAAAACCTAAGTTTTTACGGTAACTTCGGTGGTATAATACTATATTTCTGGTACTATTCTATCACCCTATTTGTACGTAACTTTGGCACACTTCCGTATATATTTAATATTTCATGTCAAACTAAGACAAATCGCTGTCCGCACTACGCAAAGCGACTACCTTAACTACGCATATTTCCAAAACTTAGTTTTTACGGTAACTTGGTTGGTATAATACTAAAGTTCTGGTTCTATTCTATCCCCCTATGTGTATGTAATGTTAGCACACTTCCATATTTATTTTATATTTCATGTCAAACTTAGACAAATCGCTAACCGCACTTCGCAAAGCGGCTAATTTAATCACCCATATTTCCAAAACCTAAGTTTTTATGGTAACTTGGGGGGTATAATACTAAAGTTCTGGTTCTATTCTATCACTCTATGTGTACCTAATGTTGGCACACTTCCGTATTTATTTTATATTTTATGTCAAACTTAGACAAATCGCTGACCGCACATCGCAAAGTGGCTAATTTAATCACCCATTTTTCCAAAACCTAAGTTTTTACGGTAACTTCGGTGGTATAATTCTATATTTCTGGTCCTATTCTCTCACCATATGTCTACGTCATGTATCCCCAATTCCGTATTTATTTTGTATTTCATGTCAAACTAAGACAAAACGCTGTCCGCACTTCGCAAAGCGACTACTTTAACCACCCATATTTCCAAAACCTAAGTTTTTACGGTAACTTCGGAGGTATAATACTATATTTCTGGTACTATTCTATCACCCTATGTGTACGTCATGTATCCACACATCCGTATTTATTTTTATATTTCATGTTAAACTTAGACAAATCGCTGTCCGCACATCGCAAAACGACTACTTTAATCACTCATATTTCCAAAACTTAGTTTTTACGGTAACTTGGTTGGTATAATACTAAAGTTCTGGTTCTATTCTATCCCCCTATGTGTATGTAATGTTAGCACACTTTTTATATTTATTTCATATTTCATGTCAAACCTAGACAAATTGCTGTCCGCACATCGCAAAGCGACTACCTTAATCACACATATTTCCAAAACCTAAGTTTTTATAGTAACTTGGGTGGTAAAGTACAAAGGTTCTGGTCCTATTCTATCATCCTATGTGTACGTAATGTTGGCACACTTCCGTATTTATTTTATATTTCATGTCAAACTTAGGCAAATCGCTGACCGCACATCGCAAAGCGGCTAATTTAATCACCCATATTTCCAAAATCTAAGTTTTACGGTAACTTAGGTTGTATAGGCTACAGTTCTTGTCCTATTCTATCATCTTATGTGTAGGTAATGTTGGCACACTTCCGTATTTATTTTATATTTCATGTCAAACTTAGACAAATCGCTGTCCGCACTTCGCAAAGAGACTACTTTAACTACCCATATTTCCAAAACCTAAGTTTTTACGTTAACTTGGTTGGTATAATACTAAAGTTCTGGTTCTATTCTATCACCCTATATTTACGTAATGTTAGCACACTTCCGTATTTATTTTATATTTCATGTCAAACTTAGACAAATCGCTGACCGCACATTGCAAAGTGGCTAATTCAATCACCCATATTTCCAAAACCAAAGTTTTTACTGTAACTTGGTTGGTATAATACTAAAGTTCTAGTTCTATTCTATCACCCTATGTGTACTTAATGTTGGCACACTTCCGTATTTATTTTATATTTCATGTCAAACTTAGACAAATCGTTAACCGCACATCGCAAAGCGGCTAATTTAATCATCCATATTTCCAAAACCTAAGTTTTACGGTAACTCGGGTGGTATAGTCCTACAATTCTTGTCCTATTCTATCATCCTATGTGTACGTAATGTTGGCACACTTCCGTATTTATTTTTATTTCATGTCAACTTAGACAAATCGCTGTCCGCACATCGCAAAGCGACTACTTTAATTACCCATATTTCCAAAACCTAAGTTTTTTTGGTAACTTGGGTAGTAAAGTAGAAAGGTTCTGGTACTATTCTATCATCCTATGTGTACGTCATGCTGGCACACTTCCGTATTTATTTTATATTTCATGTCAAACTAGGACAAATCGCTGACCGCACTTCGCAAAGCGGCTAATTTAACCACCCATATTTCCAAAACCTAAGTTTTTACGGTAACTTGTTTGGTATAATACTAAAGTTCTGGTTCTATTCTATCATCCTATGTGTACGTAAAGTTAGCACACTTGCGTATTTATTTTATATTTTATGTCAAACTTAGACAAATCGCTGACCGCACATCGCAAAGTGGCTAATTTAATCACCCATTTTTCTAAAACCAAAGTTTTTATGGTAACTTGGTTGGTATAATACTAAAGTTCTGGTTCTATTCTGTCACCCTATGTGTACCTAATATTGGCACACTTCCATATTTATTTTATATTTCATGTCAAACTTAGACAAATCGCTGACCGCACATCGCAAAGCGGCTAATTTAATAACCCATATTTCCAAAACCTAAGTATTAACGGTAACTTGGGTGGTATAGTCCTACAGTTCTTGTCCTATTCTATCATCCTATGTGTACGTAATGTTGGCACACTTCCGTATTTATTTTATATTTCATGTCAAACTTAGACAAATCGCTGTCCGCACATCGCAAAGCGACTACTTTAGTCAACCATATTTCCAAAACCTAAGTTTTTACGGTAAATTCGATGGTATAATTCTATATTTCAGGTCCTATTCTATCACCCTATGTCTACGTCATGTATCCCCAATTCCGTATTTATTTTGTATTTCATGTCAAACTAAGACAAAACGCTGTCCGCACTTCGCAAAGCGACTACTTTAACCACCCATATTTCCAAAACCTAAGTTTTTACATTAACTTCGGTGGTATAATGCTATATATCTGGTACTATTCTATCACAATATGTGTACGTCATGTATCCACACATCCGTATTTATTTTCATATTTCATGTCAAACCTAGACAAATTGCTGTCCGCACATCGCAAAGCGACTACCTTAATCACCCATATTTCCAAAACCTAAGTTTTTACCGTAACTTGGGTGTTATAGTCCTACAGTTCTTATCCTATTCTATCATCCTATGTCTACGTAATTTTGGCACACTTCCGTATTTATTTAATATTTCATGTCAAACTAAGACAAATCGCTGTCCGCACATCGCAAAGCGACTACCTTAACTACGCATATTTCCAAAACTTAGTTTTTACGGTAACTTGGTTGGTATTATACTAAAGTTCCGGTTCTATTCTATCCCCCTATGTGTATGTAATGTTAGCACACTTCCATATTTATTTTATATTTCATGTCAAACTTAGACAAATCGCTGTCCGCACTTCGCAAAGAGACTACTTTAATCACTCATATTTCCAAAACTTAGTTTTTACGGTAACTTGGTTGGTATAATACTAAAGTTCTGGTTCTATTCTATCCCCCTATGTGTATGTAATGTTAGCACACTTTTTATATTTATTTCATATTTCATGTCAAACCTAGACAAATTGCTGTCCGCACATCGCAAAGCGATTACCTTAATCAAACATATTTCCAAAACCTAAGTTTTTATAGTAACTTGGGTGGTAAAGTACAAAGGTTCTGGTCCTATTCTATCATCCTATGTGTACGTAATGTTGGCACACTTCCGTATTTATTTTATATTTCATGTCAAACTTAGGCAAATCGCTGACCGCACATCGCAAAGCGGCTAATTTAATCACCCGTATTTCCAAAATCTAAGTTTTACGGTAACTTAGGTTGTATAGTCCTACAGTTCTTGTCCTAATCTATCATCTTATGTGTAGGTAATGTTGGCACACTTCCGTATTTGTTTTATATTTCATGTCAAACTTAGACAAATCGCTGTCCGCACTTCGCAAAGAGACTACTTTAACTACCCATATTTCCAAAACCTAAGTTTTTACGTTAACTTGGTTGGTATAATACTAAAGTTCTGGTTCTATTCTATCACCCTATATTTACGTAATGTTAGCACACTTCCGTATTTATATTATATTTCATGTCAAACTTAGACAAATCGCTGACCGCACATCGCAAAGTGGCTAATTCAATCACCCATATTTCCAAAACCAAAGTTTTTACGGTAACTTGGTTGGTATAATACTAAAGTTCTAGTTCTATTCTATCACCCTATGTGTACTTAATGTTGGCACACTTCCGTATTTATTTTATATTTCATGTCAAACTATGACAAATCGTTAACCGCACATCGCAAAGCGGCTAATTTAATCATCCATATTTCCAAAACCTAACTTTTACGGTAACTCGGGTTGTATAGTCCTACAATTCTTGTCCTATTCTATCATCCTATGTATACGTAATGTTGGCACACTTCCGTATTTATTTTTATTTCATGTCAACTTAGACAAATCGCTGTCCGCACATCGCAAAGCGACTACTTTAATCACCCATATTTCCAAAACCTAAGTTTTTACGGTAACTTCGGTGGTATAATACTATATTTTTGGTACTATTCTATCACCCTTTTTGTACGTCATGTATCCAGAATTCCGTATTTATTTTTATATTTTATGTTAAACTTAGACAAATCGCTGTACGCACATCGCAAAGCGACTACTTTAATCACCCATATTTCCAAAACCTAAGTTTTTTTGGTAACATGAGTAGTAAAGTAGAAAGGTTCTGGTACTATTCTATCATCCTATGTGTACGTCATGCTGGCACACTACCGTATTTATTTTATATTTCATGTCAAACTAGGACAAATCGCTGACCGCACTTCGCAAAGCGGCTAATTTAACCACCCATATTTCCAAAACCAAAGTTTTTATGGTAACTTGGTTGGTATAATACTAATGTTCAGGTTCTATTCTGTCACCTTATGTGTACCTAATATTGGCACACTTCCATATTTATTTTATATTTCATGTCAAACTTAGACAAATCGCTGACCGCACATCGCAAAGCGGCTAATTTAATAACCCATATTTCCAAAACCTAAGTTTTAACGGTAACTTGGGTGGTATAGTCCTACAGTTCTTGTCCTATTCTATCATCCTATGTGTACGTAATGTTGGCACACTTCCGTATTTATTTTATATTTCATGTCAAACTTAGACAAATCGCTGTCCGCACATCGCAAAGCGACTACTTTAGTCAACCATATTTCCAAAACCTAAGTTTTTACGGTAAATTCGATGGTATAATTCTATATTTCTGGTCCTATTCTATCACCCTATGTCTACGTCATGTATCCCCAATTCCGTATTTATTTTGTATTTCATGTCAAACTAAGAAAAAATGCTGTCCGCACTTCGCAAAGCGACTACTTTAACCACCCATATTTCCAAAACCTAAGTTTTTACATTAACTTCGGTGGTATAATGCTATATATCTGGTACTATTCTATCACAATATGTGTACGTCATGTATCCACACATCCGTATTTATTTTCATATTTCATAATAAACTTAGACAAATCGCTGTCCGCACATCGAAAAACGACTACTTTAATCACCCATATTTCCAAAACCTAAGTTTTTACAGTAACTTTGGTGGTATAATACTATATTTCTGGTACTATTCTATCACCCTATTTGTACGTCATGTATCCAGAATTCCGTATTTATTTTGTATTTCATGTCAAAATAAGACAAAACGCTGTCCGCACTTCGCAAAGCGACTACTTTAACCACCCATATTTCCAAAACCTAAGTTTTTACGGTAACTTCGGTGGTATAATACTATATTTCTGGTACTATTCTATCACCCTATTTGTACGTAACTTTGGCACACTTCCGAATATATTTAATATTTCATGTCAAACTAAGACAAATCGCTGTCCGCACAACGCAAAGCGACTACCTTAACTACGCATATTTCCAAAACTTAGTTTTTACGGTAACTTGGTTGGTATAATACTAAAGTTCTGGTTCTATTCTATCCCCCTATGTGTATGTAATGTTAGCACACTTCCATATTTATTTTATATTTCATGTCAAACTTAGACAAATCGCTAACCGCACTTCGCAAAGCGGCTAATTTAATCACCCATATTTCCAAAACCTAAGTTTTTATGGTATCTTGGGGGGTATAATACTAAAGTTCTGGTTCTATTCTATCACTCTATGTGTACCTAATGTTGGCACACTTCCGTATTTATTTTATATTTTATGTCAAACTTAGACAAATCGCTGACCGCACATCGCAAAGTGGCTAATTTAATCACCCATTTTTCCAAAACCAAAGTTTTTACGGTAACTTGGTTGGTATAATACTAAAGTTCTGGTTCTATTCTATCACCCTATGTGTACCTAATATTGGCACACTTCCATATTTATTTTATATTTCATGTCAAACTTAGAAAAATCACTGACCGCACATCGCAAAGCGGCTAATTTAATCACCCATATTTCCAAAACCTAAGTTTTAACGGTAACTTGGGTGGTATAGTCCTACAGTTCTTGTCCTATTCTATCATCCTATGTGTACGTAATGTTGGCACACTTCCGTATTTATTTTATATTTCATGTCAAACTTAGACAAATCGCTGTCCGCACTTCGCAAAGCGACTACTTTTACTACCATATTTCCAAAACCTAAGTTTTTACGGAAATTTGGTTGGTATAATACTAAAGTTCTGTTTCTATTCTATCACCCTATGTGTATGTAATGTTTGCACACTTCCATATTTATTTTATATTTCATGTCAAACTTTGACAAATCGTTAACCGCACATCGCAAAGCGGCTAATTTAATTACCCATATTTCCAAAACCTAAGTTTTTACGGTAACTTGGGTGGTATAGTCCTACAGTTCTTGTCCTATTCTATCATCCTAAGTGTACGTCATGTTGGCACACTTCCGTTTTTTTTTATATTTCATGTCAAAATTTGACAAATCGTGGTCCGCACATCGCAAAGCGACTACTTTACTCACCCATATTTCCAAAACCTAAGTTTTTTTGGTAGCATGGGTAGTAAAGTACAAAGGTTCTGGTACTATTCTATCATCCTATGTGTACGTCATGTTGGCACACTTCCGTATTTATTTTATATTTCATGTCAAACTAGGACAAATCGCTGACCGCACTTCGCAAAGCGGCTACTTTAACCACCCATATTTCCAAAACCTAAGTTTTACGGTAACTTGTTTGGTATAATACTAAAGTTCTGGTTCTATTCTATCATCCTATGTGTACGTAAAGTTAGCACACTTGCGTATTTATTTTATATTTTATGTCAAACTTAGACAAATCGATGACCTCACATCGCAAAGTGGCTAATTTAATCACCCATTTTTCCAAAACCTAAGTTTTTACGGTAACTTCGGTGGTATAATTCTATATTTCTGGTCCTATTCTATCACCATATGTCTACGTCATGTATCCCCAATTCCGTATTTATTTTGTATTTCATGTCAAACTAAGACAAAACGCTGTCCGCACTTCGCAAAGCGACTACTTTAACCACCCTTATTTCCAAAACCTAAGTTTTTACGGTAACTTCGGTGGTATAATACTATATTTCTGGTACTATTCTATCACCCTATGTGTACGTCATGTATCCACACATCCGTATTTATTTTTATATTTCATGTTAAACTTAGACAAATCGCTGTCCGCACATCGAAAAACGACTACTTTAATCACCCATATTTCCAAAACCTAAGTTTTTACGGTAACTTCGGTGGTATAATACTATATTTCTGGTACTATTCTATCACCCTATTTGTACGTCATGTATCCAGAATTCCGTATTTATTTTGTATTTCATGTCAAACTAAGACAAAACGCTGTCCGCACTTCGCAAAGCGACTACTTTAACCACCCATATTTCCAAAACCTACGTTTTTACGGTAACTTCGGTGGTATAATACTATATTTCTGGTACTATTCTATCACCCTATTTGTACGTAACCTTGGCACACTTCCGTATATATTTAATATTTCATGTCAAACTAAGACAAATCGCTGTCCGCACATCGCAAAGCGACTACCTTAACTACGCATATTTCCAAAACTTAGTTTTTACGGTAACTTGGTTGGTATAATACTAAAGTTCTGGTACTATTCTATCCCCCTATGTGTATGTAATGTTAGCACACTTCCATATTTATTTTATATTTCATGTCAAACTTAGACAAATCGCTAACCGCACTTCGCAAAGCGGCTAATTTAATCACCCATATTTCCAAAACCTAAGTTTTTATGGTAACTTGGGGGGTATAATACTAAAGTTCTGGTTCTATTCTATCACTCTATGTGTACCTAATGTTGGCACACTTCCGTATTTATTTTATATTTCATGTCAAACTTAGAGAAGTCGGTGACCGCACATCGCAAAGCAGCTGATTTAATCACCCATATTTCCAAAACCTAAGTTTTTACGGTAACTTCGGTGGTATAATTCTATATTTCTGGTACTATTCTATCACAATATGTGTACGTCATGTATCCACACATCCGTATTTATTTTTATATTTCATGTTAAACTTAGAGAAATCGCTGTCCGCACATCGCAAAACGACTACTTTAATCACCCATATTTCCAAAACCTAAGTTTTTACGGTAACTTCGGTGGTATAATACTATATTTCTGGTACTATTCTATCACCCTACTTGTACGTCATGTATCCAGAATTCCGTATTTATTTTTATATTTCATGTCAAACCTAGACAAATTGCTGTCCGCACATCGCAAAGCGACTACCTTAATCACCCATATTTCCAAAACCTAAGTTTTTATGGTAACTTGGGTGGTAAAGTACAATGGTTCTGGTCCTATTCTATCATCCTATGTGTACGTAATGTTGGCACACTTCCGTATTTATTTAATATTTCATGTCAAAATAAGACAAATCGCTGTCCGCACATCGCAAAGCGAATAATTTAACCACCCATATTTCCAAAACCTAAGTTTTTACGGTAACTTGGGTGGTATAGTCCTACAGTTCTTGTCCTATTCTATCATCCTATGTCTACGTAATTTTGGCATACTTTCGTATCTATTTAATATTTCATGTCAAACTTAGACAAGTCGCTGACCGCACATCGCAAAGCAGCTGATTTAATCACCCATATTTCCAAAACCTAAGTTTTTACGGTAAATTGGTTGGTATAATGCTAAAGTTCTGGTTCTATTCTATCCCCCTATGTGTATGTAATGTTAGCACACTTCCATATTTATTTTATATTTCATGTCAAATTTAGACAAATCGCTAACCGCACATCGCAAAGCGGCTAATTTAATCACCCATATTTCCAAAACCTAAGTTTTTACGGTAACTTAGGTTGTATAGTCCTACAGTTCTTGTCCTATTCTATCATCTTATGTGTAGGTAATGTTGGCACACTTCCGTATTTATTTTATATTTCATGTCAAACTTAGACAAATCGCTGTCCGCACTTCGCAAAGAGACTACTTTAACTACCCATATTTCCAAAACCTAAGTTTTTACGTTAACTTGGTTGGTATAATACTAAAGTTCTGGTTCTATTCTATCACCCTATATTTACGTAATGTTAGCACACTTCCTTATTTATTTTATATTTCATGTCAAACTTAGACAAATCGCTGACCGCACATCGCAAAGTGGCTAATTCAATCACCCATATTTCCAAAACCAAAGTTTTTACGGTAACTTGGTTGGTATAATACTAAAGTTCTAGTTCTATTCTATCACCCTATTTGTACTTAATGTTGGCACACTTCCGTATTTATTTTATATTTCATGTTAAACTTAGAGAAATCGCTGTCCGCACATCGCAAAGCGACTGCTTTAATCACCCATATTTCCAAAACCTAAGTTTTTACGGTAACTTCGGTGGTATAATACTATATTTCTGGTACTATTCTATCACCCTATTTGTACGTTATGTATCCAGAATTCCGTATTTATTTTTATATTTTATGTTAAACTTAGACAAATCGCTGTCCGCACATCGCAAAGCGACTACTTTAATCACCCATATATCCAAAACCTAAGTTTTTACGGTAACTTCGGTGGTATAATACTATATTTCTGGTACTATTTTATCACCGTATTTGTACGTAATGTATCCAGAATTCCGTATTTATTTTTATATTTCATGTCAAACCTAGACAAATTGCTGTCCGCACATCGCAAAGCGACTACTTTAATCACCCATATTTCCAAAACCTAAGTTTTTTTGGTAACATGGGTAGTAAAGTAGAAAGGTTCTGGTACTATTCTATCATCCCATGTGTACGTCATGTTGGCACACTTCCGTATTTATTTTATATTTCATGTCAAACTAGGACAAATCGCTGACCGCACTTCGCAAAGCGGCTAATTTAACCACCCATATTTCCAAAACCTAAGTTTTTACGGTAACTTCGGTGGTATAATACTAAAGTTCTGGTTCTATTCTGTCACCCTATGTGTACCTAATATTGGCACACTTCCATATTTATTTTATATTTCATGTCAAACTTAGACAAATCGCTGACCGCACATCGCAAAGCGGCTAATTTAATCACCCATATTTCCAAAACCTAAGTTTTAACGGTAACTTGGGTGGTATAGTCCTACAGTTCTTGTCCTATTCTATCATCCTATGTGTACGTAATGTTGGCACACTTCCGTATTTATTTTATATTTCATGTCAAACTTAGACAAATCGCTATCCGCACATCGCAAAGCGACTACTTTAGTCAACCATATTTCCAAAACCTAAGTTTTTACGGTAACTTCGGTGGTATAATTCTATATTTCTGGTCCTATTCTATCACCCTATGTCTACGTCATGTATCCCAAATTCCGTATTTATTTTGTATTTCATGTCAAACTAAGACAAAACGCTGTCCGCTCTTCGCAAAGCGACTACTTTAACCACCCATATTTCCAAAACCTAAGTTTTTACGGTAACTTCGGTGGTATAATACTATATATCTGGTACTATTCTATCACAATATGTGTACGTCATGTATCCACACATCCGTATTTATTTTTATATTTCATGTTAAACTTAGACAAATCGCTGTCCGCACATTGAAAAACGACTAATTTAATCACCCATATTTCCAAAACCTAAGTTTTTATGGTAACTTCGGTGGTATAATACTATATTTCTGGTACTATTCTATCACCCTATTTGTACGTCATGTATCCAGAATTCCGTATTCATTTTGTATTTCATGTCAAACTAAGACAAAACGCTGTCCGCACTTCGCAAAGCGACTACTTTAACCACCCATATTTCCAAAACCTAAGTTTTTACGGTAACTTCGGTGGTATAATTCTATATTTCTGGTCCTATTCTATCACCCTATGTCTACGTCATGTATCCCAAATTCCGTATATATTTAATATTTCATGTCAAACTAAGACAAATCGCTGTCCGCACATCGCAAAGCGACTACCTTAACTACGCATATTTCCAAAACTTAGTTTTTACGGTAACTTGGTTGGTATAATACTAAAGTTCTGGTTCTATTCTATCACTCTATGTGTACCTAATGTTAGCACACTTCCGTATTTATTTTATATTTCATGTCAAACTTAGACAAGTCGGTGACCGCACATCGCAAAGCAGCTGATTTAATCACCCATATTTCCAAAACCTAAGTTTTTACGGTAACTTCGGTGGTATAATTCTATATTTCTGGTACTATTCTATCACCCTATTTGTACGTAACTTTGGCACACTTCCGTATATATTTAATATTTCATGTCAAACTAAGACAAATCGCTGTCCGCACATCGCAAAACGACTACTTTAATCACCCATATTTCCAAAACCTAAGTTTTTACGGTAACTTCGGTGGTATAATACTATATTTCTGGTACTATTCTATCACCCTATTTGTACGTCATGTATCCAGAATTCCGTATTTATTTTGATATTTCATGTCAAAACTAGACAAATTGCTGTCCGCACATCGCAAAGCGACTACCTTAATCATCCATATTTCCAAAACCTAAGTTTTTATGGTAACTTGGGTGGTAAAGTACAATGGTTCTGGTCCTATTCTATCATCCTATGTGTACGTAATGTTGGCACACTTCCGTATTTATTTAATATTTCATGTCAAACTAAGACAAATCTCTGTCCGCACATCGCAAAGCGAATACTTTAACCACCCATATTTCCAAAACCTAAGTTTTTACGGTAACTTGGGTGGTATAGTCCTACAGTTCTTGTCCTATTCTATCATCCTATGTGTAGGTAATGTTGGCACACTTCCGTATTTATTTAATATTTCATGTCAAACTAAGACAAATCGCTGTCCGCACATCGCAAAGCGACTACCTAACTACGCATATTTCCAAAACTTAGTTTTTACGGTAACTTGGTTGGTATAATGCTAAAGTTCTGGTTTTATTCTATCCCCCTTTGTGTATGTAATGTTAGCACACTTCCAAATTTATTTTATATTTCATGTCAAACTTAGACAAATCGCTAACCGCACATCGCAAAGCGGCTAATTTAATCACCCATATTTCCAAAACCTAAGTTTTTACGGTAACTTGGCGGGTATAGTTCTACAGTTCTTGTCTATTCTATCATCCTAAGTGTACGTAATGTTGGCACACTTCTTTATTTATTTAATATTTCATGTCAAACTTAGACAAGTCGCTGACCGCACATCGCAAAGCAGCTGATTTAATCACCCATATTTCCAAAACCTAAGTTTTTACGGTAACTTGGGGGGTATAATACTAAAGTTCTGGTTCTATTCTATCACTCTATGTGTACCTAATGTTGGCACACTTCCGTATTTATTTTATATTTCATGTAAAACTTAGACAAGTCGCTGACCGCACATCGCAAAGCAGCTGATTTAATCACCCATATTTCCAAAACCAAAGTTTTTACGGTAACTTGGGTGGTATAGTCCTACAGTTCTTGTCCTATTCTATCATCCTATGTGTAGGTAATGTTGGCACACTTCCGTATTTATTTAATATTTCATGTCAAACTAAGACAAATCGCTGTCCGCACATCGCAAAGCGACTACCTAACTACGCATATTTCCAAAACTTAGTTTTTACGGTAACTTGGTTGGTATAATGCTAAAGTTCTGGTTCTATTCTATCCCCCTATGTGTATGTAATGTTAGCACACTTCCATATTTATTTTATATTTCATGTCAAATTTAGACAAATCGCTAACCGCACATCGCAAAGCGGCTAATTTAATCACCCATATTTCCAAAACCTAAGTTTTTACGGTAACTTGGCGGGTATAGTTCTACAGTTCTTGTCCTATTCTATCATCCTAAGTGTACGTAATGTTGGCACACTTCTTTATTTATTTTATATTTCATGTAAAACTTAGACAAATCGCTGACCGCACATCGCAAAGCGGCTAATTTAATCACCCATATTTCCAAAACCTAAGTTTTTACGGTAACTTCGGTGGTATAATACTATATTTCTGGTACTATTTTATCACCGTATTTGTACGTAATGTATCCAGAATTCCGTATTTATTTTTATATTTCATGTCAAACCTAGACAAATTGCTGTCCGCACATCGCAAAGCGACTACTTTAATCACCCATATTTCCAAAACCTAAGTTTTTTTGGTAACATGGGTAGTAAAGTAGAAAGGTTCTGGTACTATTCTATCATCCCATGTGTACGTCATGTTGGCACACTTCCGTATTTATTTTATATTTCATGTCAAACTAGGACAAATCGCTGACCGCACTTCGCAAAGCGGCTAATTTAACCACCCATATTTCCAAAACCTAAGTTTTTACGGTAACTTCGGTGGTATAATACTAAAGTTCTGGTTCTATTCTGTCACCCTATGTGTACCTAATATTGGCACACTTCCATATTTATTTTATATTTCATGTCAAACTTAGACAAATCGCTGACCGCACATCGCAAAGCGGCTAATTTAATCACCCATATTTCCAAAACCTAAGTTTTAACGGTAACTTGGGTGGTATAGTCCTACAGTTCTTGTCCTATTCTATCATCCTATGTGTACGTAATGTTGGCACACTTCCGTATTTATTTTATATTTCATGTCAAACTTAGACAAATCGCTATCCGCACATCGCAAAGCGACTACTTTAGTCAACCATATTTCCAAAACCTAAGTTTTTACGGTAACTTCGGTGGTATAATTCTATATTTCTGGTCCTATTCTATCACCCTATGTCTACGTCATGTATCCCAAATTCCGTATTTATTTTGTATTCCATGTCAAACTAAGACAAAACGCTGTCCGCTCTTCGCAAAGCGACTACTTTAACCACCCATATTTCCAAAACCTAAGTTTTTACGGTAACTTCGGTGGTATAATACTATATATCTGGTACTATTCTATCACAATATGTGTACGTCATGTATCCACACATCCGTATTTATTTTTATATTTCATGTTAAACTTAGACAAATCGCTGTCCGCACATTGAAAAACGACTAATTTAATCACCCATATTTCCAAAACCTAAGTTTTTATGGTAACTTCGGTGGTATAATACTATATTTCTGGTACTATTCTATCACCCTATTTGTACGTCATGTATCCAGAATTCCGTATTCATTTTGTATTTCATGTCAAACTAAGACAAAACGCTGTCCGCACTTCGCAAAGCGACTACTTTAACCACCCATATTTCCAAAACCTAAGTTTTTACGGTAACTTCGGTGGTATAATTCTATATTTCTGGTCCTATTCTATCACCCTATGTCTACGTCATGTATCCCAAATTCCGTATATATTTAATATTTCATGTCAAACTAAGACAAATCGCTGTCCGCACATCGCAAAGCGACTACCTTAACTACGCATATTTCCAAAACTTAGTTTTTACGGTAACTTGGTTGGTATAATACTAAAGTTCTGGTTCTATTCTATCACTCTATGTGTACCTAATGTTAGCACACTTCCGTATTTATTTTATATTTCATGTCAAACTTAGACAAGTCGGTGACCGCACATCGCAAAGCAGCTGATTTAATCACCCATATTTCCAAAACCTAAGTTTTTACGGTAACTTCGGTGGTATAATTCTATATTTCTGGTACTATTCTATCACCCTATTTGTACGTACCTTTGGCATACTTCCGTATATATTTAATATTTCATGTCAAACTAAGACAAATCGCTGTCCGCACATCGCAAAACGACTACTTTAATCACCCATATTTCCAAAACCTAAGTTTTTACGGTAACTTCGGTGGTATAATACTATATTTCTGGTACTATTCTATCACCCTATTTGTACGTCATGTATCCAGAATTCCGTATTTTTTTTATTTCATGTCAAAACTAGACAAATTGCTGTCCGCACATCGCAAAGCGACTACCTTAATCATCCATATTTCCAAAACCTAAGTTTTTATGGTAACTTGGGTGGTAAAGTACAATGGTTCTGGTCCTATTCTATCATCCTATGTGTACGTAATGTTGGCACACTTCCGTATTTTTTTAATATTTCATGTCAAACTAAGACAAATCTCTCTCCGCACATCGCAAAGCGAATACTTTAACCACCCATATTTCCAAAACCTAAGTTTTTACGGTAACTTGGGTGGTATAGTCCTACAGTTCTTGTCCTATTCTATCATCCTATGTCTACGTAATTTTGGCACACTTCCGTATTTATTTAATATTTCATGTTAAACTTAGACAAGTCGCTGACCGCACATCGCAAAGCAGCTGATTTAATCACCCATATTTCCAAAACCTAAGTTTTTACGGTAACTTGGGGGGTATAATACTAAAGTTCTGGTTCTATTCTATCACTCTATGTGTACCTAATGTTGGCACACTTCCGTATTTATTTTATATTTCATGTAAAACTTAGACAAGTCGCTGACCGCACATCGCAAAGCAGCTGATTTAATCACCCATATTTCCAAAACCAAAGTTTTTACGGTAACTTGGGTGGTATAGTCCTACAATTCTTGTCCTATTCTATCATCCTATGTGTAGGTAATGTTGGCACACTTCCGTATTTATTTAATATTTCATGTCAAACTAAGACAAATCGCTGTCCGCACATCGCAAAGCGACTACCTAACTACGCATATTTCCAAAACTTAGTTTTTACGGTAACTTGGTTGGTATAATGCTAAAGTTCTGGTTTTATTCTATCCCCCTTTGTGTATGTAATGTTAGCACACTTCCATATTTATTTTATATTTCATGTCAAACTTAGACAAATCGCTAACCGCACATCGCAAAGCGGCTTATTTAATCACCCATATTTCCAAAACCTAAGTTTTTACGGTAACTTGGCGGGTATAGTTCTACAGTTCTTGTCTATTCTATCATCCTAAGTGTACGTAATGTTGGCACACTTCTTTATTTATTTAATATTTCATGTCAAACTTAGACAAGTCGCTGACCGCACATCGCAAAGCAGCTGATTTAATCACCCATATTTCCAAAACCTAAGTTTTTACGGTAACTTGGGGGGTATAATACTAAAGTTCTGGTTCTATTCTATCACTCTATGTGTACCTAATGTTGGCACACTTCCGTATTTATTTTATATTTCATGTAAAACTTAGACAAGTCGCTGACCGCACATCGCAAAGCAGCTGATTTAATCACCCATATTTCCAAAACCAAAGTTTTTACGGTAACTTGGGTGGTATAGTCCTACAGTTCTTGTCCTATTCTATCATCCTATGTGTAGGTAATGTTGGCACACTTCCGTATTTATTTAATATTTCATGTCAAACTAAGACAAATCGCTGTCCGCACATCGCAAAGCGACTACCTAACTACGCATATTTCCAAAACTTAGTTTTTACGGTAACTTGGTTGGTATAATGCTAAAGTTCTGGTTCTATTCTATCCCCCTATGTGTATGTAATGTTAGCACACTTCCATATTTATTTTATATTTCATGTCAAATTTAGACAAATCGCTAACCGCACATCGCAAAGCGGCTAATTTAATCACCCATATTTCCAAAACCTAAGTTTTTACGGTAACTTGGCGGGTATAGTTCTACAGTTCTTGTCCTATTCTATCATCCTAAGTGTACGAAATGTTGGCACACTTCTTTATTTATTTTATATTTCATGTAAAACTTAGACAAATCGCTGACCGCACATCGCAAAGCGGCTAATTTAATCACCCATATTTCCAAAACCTAAGTTTTTACGGTAACTTAGGTTGTATAGTCCTACAGTTCTTGTCCTATTCTATCATCTTATGTGTAGGTAATTTTGGCACACTTCCGTATTTATTTTATATTTCATGTCAAACTTAGACAAATCGCTGTCCGCACTTCGCAAAGAGACTACTTTAACTACCTATATTTCCGAAACCTAAGTTTTTACGTTAACTTGGTTAGTATAATACTAAAGTTCTGTTTCTATTCTGTCACCCTATGTGTACCTAATATTGGCACACTTCCATATTTATTTTATATTTCATGTCAAACTTAGACAAATCGCTGACCGCACATCGCAAAGCGGCTAATTTAATCACCCATATTTCCAAAACCTAAGTTTTAACGGTAACTTGGGTGGTATAGTCCTACAGTTCTTGTCCTATTCTATCATCCTATGTGTACGTAATGTTGGCACACTTCCGTATTTATTTTATATTTCATGTCAAACTTAGACAAATCGCTATCCGCACATCGCAAAGCGACTACTTTAGTCAACCATATTTCCAAAACCTAAGTTTTTACGGTAACTTCGGTGGTATAATTCTATATTTCTGGTCCTATTCTATCACCCTATGTCTACGTCATGTATCCCAAATTCCGTATTTATTTTGTATTTCATGTCAAACTAAGACAAAACGCTGTCCGCTCTTCGCAAAGCGACTACTTTAACCACCCATATTTCCAAAACCTAAGTTTTTACGGTAACTTCGGTGGTATAATACTATATATCTGGTACTATTCTATCACAATATGTGTACGTCATGTATCCACACATCCGTATTTATTTTTATATTTCATGTTAAACTTAGACAAATCGCTGTCCGCACATTGAAAAACGACTAATTTAATCACCCATATTTCCAAAACCTAAGTTTTTATGGTAACTTCGGTGGTATAATACTATATTTCTGGTACTATTCTATCACCCTATTTGTACGTCATGTATCCAGAATTCCGTATTCATTTTGTATTTCATGTCAAACTAAGACAAAACGCTGTCCGCACTTCGCAAAGCGACTACTTTAACCACCCATATTTCCAAAACCTAAGTTTTTACGGTAACTTCGGTGGTATAATTCTATATTTCTGGTCCTATTCTATCACCCTATGTCTACGTCATGTATCCCAAATTCCGTATATATTTAATATTTCATGTCAAACTAAGACAAATCGCTGTCCGCACATCGCAAAGCGACTACCTTAACTACGCATATTTCCAAAACTTAGTTTTTACGGTAACTTGGTTGGTATAATACTAAAGTTCTGGTTCTATTCTATCACTCTATGTGTACCTAATGTTAGCACACTTCCGTATTTATTTTATATTTCATGTCAAACTTAGACAAGTCGGTGACCGCACATCGCAAAGCAGCTGATTTAATCACCCATATTTCCAAAACCTAAGTTTTTACGGTAACTTCGGTGGTATAATTCTATATTTCTGGTACTATTCTATCACCCTATTTGTACGTAACTTTGGCACACTTCCGTATATATTTAATATTTCATGTCAAACTAAGACAAATCGCTGTCCGCACATCGCAAAACGACTACTTTAATCACCCATATTTCCAAAACCTAAGTTTTTACGGTAACTTCGGTGGTATAATACTATATTTCTGGTACTATTCTATCACCCTATTTGTACGTCATGTATCCAGAATTCCGTATTTATTTTGATATTTCATGTCAAAACTAGACAAATTGCTGTCCGCACATCGCAAAGCGACTACCTTAATCATCCATATTTCCAAAACCTAAGTTTTTATGGTAACTTGGGTGGTAAAGTACAATGGTTCTGGTCCTATTCTATCATCCTATGTGTACGTAATGTTGGCACACTTCCGTATTTATTTAATATTTCATGTCAAACTAAGACAAATCTCTGTCCGCACATCGCAAAGCGAATACTTTAACCACCCATATTTCCAAAACCTAAGTTTTTACGGTAACTTGGGTGGTATAGTCCTACAGTTCTTGTCCTATTCTATCATCCTATGTGTAGGTAATGTTGGCACACTTCCGTATTTATTTAATATTTCATGTCAAACTAAGACAAATCGCTGTCCGCACATCGCAAAGCGACTACCTAACTACGCATATTTCCAAAACTTAGTTTTTACGGTAACTTGGTTGGTATAATGCTAAAGTTCTGGTTTTATTCTATCCCCCTTTGTGTATGTAATGTTAGCACACTTCCATATTTATTTTATATTTCATGTCAAACTTAGACAAATCGCTAACCGCACATCGCAAAGCGGCTAATTTAATCACCCATATTTCCAAAACCTAAGTTTTTACGGTAACTTGGCGGGTATAGTTCTACAGTTCTTGTCTATTCTATCATCCTAAGTGTACGTAATGTTGGCACACTTCTTTATTTATTTAATATTTCATGTCAAACTTAGACAAGTCGCTGACCGCACATCGCAAAGCAGCTGATTTAATCACCCATATTTCCAAAACCTAAGTTTTTACGGTAACTTGGGGGGTATAATACTAAAGTTCTGGTTCTATTCTATCACTCTATGTGTACCTAATGTTGGCACACTTCCGTATTTATTTTATATTTCATGTAAAACTTAGACAAGTCGCTGACCGCACATCGCAAAGCAGCTGATTTAATCACCCATATTTCCAAAACCAAAGTTTTTACGGTAACTTGGGTGGTATAGTCCTACAGTTCTTGTCCTATTCTATCATCCTATGTGTAGGTAATGTTGGCACACTTCCGTATTTATTTAATATTTCATGTCAAACTAAGACAAATCGCTGTCCGCACATCGCAAAGCGACTACCTAACTACGCATATTTCCAAAACTTAGTTTTTACGGTAACTTGGTTGGTATAATGCTAAAGTTCTGGTTCTATTCTATCCCCCTATGTGTATGTGATGTTAGCACACTTCCATATTTATTTTATATTTCATGTCAAATTTAGACAAATCGCTAACCGCACATCGCAAAGCGGCTAATTTAATCACCCATATTTCCAAAACCTAAGTTTTTACGGTAACTTGGCGGGTATAGTTCTACAGTTCTTGTCCTATTCTATCATCCTAAGTGTACGTAATGTTGGCACACTTCTTTATTTATTTTATATTTCATGTAAAACTTAGACAAATCGCTGACCGCACATCGCAAAGCGGCTAATTTAATCACCCATATTTCCAAAACCTAAGTTTTTACGGTAACTTCGGTGGTATAATACTATATTTCTGGTACTATTTTATCACCGTATTTGTACGTAATGTATCCAGAATTCCGTATTTATTTTTATATTTCATGTCAAACCTAGACAAATTGCTGTCCGCACATCGCAAAGCGACTACTTTAATCACCCATATTTCCAAAACCTAAGTTTTTTTGGTAACATGGGTAGTAAAGTAGAAAGGTTCTGGTACTATTCTATCATCCCATGTGTACGTCATGTTGGCACACTTCCGTATTTATTTTATATTTCATGTCAAACTAGGACAAATCGCTGACCGCACTTCGCAAAGCGGCTAATTTAACCACCCATATTTCCAAAACCTAAGTTTTTACGGTAACTTCGGTGGTATAATACTAAAGTTCTGGTTCTATTCTGTCACCCTATGTGTACCTAATATTGGCACACTTCCATATTTATTTTATATTTCATGTCAAACTTAGACAAATCGCTGACCGCACATCGCAAAGCGGCTAATTTAATCACCCATATTTCCAAAACCTAAGTTTTAACGGTAACTTGGGTGGTATAGTCCTACAGTTCTTGTCCTATTCTATCATCCTATGTGTACGTAATGTTGGCACACTTCCGTATTTATTTTATATTTCATGTCAAACTTAGACAAATCGCTATCCGCACATCGCAAAGCGACTACTTTAGTCAACCATATTTCCAAAACCTAAGTTTTTACGGTAACTTCGGTGGTATAATTCTATATTTCTGGTCCTATTCTATCACCCTATGTCTACGTCATGTATCCCAAATTCCGTATTTATTTTGTATTCCATGTCAAACTAAGACAAAACGCTGTCCGCTCTTCGCAAAGCGACTACTTTAACCACCCATATTTCCAAAACCTAAGTTTTTACGGTAACTTCGGTGGTATAATACTATATATCTGGTACTATTCTATCACAATATGTGTACGTCATGTATCCACACATCCGTATTTATTTTTATATTTCATGTTAAACTTAGACAAATCGCTGTCCGCACATTGAAAAACGACTAATTTAATCACCCATATTTCCAAAACCTAAGTTTTTATGGTAACTTCGGTGGTATAATACTATATTTCTGGTACTATTCTATCACCCTATTTGTACGTCATGTATCCAGAATTCCGTATTCATTTTGTATTTCATGTCAAACTAAGACAAAACGCTGTCCGCACTTCGCAAAGCGACTACTTTAACCACCCATATTTCCAAAACCTAAGTTTTTACGGTAACTTCGGTGGTATAATTCTATATTTCTGGTCCTATTCTATCACCCTATGTCTACGTCATGTATCCCAAATTCCGTATATATTTAATATTTCATGTCAAACTAAGACAAATCGCTGTCCGCACATCGCAAAGCGACTACCTTAACTACGCATATTTCCAAAACTTAGTTTTTACGGTAACTTGGTTGGTATAATACTAAAGTTCTGGTTCTATTCTATCACTCTATGTGTACCTAATGTTAGCACACTTCCGTATTTATTTTATATTTCATGTCAAACTTAGACAAGTCGGTGACCGCACATCGCAAAGCAGCTGATTTAATCACCCATATTTCCAAAACCTAAGTTTTTACGGTAACTTCGGTGGTATAATTCTATATTTCTGGTACTATTCTATCACCCTATTTGTACGTACCTTTGGCATACTTCCGTATATATTTAATATTTCATGTCAAACTAAGACAAATCGCTGTCCGCACATCGCAAAACGACTACTTTAATCACCCATATTTCCAAAACCTAAGTTTTTACGGTAACTTCGGTGGTATAATACTATATTTCTGGTACTATTCTATCACCCTATTTGTACGTCATGTATCCAGAATTCCGTATTTTTTTTATTTCATGTCAAAACTAGACAAATTGCTGTCCGCACATCGCAAAGCGACTACCTTAATCATCCATATTTCCAAAACCTAAGTTTTTATGGTAACTTGGGTGGTAAAGTACAATGGTTCTGGTCCTATTCTATCATCCTATGTGTACGTAATGTTGGCACACTTCCGTATTTTTTTAATATTTCATGTCAAACTAAGACAAATCTCTCTCCGCACATCGCAAAGCGAATACTTTAACCACCCATATTTCCAAAACCTAAGTTTTTACGGTAACTTGGGTGGTATAGTCCTACAGTTCTTGTCCTATTCTATCATCCTATGTCTACGTAATTTTGGCACACTTCCGTATTTATTTAATATTTCATGTTAAACTTAGACAAGTCGCTGACCGCACATCGCAAAGCAGCTGATTTAATCACCCATATTTCCAAAACCTAAGTTTTTACGGTAACTTGGGGGGTATAATACTAAAGTTCTGGTTCTATTCTATCACTCTATGTGTACCTAATGTTGGCACACTTCCGTATTTATTTTATATTTCATGTAAAACTTAGACAAGTCGCTGACCGCACATCGCAAAGCAGCTGATTTAATCACCCATATTTCCAAAACCAAAGTTTTTACGGTAACTTGGGTGGTATAGTCCTACAATTCTTGTCCTATTCTATCATCCTATGTGTAGGTAATGTTGGCACACTTCCGTATTTATTTAATATTTCATGTCAAACTAAGACAAATCGCTGTCCGCACATCGCAAAGCGACTACCTAACTACGCATATTTCCAAAACTTAGTTTTTACGGTAACTTGGTTGGTATAATGCTAAAGTTCTGGTTTTATTCTATCCCCCTTTGTGTATGTAATGTTAGCACACTTCCATATTTATTTTATATTTCATGTCAAACTTAGACAAATCGCTAACCGCACATCGCAAAGCGGCTTATTTAATCACCCATATTTCCAAAACCTAAGTTTTTACGGTAACTTGGCGGGTATAGTTCTACAGTTCTTGTCTATTCTATCATCCTAAGTGTACGTAATGTTGGCACACTTCTTTATTTATTTAATATTTCATGTCAAACTTAGACAAGTCGCTGACCGCACATCGCAAAGCAGCTGATTTAATCACCCATATTTCCAAAACCTAAGTTTTTACGGTAACTTGGGGGGTATAATACTAAAGTTCTGGTTCTATTCTATCACTCTATGTGTACCTAATGTTGGCACACTTCCGTATTTATTTTATATTTCATGTAAAACTTAGACAAGTCGCTGACCGCACATCGCAAAGCAGCTGATTTAATCACCCATATTTCCAAAACCAAAGTTTTTACGGTAACTTGGGTGGTATAGTCCTACAGTTCTTGTCCTATTCTATCATCCTATGTGTAGGTAATGTTGGCACACTTCCGTATTTATTTAATATTTCATGTCAAACTAAGACAAATCGCTGTCCGCACATCGCAAAGCGACTACCTAACTACGCATATTTCCAAAACTTAGTTTTTACGGTAACTTGGTTGGTATAATGCTAAAGTTCTGGTTCTATTCTATCCCCCTATGTGTATGTAATGTTAGCACACTTCCATATTTATTTTATATTTCATGTCAAATTTAGACAAATCGCTAACCGCACATCGCAAAGCGGCTAATTTAATCACCCATATTTCCAAAACCTAAGTTTTTACGGTAACTTGGCGGGTATAGTTCTACAGTTCTTGTCCTATTCTATCATCCTAAGTGTACGAAATGTTGGCACACTTCTTTATTTATTTTATATTTCATGTAAAACTTAGACAAATCGCTGACCGCACATCGCAAAGCGGCTAATTTAATCACCCATATTTCCAAAACCTAAGTTTTTACGGTAACTTAGGTTGTATAGTCCTACAGTTCTTGTCCTATTCTATCATCTTATGTGTAGGTAATTTTGGCACACTTCCGTATTTATTTTATATTTCATGTCAAACTTAGACAAATCGCTGTCCGCACTTCGCAAAGAGACTACTTTAACTACCTATATTTCCGAAACCTAAGTTTTTACGTTAACTTGGTTAGTATAATACTAAAGTTCTGTTTCTATTCTATCACCCTATATTTACGTAATGTTAGCACACTTCCGTATTTATTTCATATTTCATGTCAAACTTAGACAAATCGCTGACCGCACATCGCAAAGTGGCTAATTCAATCACCCATATTTCCAAAACCAAAGTTTTTACGGTAACTTGGTTGGTATAATACTAAAGTTCTAGTTCTATTCTATCACCCTATTTGTACTTAATGTTGGCACACTTCCGTATTTATTTTATATTTCATGTCAAACTTAGACAAATCGTTAACCGCACATCGCAAAGCGGCTAATTTAATCACCCATATTTCCAAAACCTAAGTTTTACGGTAACTCGGGTGGTATAGTCCTACAATTCTTGTCATATTCTATCATCCTATGTGTACGTAATGTTGGCACACTTCCGTATTTATTTTTTATTTCATGTCAAACTTAGACAAATCGCTGTCCGCACATCGCAAAGCGACTGCTTTAATCACCCATATTTCCAAAACCTAAGTTTTTACGGTAACTTCGGTGGTATAATACTATATTTCTGGTACTATTCTATCACCCTATTTGTACGTTATGTATCCAGAATTCCGTATTTATTTTTATATTTTATGTTAAACTTAGACAAATCGCTGTCCGCACATCGCAAAGCGACTACTTTAATCACCCATATTTCCAAAACCTAAGTTTTTACGGTAACTTCGTTGGTATAATACTATATTTCTGGTACTATTTTATCACCGTATTTGTACGTAATGTATCCAGAATTCCGTATTTATTTTTATATTTCATGTCAAACCTAGACAAATTGCTGTCCGCACATCGCAAAGCGACTACTTTAATCACCCATATTTCCAAAACCTAAGTTTTTTTGGTAATATGGGTAGTAAAGTAGAAAGGTTCTGGTACTATTCTATCATCCCATGTGTACGTCATGTTGGCACACTTCCGTATTTATTTTATATTTCATGTCAAACTAGGACAAATCGCTGACCGCACTTCGCAAAGCGGCTAATTTAACCACCCATATTTCCAAAACCTAAGTTTTTACGGTAACTTCGGTGGTATAATACTAAAGTTCTGGTTCTATTCTGTCACCCTATGTGTACCTAATATTGGCACACTTCCATATTTATTTTATATTTCATGTCAAACTTAGACAAATCGCTGACCGCACATCGCAAAGCGGCTAATTTAATCACCCATATTTCCAAAACCTAAGTTTTAACGGTAACTTGGGTGGTATAGTCCTACAGTTCTTGTCCTATTCTATCATCCTATGTGTACGTAATGTTGGCACACTTCCGTATTTATTTTATATTTCATGTCAAACTTAGACAAATCGCTATCCGCACATCGCAAAGCGACTACTTTAGTCAACCATATTTCCAAAACCTACGTTTTTACGGTAACTTCGGTGGTATAATTCTATATTTCTGGTCCTATTCTATCACCCTATGTCTACGTCATGTATCCCAAATTCCGTATTTATTTTGTATTTCATGTCAAACTAAGACAAAACGCTGTCCGCTCTTCGCAAAGCGACTACTTTAACCACCCATATTTCCAAAACCTAAGTTTTTACGGTAACTTCGGTGGTATAATACTATATATCTGGTACTATTCTATCACAATATGTGTACGTCATGTATCCACACATCCGTATTTATTTTTATATTTCATGTTAAACTTAGACAAATCGCTGTCCGCACATTGAAAAACGACTAATTTAATCACCCATATTTCCAAAACCTAAGTTTTTATGGTAACTTCGGTGGTATAATACTATATTTCTGGTACTATTCTATCACCCTATTTGTACGTCATGTATCCAGAATTCCGTATTCATTTTGTATTTCATGTCAAACTAAGACAAAACGCTGTCCGCACTTCGCAAAGCGACTACTATAACCACCCATATTTCCAAAACCTAAGTTTTTACGGTAACTTCGGTGGTATAATTCTATATTTCTGGTCCTATTCTATCACCCTATGTCTACGTCATGTATCCCAAATTCCGTAAATATTTAATATTTCATGTCAAACTAAGACAAATCGCTGTCCGCACATCGCAAAGCGACTATCTTAACTACGCATATTTCCAAAATTTAGTTTTTACGGTAACTTGGTTGGTATAATACTAAAGTTCTGGTCCTATTCTATCACTCTATGTGTACCTAATGTTAGCACACTTCCGTATTTATTTTATATTTCATGTCAAACTTAGACAATTCGGTGACCGCACATCGCAAAGCAGCTGATTTAATCACCCATATTTCCAAAACCTAAGTTTTTACGGTAACTTCGGTGGTATAATTCTATATTTCTGGTACTATTCTATCACCCTATTTGTACGTTATGTATCCAGAATTCCGTATTTATTTTTATATTTTATGTTAAACTTAGACAAATCGCTGTCCGCACATCGCAAAGCGACTACTTTAATCACCCATATTTCCAAAACCTAAGTTTTTACGGTAACTTCGGTGGTATAATACTATATTTCTGGTACTATTTTATCACCGTATTTGTACGTAATGTATCCAGAATTCCGTATTTATTTTTATATTTCATGTCAAACCTAGACAAATTGCTGTCCGCACATCGCAAAGCGACTACTTTAATCACCCATATTTCCAAAACCTAAGTTTTTTTGGTAATATGGGTAGTAAAGTAGAAAGGTTCTGGTAATATTCTATCATCCCATGTGTACGTCATGTTGGCACACTTCCGTATTTATTTTATATTTCATGTCAAACTAGGACAAACCGCTGACCGCACTTCGCAAAGCGGCTAATTTAACCACCCATATTTCCAAAACCTAAGTTTTTACGGTAACTTCGGTGGTATAATACTAAAGTTCTGGTTCTATTCTGTCACCCTATGTGTACCTAATATTGGCACACTTCCATATTTATTTTATATTTCATGTCAAACTTAGACAAATCGCTGACCGCACATCGCAAAGCGGCTAATTTAATCACCCATATTTCCAAAACCTAAGTTTTAACGGTAACTTGGGTGGTATAGTCCTACAGTTCTTGTCCTATTCTATCATCCTATGTGTACGTAATGTTGGCACACTTCCGTATTTATTTTATATTTCATGTCAAACTTAGACAAATCGCTATCCGCACATCGCAAAGCGACTACTTTAGTCAACCATATTTCCAAAACCTACGTTTTTACGGTAACTTCGGTGGTATAATTCTATATTTCTGGTCCTATTCTATCACCCTATGTCTACGTCATGTATCCCAAATTCCGTATTTATTTTGTATTTCATGTCAAACTAAGACAAAACGCTGTCCGCTCTTCGCAAAGCGACTACTTTAACCACCCATATTTCCAAAACCTAAGTTTTTACGGTAACTTCGGTGGTATAATACTATATATCTGGTACTATTCTATCACAATATGTGTACGTCATGTATCCACACATCCGTATTTATTTTTATATTTCATGTTAAACTTAGACAAATCGCTGTCCGCACATTGAAAAACGACTAATTTAATCACCCATATTTCCAAAACCTAAGTTTTTATGGTAACTTCGGTGGTATAATACTATATTTCTGGTACTATTCTATCACCCTATTTGTACGTCATGTATCCAGAATTCCGTATTCATTTTGTATTTCATGTCAAACTAAGACAAAACGCTGTCCGCACTTCGCAAAGCGACTACTATAACCACCCATATTTCCAAAACCTAAGTTTTTACGGTAACTTCGGTGGTATAATTCTATATTTCTGGTCCTATTCTATCACCCTATGTCTACGTCATGTATCCCAAATTCCGTAAATATTTAATATTTCATGTCAAACTAAGACAAATCGCTGTCCGCACATCGCAAAGCGACTATCTTAACTACGCATATTTCCAAAATTTAGTTTTTACGGTAACTTGGTTGGTATAATACTAAAGTTCTGGTCCTATTCTATCACTCTATGTGTACCTAATGTTAGCACACTTCCGTATTTATTTTATATTTCATGTCAAACTTAGACAATTCGGTGACCGCACATCGCAAAGCAGCTGATTTAATCACCCATATTTCCAAAACCTAAGTTTTTACGGTAACTTCGGTGGTATAATTCTATATTTCTGGTACTATTCTATCACCCTATTTGTACGTAACTTTGGCACACTTCCGTATATATTTAATATTTCATGTCAAACTAAGACAAATCGCTGTCCGCACATCGCAAAGCGACTACCTTAATCATCCATATTTCCAAAACCTAAGTTTTTATGGTAACTTGGGTGGTAAAGTACAATGGTTCTGGTCCTATTCTATCATCCTATGTGTACGTAATGTTGGCACACTTCCGTATTTATTTAATATTTCATGTCAAACTAAGACAAATCTCTGTCCGCACATCGCAAAGCGAATACTTTAACCACCCATATTTCCAAAACCTAAGTTTTTACGGTAACTTGGGTGGTATAGTCCTACAGTTCTTGTCCTATTCTATCATCCTATGTCTACGTAATTTTGGCACACTTCCGTATTTATTTAATATTTCATGTCAAACTTAGACAAGTCGCTGACCGCACATCGCAAAGCAGCTGATTTAATCACCCATATTTCCAAAACCTAAGTTTTTACGGTAACTTGGGGGGTATAATACTAAAGTTCTGGTTCTATTCTATCACTCTATGTGTACCTAATGTTGGCACACTTCCGTATTTATTTTATATTTCATGTAAAACTTAGACAAGTCGCTGACCGCACATCGCAAAGCAGCTGATTTAATCACCCATATTTCCAAAACCAAAGTTTTTACGGTAACTTGGGTGGTATAGTCCTACAGTTCTTGTCCTATTCTATCATCCTATGTGTAGGTAATGTTGGCACACTTCCGTATTTATTTAATATTTCATGTCAAACTAAGACATATCGCTGTCCGCACATCGCTAAGCGACTACCTAACTACGCATATTTCCAAAACTTAGTTTTTACGGTAACTTGGTTGGTATAATGCTAAAGTTCTGGTTCTATTCTATCACCCTATGTGTACCTAATGTTGGCACACTTCCATATTTATTTTATATTTCATGTCAAACTTAGACAAATCGCTGACCGCACATCGCAAAGTGGCTAATTTAATCACCCATATTTCCAAAACCTAAGTTTTTACGGTAACTTGGGTGGTATAGTCCTACAGTTCTTGTCCTATTCTATCATCCTATGTGTACTTAATGTTGGCACACTTCCGTATATATTTTATATTTCATGTCAAACTTAGACACATCGCTGTCCGCACTTCGCAAAGCGACTACTTTAACTACACATATTTCCAAAACCTAAGTTATTACGGAAATTTGGTTGGTATAATACTAAATTTCTGGTTCTATTCTATCACCCTATGTGTATGTAATGTTAGCACACTTCCATATTTATTTTATATTTTATGTCAAACTTAGACGAATCGTTAACCGCACATCGCAAAGTGGCTAATTTAATCTCCCATATTTCCAAAACCTAAGTTTTTACGGTAACTTGGGTGGTATAGTCCTTCAGTTCTTGACCTATTCAATCATCCTAAGTGTACGTAATGTTGGCACACTTCCATATTTATTTTATATTTCATGTCAAACTTAAACAAATCGCTGTCCGCACATCGCAAAGCGACTACTTTAGTCAACCATATTTCCAAAACCTAAGTTTTTACGGTAACTTGGTTGGTATAATACTAAAGTTCTGGTTCTATTCTATCCCACTATGTGTATGTAATGTTAGCACACTTCCATATTTACTTTATATTTCATGTCAAACTTAGACAAATCGCTAACCTCACTTCGCAAAGCGGCTAATTTAATCACCCATATTTCCAAAACCTTAGTTTTTACGGTAACTTGGGGGGTATAATACTAAATTTCTGGTTCTATTCTATCACTCTATGTGTACCTATTGTTGGCACACTTCCGTATTTATTTTATATTTCATGTCAAACTAAGACAAATCGCTGTCCGCACATCGCAAAGCGACTACCTAACTACGCATATTTCCAAAACTTAGTTTTTACGGTAACTTGGTTGGAATAATGCTAAAGTTCTGGTTCTATTCTATCCCCCTATGTGTATGTAATGTTAGCACACTTCCATATTTATTTTATATTTCATGTCAAACTTAGACAAATCGCTAACCGCACATCGCAAAGCGGCTAATTTAATCACCCACATTTCCAAAACCTAAGTTTTTACGGTAACTTGGCGGGTATAGTTCTACAGTTCTTGTCCTATTCTATCATCCTAAGTGTACGTAATATTGGCACACTTCTTTATTTATTTTATATTTCATGTCAAACTTAGACAAATCGCTGACCGCACATCGCAAAGCGGCTAATTTAATCACCCATATTTCCAAAACCTAAGTTTTTACGATAACTTGTTTGGTATAATACTTAAGTTGTGGTTCTATTCTATCATCCTATGTGTACGTAATGTTAGCACACTTGCGTATTTATTTTATATTTTATGTCAAACTTAGACAAATCGCTGACCGCACATCGCAAAGTGGCAAATTTAATCACCCATTTTTCCAAAACCAAAGTTTTTACGGTAACTTGGTTGGTATAATACTAAAGTTCTGGTTCTATTCTATCACCCTATGTGTACCTAATGTTGGCACACTTCCATATTTATTTTATATTTCATGTCAAACTTAGACAAATCGCTGACCGCACATCGCGAAGCGGCTAATTTAATCACCCATATTTCCAAAACCTAAGTTTTTACGGTAACTTGGGTGGTATAGTCCTACAGTTCTTGTCCTATTCTATCATCCTATGTGTACTTAATGTTGGCACACTTCCGTATTTATTTTATATTTCATGTCAAAATTAGACAAATCGCTGTCCGCCTTCGCAAAGCGACTACTATAACTACTCATATTTCCAAAACCTAAGTTTTTACGGAAATTTGGTTGGTATAATACTAAAGTTCTGGTTCTATTCTATCACCCTATGTGAATGTAATGTTAGCACACTTCCATATTTATTTTATATTTCATGTCAAACTAAGACAAATCGCTGTCCGCACATCGCAAAGCGACTACTTTAACCACCCATATTTCCAAAACCTAAGTTTAAACGGTAACTTCGGTGGTATAATACAATATTTCTGGTACTATTCTATCACCCTATGTGTACGTCATGTATCTACACATCCGTATTTATTTTTATATTTCATGTTAAACTTAGACAAATCGCTGTCCGCACATCGCAAAACGACTACTTTAATCACCAATATTTCCAAAACCTAAGTTTTTACGGTATTTTCGGTGGTATAAAACTATATTTCTGGTACTATTCTATCACCCTATTTGTACGTCATGTATCCAGAATTCCGTATTTATTTTTATATTTCATGTCAAACCTAGACAAATCGCTAACCGCACATCGCAAAGCGGCTAATTTAATCACCCATATTTCCAAAACCTAAGTTTTACGGTAACTTGGGGGGTATAGTTCTACAGTTCTTGTCCTATTCTATCATCCTAAGTGTACGTAATGTTGGCACACTTCTTTATTTATTTTATATTTCATGTTAAACGTAGACAAATCGCTGTCCGCACATCGCAAAGCGACTACCTAACTACGCATATTTCCAAAACTTAGTTTTTACGGTAACTTGGTTGGTATAATGCTAAAGTTCTGGTTCTATTCTATCCCCCTATGTGTATGTAATGTTAGCACACTTCCATATTTATTTTATATTTCATGTCAAACTTAGACAAATCGCTAACCGCACATCGCAAAGCGGCTAATTTAATCACCCATATTTCCAAAACCTAAGTTTTTACGGTAACTTGGTGGGTATAGTTCTACAGTTCTTGTCCTATTCTATCATCCTAAGTGTACGTAATGTTGGCACACTTCTTTATTTATTTTATATTTCATGTTAAACGTAGACAAATCGCTGTCCGCACATCGCAAAGCGACTACCTAACTACGCATATTTCCAAAACTTAGTTTTTACGGTAACTTGGTTGGTATAATGCTAAAGTTCTGGTTCTATTCTATCCCCCTATGTGTATGTAATGTTAGCACACTTGCGTAATTATTTTATATTTTATGTCAAACTTAGACAAATCGCTGACCGCACATCGCAAAGTGGCTAATTTAATCACCCATTTTTCCAAAACCAAAGTTTTTATGGTAACTTGGTTGGTATAATACTAATGTTCAGGTTCTATTCTGTCACCTTATGTGTACCTAATATTGGCACACTTCCATATTTATTTTATATTTCATGTCAAACTTAGACAAATCGCTGACCGCACATCGCAAAGCGGCTAATTTAATCACCCATATTTCCAAAACCTAAGTTTTTACAATAACTTCGGTGGTATAATTCTATATTTCTGGTACTATTCTATCACCCTATTTGTACGTCATGTATCCAGAATTCCGTATTTATTTTGTATTTCATGTCAAACTAAGACAAAACGCTGTCCGCACTTCGCAAAACGACTATTTTAATCACCCATATTTCCAAAACCTAAGTTTTTACGGTAACTTGGTTGGTATAATACTAAAGTTCTGGTTCTATTCTATCCCCCTATGTGTATGTAATGTTAGCACACTTCCATATTTATTTTATATTTCATGTCAAACTTACACAAATCGCTAACCTCACTTCGCAAAGCGGCTAATTTAATCACCCATATTTCCAAAACCTAAGTTTTAACGGTAACTTGGGGGGTATAATACTAAATTTCTGGTTCTATTCTATCACTCTATGTGTACCTAATGTTGGCACACTTCCGTATTTATTTTATATTTCATGTCAAACTTAGACAAGTCGGTGACCGCACATCGCAAAGCAGCTGATTTAATCACCCATATTTCCAAAACCTAAGATTTTACGGTACCTTCGGTGGTATAATTCTATATTTCTGGTACTATTCTATCACCCTATTTGTACGTCATGTATCCAGAAGTCCGTATTTATTTTTATATTTCATGTCAAAACTAGACAAATTGCTGTCCGCACATCGCAAAGCAACTACCTTAATCACCCATATTTCCAAAACCTAAGTTTTTATGGTAACTTGGGTGGTAAAGTACAATGGTTCTGGTCCTATTCTATCATCCTATGTGTACGTAATGTTGGCACACTTCCGTATTTATTTAATATTTCATGTCAAAATAAGACAAATCGCTGTCCGCACATCGCAAAGCGACTACTTTAACCACCCATATTTCCAAAACCTAAGTTTTTACGGTAACTTGGGTGGTATAGTCCTACAGATCTTGTCCTATTCCATCATCCTATGTCTACGTAATTTTGGCACACTTCCGTATTTATTTAATATTTCATGTCAAACTAAGACAAATCGCTGTCCGCACATCGCAAAGCGACTACCTTAACTACGCATATTTCCAAAACTTAGTTTTTACGGTAACTTGGTTGGTATAATACTAAAGTTCTGGTTCAATTCTATCCCCCTATGTGTATGTAATGTTAGCACACTTCCATATTTATTTTATATTTCATGTCAAACTTAGACAAATCGCTAACTGCACATCGCAAAGCGGCTAATTTAATCACCCATATTTCCAAAACCTAAGTTTTTACGGTAACTTGGGGGGTATAATACTAAAGTTCTGGTTCTATTCTATCACTCTATGTGTACCTAATGTTGGCACACTTCCGTATTTATTTTATAATTCATGTCAAACTTAGACAAGTCGCTGACCGCACATCGCAAAGCAGCTGATTTAATCACCCATATTTCCAAAACTTAAGTTTTTACGGTAACTTGGGTGGTATAGTCCTACAGTTCTTGTCCTATTCTATCATCCTATGTGTAGGTAATGTTGGCACACTTCCGTATTTATTTAATATTTCATGTCAAACTAAGACAAATCGCTGTCCGCACATCGCAAAGCGACTACCTAACTACGCATATTTCCAAAACTTAGTTTTTACGGTAACTTGGTTGGTATAATGCTAAAGTTCTGGTTCTATTCTATCCCCCTATGTGTATGTAATGTCAGCACACTTCCATATTTATTTTATATTTCATGTCAAACTTAGACAAATCGCTAACCGCACATCGCAAAGCGGCTAATTTAATCACCCATATTTCCAAAACCTAAGTTTTTACGGTAACTTGGCGGGTATAGTTCTACAGTTCTTGTCCTATTCTATCATCCTAAGTGTACGTTATGTTGGCACACTTCTTTATTTATTTTATATTTCATGTCAAACTTAGACAAATCGCTGACCGCACATCGCAAAGCGGCTAATTTAATCACCCATATTTCCAAAACCTACGTTTTTACGGTAACTTGTTTGGTATAATACTAAAGTTGTGGTTCTATGCTATCATCCTATGTGTACGTAATGTTAGCACACTTGCGTATTTATTTTATATTTTATGTCAACCTTAGACAAATCGCTGACCGCACATCGCAAAGTGGCTAATTTAATCACCCATTTTTCCAAAACCAAAGTTTTTACGGTAACTTGGTTGGTATAATACTAAAGTTCTGGTTCTATTCTATCACCCTATGTGTACCTAATGTTGGCACACTTCCATATTTATTTTATATTTCATGTCAAACTTAGACAAATCGCTGACCGCACATCGCAAAGCGGCTAATTTAATCACCCATATTTCCAAAATCTAAGTTTTTACGGTAACTTGGGTGGTATAGTCCTACAGTTCTTGTCCTATTCTATCATCCTATGTGTACTTAATGTTGGCACACTTCCGTATTTATTTTATATTTCATGTCAAACTTAGACAAATCGCTGTCCGCACTTCGCAAAGCGACTACTATAACTACTCATGTTTCCAAAACCTAAGTTTTTACGGAAATTTGGTTGGTATAATACTAAAGTTCTGGTTCTATTCTATCACCCTATGTGTATGTAATGTTAGCACACTTCCATATTTATTTTATATTTCATGTCAAACTAAGACAAATCGCTGTCCGCACATCGCAAAACGACTACTTTAATCACCAATATTTCCAAAACCTAAGTTTTTACGGTATTTTCGGTGGTATAAAACTATATTTCTGGTACTATTCTATCACCCTATTTGTACGTCATGTATCCAGAATTCCGTATTTATTTTTATATTTCATGTCAAACCTAGACAAATCGCTAACCGCACATCGCAAAGCGGCTAATTTAATCACCCATATTTCCAAAACCTAAGTTTTTACGGTAACTTGGGGGGTAGAGTTCTACAGTTCTTGTCCTATTCTATCATCCTAAGTGTACCTAATGTTGGCACACTTCTTTATTTATTTTATATTTCATGTCAAACTTAGACAAATCGCTGACCGCACATCGCAAAGCGGCTAATTTAATCACCCATATTTCCAAAACCTAAGTTTTTACGGTAACTTGGGGGGTATAATACTAAAGTTCTGGTTCTATTCTATCTCTCTATGTGTACCTAATGTTGGCACACTTCCGTATTTATTTTATATTTCATGTCAAACTTAGACAAGTCGCTGACCGCATATCGCAAAGCAGCTGATTTAATCACCCATATTTCCAAAACCTAAGTTTTTACGGTAACTTGGGTGGTATAGTCCTACAGTTCTTGTCCTATTCTATCATCCTATGTGTAGGTAATGTTGGCACACTTCCGTATTTATTTAATATTTCATGTCAAACTAAGACAAATCGCTGTCCGCACATCGCAAAGCGACTACCTAACTACGCATATTTCCAAAACTTAGTTTTTACGGTAACTTGGTTGGTATAATGCTAAAGTTCTGGTTCTATTCTATCCCCCTATGTGTATGTAATGTTAGCACAATTCCATATTTATTTTATATTTCATGTCAAACTTAGACAAATCGCTAACCGCACATCGCAAAGCGGCTAATTTAATCACCCATATTTCCAAAACCTAAGTTTTTACGGTAACTTGGGGGGTATAGTTCTACAGTTCTTGTCCTATTCTATCATCCTAAGTGTACGTAATGTTGGCACACTTCTTTATTTATTTTATATTTCATGTCAAACTTAAAAAATCGCTGACCGCACATCGCAAAGCGGCTAATTTAATCACCCATTTTCCAAAACCTAAGTTTTTTCGGGAAATTGTTTGGTATAATACTAAAGTTCTGGTTCTTTTCTATCATCCTATGTGTACGTAATGTTAGCACACCTCCATATTTATTTTATATTTCATGTCAAACTAAGACTAATCGATGACCGCACATCGCAAAGCGGCTAATTTAATCACCCATATTACCAAAACCTAAGTTTTTACGGTAACTTGGGTGGTATAGTCCTACAGTTCTTGTCCTATTCTATCATCCTATGTGTACTTAATGTTGGCACACTTCCGTATTTATTTTATATTTCATGTCAAACTTAGACAAATCGCTGTCCGCACATCGCAAAACGACTACTTTAATCACCAATATTTCCAAAACCTAAGTTTTTACGGTAACTTCGGTGGTATAGTACTATATTTCTGGTACTAATCTATCACCCTATTTGTACGTCATGTATCCAGAATTCCGTATTTATTTTTATATTTCATGTCAAACCTAGACAAATCGCTGTCCGCACATCGCAAAGCGACTTCTTTAACCACCCATATTTCCAAAACCTAAGTTTTTACGGTAACTTGTTCGGTATAATACTAAAGTTCTGGTTCTATTCTATCACTCTATGTGTACCTATTGTTGGCACACTTCCGTATTTATTTTATATTTCATGTCAAAATTAGACAAGTCGCTGACCGCACATCGCAAAGCGGCTGATTTAATCACCCATCTTTCCAAAACCTACGTTTTTACGGTAACTTGGAGGGTATAGTCCTACAGTTCTTGTCCTATTCTATCATCCTAAGTGTACGTAATGTTGGCACACTTCTTTATTTATTTTATATTTCATGTCAAACTTAGACAAATCGCTGACCGCACATCGCAAAGCGGCTAATTTAATCTCCCATATTTCCAAAACCTAAGTTTTTACGGTAACTTGGGTGGTATAGTCCTACAGTTCTTGCCCATTCTATCATCCTATGTGTACGTAATGTTGGCACACTTCCGTATTTATTTTATATTTCATGTCAAACTTAGACAAATCTCTGTCCGCACTTCGCAAAGCGACTACTTTAACTACCCATATTTCCAAAACCTAACTTTTTACGGAAACTTGGTTGGTATAAAACTAAAGTTCTGGTTCTTTTCTATCACCCTATGTGTATGTAATGTTAGCACACTTCCATATTTATTTTATATTTCATGTCAAACTTAGACAAATCGTTAACCGGACATCGCAAAGCGGCTAATTTAATCACCCATATTTCCAAAACCTAAGTTTTTACAGTAACTTGGGTGATATAGTCCTACAGTTCTTGTCCTATTCTATCATCCTAAGTGTACGTAATGTTGGCACACTTCTTTATTTATTTATATTTCATGTCAAACTTAGACAAATCGCTGTCCGCACATCGCAAAGCGACTAATTTAGTCAACCATATTTCCAAAACCTAAGTTTTTACTGCTACTTCGGTAATATAATAATATATTTCTGGTCCTATTCTATCACCCTATGTGTATGTAATGTTAGCACACTTCCATATTTATTTTATATTTTATGTCATACTTAGACGAATCGTAAACCGCACATCGCAAAGCGGCTAATTTATTCTCCCATATTTCCAAAACCTAAGTTTTTACGGTAACTTTGGTGGTATAATTCTATATTTCTGGTACTATTCTATCACAATATGTGTACGTCATGTATCCACACATCCGTATTAATTTTTATATTTCATGTTAAACTTAGACAAATCGCTGTCCGCACATCGCAAAACGACTACTTTAATCACCCATATTTAAAAAACCTAAGTTTTTACGGTAACTTCGGTGGTATAATACTATATTTCTGGTACTATTCTATCACCCTATTTGTACGTCATGTATCCAGAATTCCGTATTTATTTTTATATTTCATGTCAAACCTAAACAAATTGCTGTCCGCACATCGCAAAGCGACTACCTTAATCACCCATATTTCCCAAACCTAAGTTTTTACGGTAACTTGGGTGGTATAGTCCTACAGTTCTTGTCCTATACTATCATCCTATGTGTAGGTAATGTTGGCACACTTCCGTATTTATTTAATATTTCATGTCAAACTAAGACAAATCGCTGTCTGCACATCGCAAAGCGACTACCTAACTACGCATATTTCCAAAACTTAGTTTTTACGGTAACTTGGTTGGTATAATGCTAAAGTTCTGGTTCTATTCTATCCCCCTATGTGTATGTAATGTTAGCACACTTCAATATTCATTTTATATTTCATGTCAAACTTAGACAAATCGCTAACCGCACATCGCAAAGCGGCTAATTTAATCACCCATATTTCCAAAACCTAAGTTTTTACGGTAACTTTGGGGGTATAGTTCTACAGTTCTTGTCCTATTCTATCATCCTAAGTGTACGTAATGTTGGCACACTTCTTTATTTATTTTATATTTCATGTTTAACTTAGACAAATCGCTGACCGCACATCGCAAAGCGGCTAATTTAATCACCCATATTTCCAAAACCTAAGTTTTTACGGTAACTTGTTTGGTATAATACTAAAGTTCTGGTTCTATTCTATCATCCTATGTGTACGTAATGTTAGCACACCTCCATATTTATTTTATATTTCATGTCAAACTAAGACAAATCGCTGACCGCACATCGCAAAGCGGCTAATTTAATCACCCATATTTCCAAAACCTAAGTTTTTACGGTAACTTGGGTGGTATAGTCCTACAGTTCTTGTCCTATTCTATCATCCTATGTGTACTTAATGTTGGCACACTTCCGTATTTATTTTATATTTCATGTCAAACTTAGACAAATCGCTGTCCGCACATCGCAAAACGACTACTTTAATCACCAATATTTCCAAAACCTAAGTTTTTACGGTAACTTCGGTGGTATAATACTATATTTCTGGTACTATTCTATCAACCTATTTGTACGTCATGTATCCAGAATTCCGTATTTATTTTTATATTTCATGTCAAACCTAGACAAATCGCTGTCCGCACATCGCAAAGCGACTACTTTAACCACCCATATTTCCAAAACCTAAGTTTTTACGGTAACTTGTTCGGTATAATACTAAAGTTCTGGTTCTATTCTATCACTCTATGTGTACCTAATGTTGGCACACTTCCGTATTTATTTTATATTTCATGTCAAAATTAGACAAGTCGCTGACCGCACATCGCAAAGCGGCTGATTTAATCACCCATATTTCCAAAACCTACGTTTTTACGGTAACTTGGAGGGTATAGTCCTACAGTTCTTGTCCTATTCTATCATCCTAAGTGTACGTAATGTTGGCACACTTCTTTATTTATTTTATATTTCATGTCAAACTTAGACAAATCGCTGACCGCACATCGCAAAGCGGCTAATTTAATCTCCCATATTTCCAAAACCTAAGTTTTTACGGTAACTTGGGTGGTATAGTCCTACAGTTCTTGCCCATTCTATCATCCTATGTGTACGTAATGTTGGCACACTTCCGTATTTATTTTATATTTCATGTCAAACTTAGACAAATCTCTGTCCGCACTTCGCAAAGCGACTGCTTTAACTACCCATATTTCCAAAACCTAAGTTTTTACGGAAACTTGGTTGGTATAAAACTAAAGTTCTGGTTCTTTTCTATCACCCTCTGTGTATGTAATGTTAGCACACTTCCATATTTATTTTATATTTCATGTCAAACTTAGACAAATCGTTAACCGGACATCGCAAAGCGGCTAATTTAATCACCCATATTTCCAAAACCTAAGTTTTTACGGTAACTTGGGTGATATAGTCCTACAGTTCTTGTCCTATTCTATCATCCTAAGTGTACGTAATGTTGGCACACTTCTTTATTTATTTATATTTCATGTCAAACTTAGACAAATCGCTGTCCGCACATCGCAAAGCGACTACATTAGTCGACCATATTTCCAAAACCTAAGTTTTTACTGCTACTTCGGTAATATAATAATATATTTCTGGTCCTATTCTATCACCCTATGTGTATGTAATGTTAGCACACTTCCATATTTATTTTATATTTTATATCATACTTAGACGAATCGTTAACCGCACATTGCAAAGCGGCTAATTTAATCTCCCATATTTCCAAAACCTAAGTTTTTACGGTAACTTGGGTGGTATAGTCCTACAGTTCTTGACCTATTCAATCATCCTAAGTGTACGTAATGTTGGCACACTTCCGTATTTATTTTATATTTCATGTCAAACTTAGACAAATCGCTGTCCGCACATCGCAAAGCGACTAATTTAGTCAACCATATTTCCAAAACCTAAGTTTTTACGGTAACTTTGGTGGTATAGTTCTATATTTCTGGTACTATTCTATCACAATATGTGTGAGTCATGTATCCACACATCCGTATTTATTTTTATATTTCATGTTAAACTTAGACAAATCGCTGTCCGCACATCGCAAAACGACTACTTTAATCACCCATATTTAAAAAACCTAAGTTTTTACGGTAACTTCGGTGGTATAATACTATATTTCTGGTACTATTCTATCACCCTATTTGTACGTCATGTATCCAGAATTCCGTATTTATTTTTATATTTCATGTCAAACCTAAACAAATTGCTGTCCGCACATCGCAAAGCGACTACCTTAATCACCCATATTTCCAAAACCTAAGTTTTTACGGTAACTTGGGTGGTATAGTCCTACAGTTCTTGTCCTATTCTATCATCCTATGTGTAGGTAATGTTGGCACACTTCCGTATTTATTTAATATTTCATGTCAAACTAAGACAAATCGCTGTCCGCACATCGCAAAGCGACTACCTAACTACGCATATTTCCAAAACTTAGTTTTTACGGTAACTTGGTTGGTATAATGCTAAAGTTCTGGTTCTATTCTATCCCCCTATATGTATGTAGTGTTAGCACACTTCCATATTTATTTTATATATCTTGTCAAACTTAGACAAATCGCTAACCGCACTTCGCAAAGCGGCTAATTTAATCACCCATATTTCCAAAACCTAAGTTTTTACGGTAACTTGGCGGGTATAGTTCTTCAGTTCTTGTCCTATTCTATCATCCTAAGTGTACGTAATGTAGGCACACTTCTTTATTTATTTTTTATTTCATGTCAAACTTAGACAAATCGCTGACCGCACATCGCAAAGCGGCTAATTTAATCACCCATATTTCCAAAACCTAAGTTTTTACGGTAACTTGTTTGGTATAATACTAAAGTTGTGGTTCTATTCTATCATCCTATGTGTACGTAATGTTAGCACACTTGCGTATTTATTTTATATTTTATGTCAAACTTAGACAAATCGCTGACCGCACATCGCAAAGCGGCTAATTTAATCACCCATATTTCCAAAACCGAAGTTTTTACGGTAACTTGGCGGGTATAGTTCTTCAGTTCTTGTCCTATTCTATCATCCTAAGTGTACGTAATGTAGGCACACTTCTTTATTTATTTTTTATTTCATGTCAAACTTAGACAAATCGCTGACCGCACATCGCAAAGCGGCTAAATTAATCACCAATATTTCCAAAACCTAAGTTTTTACGGTAACTTCGGTGGTATAGTACTATATTTCTGGTACTATTCTATCACCCTATTTGTACGTCATGTATCCAAAATTCCGTATTTATTTTTATATTTCATGTCAAACCTAGACAAATCGCTGTCCGCACATCGCAAAGCGACTACTTTAACCACCCATATTTCCAAAACCTAAGTTTTTACGGTAACTTGTTCGGTATAATACTAAAGTTCTGGTTCTATTCTATCACTCTATGTGTACCCAATGTTGGCACACTTCCGTATTTTTTTTATATTTCATGTCAAAATTAGACAAGTCGCTGACCGCACATCGCAAAGCGGCTGATTTAATCACCCATATTTCCAAAACCTACGTTTTTACGGTAACTTGGAGGGTATAGTCCTACAGTTCTTGTCCTATTCTATCATCCTAAGTGTACGTAATGTTGGCACACTTCTTTATTTATTTTATATTTCATGTCAAACTTAGACAAATCGCAGACCGCACATCGCAAAGCGGCTAATTTAATCTCCCATATTTCGAAAACCTAAGTTTTTACGGTAAATTGGGTGGTATAGTCCTCCAGTTCTTGCCCATTCTATCATCCTATGTGTACGTAATGTTGGCACACTTCCGTATTTATTTTATATTTCATGTCAAACTTAGACAAATCTCTGTCCGCACTTCGCAAAGCGACTACTTTAACTACCCATATTTCCAAAACCTAAGTTTTTACGGAAACATGGTTGGTATAAAACTAAAGTTCTGGTTCTTTTCTATCACCCTATGTGTATGTAATGTTAGCACACTTCCATATTTATTTTATATTTCATGTCAAACTTAGACAAATCGTTAACCGGACATCGCAAAGCGGCTAATTTAATCACCCATATTTCCAAAACCTAAGTTTTTACGGTAACTTGGGTGATATAGTCCTACAGTTCTTGTCCTATTCTATCATCCAAAGTGTACGTAATGTTGGCACACTTCTTTATTTATTTATATTTCATGTCAGACTTAGACAAATCGCTGTCCGCACATCGCAAAGCGACTACTTTAGTCAACCAAATTTCCAAAACCTAAGTTTTTACTGCTACTTCGGTAATATAATAATATATTTCTGGTCCTATTCTATCACCCTATGTGTATGTAATGTTAGCACACTTGCGTATTTATTTATATATTTTATGTCAAACTTAGACAAATCGCTGACCGCACATCGCAAAGTGGCTAATTTAATCACCCATTTTTCCAAAACCAAAGTTTTTACCGTAACTTGGTTGGTATAATACTAAAGTTCTGGTTCTATTCTATCACCCTATGTGTACCTAATGTTGGCACACTTCCATATTTATTTTATATTTCATGTCAAACTTAGACAAATCGCTGACCGCACATCGCAAAGCGGCTAATTTAATCTCCCATATTTCCAAAACCTAAGTTTTTACGGAAATTTGGTTGGTATAATACTAAAGTTCTGGTTCTATTCTATCACCCTATGTGTATGTAATGTTAGCACACTTCCATATTTATTTTATATTTTATGTCAAACTTAGACAAATCGTTAACCGCATATCGCAAAGCGGCTAATTTAATCTCCCATATTTCCAAAACCTAAGTTTTTACGGTAACTTGGGAGGTATAGTCCTACAGTTCTTGTCCTTTTCTATCATCCTATGTGTACGTAATGTTGGCACACTTCCGTATTTATTTTATATTTCATGTCAAACTAAGACAAATCGCTGTCCGCACATCGCAAAGCGACTACTTTAACTACGCATATTTCCAAAACTTAGTTTTTACGGTAACTTGGTGGGTATAATACTAAAGTTCGGGTTCTATTCTATCCCCCTATGTGTATGTAATGTTAGCACACTTCCATATTTATTTTATATTTCATGTCAAACTTAGACAAATCGCTAACCGCACATCGCAGAGCAGCTAATTTAATCACCCATATTTCCAAAACCTAAGTTTTTACGGTAACTTGGAGGGTATAGTCCTACAGTTCTTGTCCTATTCTATCATCCTAAGTGTACGTAATGTTGGCACACTTCTGTATTTTATTTATATTTCATGTCAAACTTAGACAAATCGCTGTCCGCACATCGCAAAGCGACTACTTTAGTCAACCATATTTCCAAACCTAAGTTTTTACGGTAACTTGGAGGGTATAGTCATACAGTTCTTGTCCTATTCTATCATCCTAAGTGTACGTAATGTTGGCACACTTCTTTATTTATTTTATATTTCATGTCAAACTTAGACAAATCGCTGACCGCACCTCGCAAAGCGGCTAATTTAATCTCCCATATTTCCAAAACCAAAGTTTTTACGGTAACTTGGTTGGTATAATACTAAAGTTCTGGTTCTATTCTATCACCCTATGTGTACCTAATGTTGGCACACTACCGTATTTATTTTATATTTCATGTCCATTTAGACAAATCGCTGTCCGCACTTCGCAAAGCGACTACTATAACTACTCATATTTCCAAAACCTAAGTTTTTACGGAAATTTGGTTGGTATAATACTAAAGTTCTGGTTCTATTCTATCACCTTATGTGTATGTAATGTTAGCACACTTCCATATTTATTTTAAATTTTATGTCAAACTTAGACAAATCGTTAACCGCACATCGCAAAGCGGCTAATTTAATCTCCCATATTTCCAAAACCTAAGTTTTTACGGTAACTTGGGTGGTATAGTCCTACAGTTCTTGTCCTTTTCTATCATCCTATGTGTACGTAATGTTGGCACACTTCCGTATTTATTTTATATTTCATGTCAAACTAAGACAAATCGCTGTCCGCACATCGCAAAGCGACTACTTTAACCACCCATATTTCCAAAACCTAAGTTTTTACGGTAACTTCGGTGGTATAATACAATATTTTTGGTACTATTCTATCACCCTATGTGTACGTAATGTATCTACACATACGTATTTTTTTTTATATTTCATGTTAAACTTAGACAAATCGCTGTCCGCACATCGCAAAACGACTACTTTAATCACCAATATTTCCAAAACCTAATTTTTTACGGTAACTTCGGTGGTATAATACTATATTTCTGGTACTATTCTATCACCCTATTTGTACGTCATGTATCCAGAATTCCGTATTTATTTTTATACTTCATGTCAAACCTAGACAAATCGCTGTCCGCACATCGTAAAGCGACTACTTTAACCACCCATATTTCCAAAACCTAAGTTTTTACGGTAACTTGTTCGGTATAATATTAAAGTTCTGGTTCTATTCTATCACTCTATGTGTACCTAATGTTGGCACACTTCCGTATTTATTTTATATTTCATGTCAAAATTAGACAAGTCGCTGACCGCACATCGCAAAACGGCTGATTTAATCACCCATATTTCCAAAACCTAAGTTTTTACGGTAACTTGGGTGGTATAGTCCTACAGTTCTTGTCCTTTTCTATCATCCTATGTGTACGTAATGTTGGCACACTTCCGTATTTATTTTATATTTCATGTCAAACTAAGACAAATCGCTAACCGCACATCGCAAAGCAGCTAATTTAATCACCCATATTTCCAAAACCAAGTTTTTACGGTAACTTGGAGGGTATAGTCCTACAGTTCTTGTCCTATTCTATCATCCTAAGTGTACGTAATGTTGGCACACTTCTTTATTTATTTTATATTTCATGTCAAACTTAGACAAATCGCTGACCGCACATCGCAAAGCGGCTAATTTAATCTCCCATATTTCCAAAACCTAAGTTTTTACGGTAACTTGGGTGGTATAGTCCTACATTTCTTGCCTATTCTATCATCCTATGTGTACGTAATGTTGGCACACTTCCGTATTTATTTTATATTTCATGTCAAACTTAGACAAATCTCTGTCCGCACTTCGCAAAGCGACTACTTTAACTACCCATATTTCCAAAACCTAAGTTTTTACGGAAACTTGGTTGGTACAAAACTAAAGTTCTGGTTCTTTTCTATCACCCTATGTGTACGTAATGTTGGCACACTTCCGTATTTATTTTATATTTCATGTCAAACTTAGACAAATCGTTAACCGGACATCGCAAAGCGGCTAATTTAATCACCCATATTTCCAAAACCTAAGTTACGGTAACTTGGGTGATATAGCCCTACAGTTCTTGTCCTATTCTATCATCCTAAGTGTACGTAATGTTGGCACACTTCTTTATTTATTTATATTTCATGTCAAACTTAGACAAATCGCTGTCCGCACATGGCAAAGCGACTACTTTAGTCAACCATCTTTCCAAAACCTAAGTTTTTACGGTTACGTCGGTAATATAATAATATATTTCTGGTCCTATATTATCACCCTATGTGTATGTAATGTTAGCACACTTCCATATTTATTTTATATTTTATGTCAAACTTAGACGAATCGTTAACCGCACATCGCAAAGCGGCTAATTTAATCTCCCATATTTCCAAAACCTAAGTTTTTACGGTAACTTGGGTGGTATAGTCCTACAGTTCTTGACCTATTCAATCATCCTAAGTGTACGTAATGTTGGCACACTTCCGTATTTATTTTATATTTCATGTCAAACTTAGACAAATCGCTGTCCGCACATCGCAAAGCGACTACTTTAGTCAACCATATTTCCAAAACCTAAGTTTTTACGGTAACTTTGGTGGCATAATTCTATATTTCTGGTACTATTCTATCACAATATGTGTACGTCATGTATCCAAACATCCGTATTTATTTTTATATTTCATGTTAAACTTAGACAAATCGCTGTCCGCACATCGCAAAACGACTACTTTAATCACCCATATTTCCAAAACCTAAGTTTTTACGGTAACTTCGGTGGTATAATACTATATTTCTGGTACTATTCTATCACCCTATTTGTACGTCATGTATCCAGAATTCCGTATTTATTTTTATATTTCATGTCAAACCTAGACAAATTGCTGTCCGCACATCGCAAAGCGACTACCTTAATCACCCATATTTCCAAAACCTAAGTTTTTACCGTAACTTGGGTGGTATAGTCCTACAGTTCATGTCCTATTCTATCATCCTATGTCTACGTAATTTTGGCACACTTCCGTATTTATTTAATATTTCATGTCAAACTAAGACAAATCGCTGTCCGCACATCGCAAAGCGACTACCTTAACTACGCATATTTCCAAAACTTAGTTTTTACGGTAACTTGGTTGGTATAATACTAAAGTTCTGGTTCTATTCTATCCCCCTATGTGTATGTAATGTTAGCACACTTCCATATTTATTTTATATTTCATGTCAAACTTAGACAAATCGCTAACCGCACATCGCAAAGCGGCTAATTTAATCACCCATATTTCCAAAACCTAAGTTTTTACGGTAACTTGGGTTTTATAGTCCTACAGTTCTTGTCCTATTCTATCATCCTATGTGTACTTAATGTTGGCACACTTCCGTATTTATTTTATATTTCATGTCAAACTTAGACAAATCGTTAACCGCACATCGCAAAGCGGCTAATTTAATCTCCCATATTTCCAAAACCTAAGTTTTTACAGTAACTTGTTCGGTATAATATTAAAGTTCTGGTTCTATTCTATCACTCTATGTGTACCTAATGTTGGCACACTTCCGTATTTATTTTATATTTCATGTCAAAATTAGACAAGTCGCTGACCGCACATCGCAAAGCGGCTGATTTAATCACCCATATTTCCAAAACCTAAGTTTTTACGGTAACTTGGGTGGTATAGTCCTACAGTTCTTGTCCTATTCTATCATCCTATGTGTACGTAATGATGGCACACTTCCGTATTTATTTAATATTTCATGTCAAACTAAGACAAATCGCTGTCCGCACATCGCAAAGCGACAACTTTAACCACGCATATTTCCAAAACTTAGTTTTTACGGTAACTTGGTTGGTATAATACTAAAGTTCTGGTTCTATTCTATCCCCCTATGTGTATGTAATGTTAGCACACTTCCATATTTATTTTATATTTCATGTCAAACTTAGACAAATCGCTAACCGCACATCGCAAAGCAGCTAATTTAATCACCCATATTTCCAAAACCTAAGTTTTTACGGTAACTTGGAGGGTATAGTCCTACAGTTCTTGTCCTATTCTATCATCCTAAGTGTACGTAATGTTGGCACACTTATTTATTTATTTTATATTTCATGTCAAACTTAGACAAATCGCTGTCCGCACATCGCAAAGCGACTACTTTAGTCAACCATATTTCCAAAACCTAAGTTTTTACGGTAACTTGGAGGGTATAGTCCTACAGTTCTAGTCCTATTCTATCATCCTAAGTGTACGTAATGTTGGCACACTTTTTTATTTATTTTATATTTCATGTCAAACTTAGACAAATCGCTGACCGCACATCGCAAAGCGGCTAATTTAATCTCCCATATTTCCAAAACCTACGTTTTTACGGTAACTTGGGTGGTATAGTCCTACAATTCTTGCCTATTCTATCATCCTATGTGTACGTAATTTTGGCACACTTCCGTATTTATTTTATATTTCATGACAAACTTAGACAAATCTCTGTCCGCACTTCGCAAAGCGACTACTTTAACTACCCATATTTCCAAAACCTAAGTTTTTACGGAAACTTGGTTGGTATAAAACTAAAGTTCTGGTTCTTTTCTATCACCCTATGTGTATGTAATGTTAGCACACTTCCATATTTATTTTATATTTCATGTCAAACTTAGACAAATCGTTAACCGGACATCGCAAAGCGGCTAATTTAATCACCCATATTCCCAGAACCTAAGTTTTTACTGTAACTTGGGTGATATAGTCCTACAGTTCTTGTCCTATTCTATCATCCTACGTGTACGTAATGTTGGCACACTTCTTTATTTATTTATATTTCATGTCAAAATTAGACAAATCGCTGTCCGCACATCGCAAAGCAACTACTTTAGTCAACCATATTTCCAAAACCTAAGTTTTTACGGTTACTTCGGTAATATAATAATATATTTCTGGTCCTATTCTATCACCCTATGTGTATGTAATGTTAGCACACTTCCATATTTATTTTATATATTATGTGAAATTAGACGAATCGTTAACCGCACATCGCAAAGCGACTACCTTAATCACCCATATTTCCAAAACCTAAGTTTTTACGGTAACTTGGGTGGTATAGTCCTACAGTTCTTGTCCTATTCTATCATCCTATGTCTACGTAATTTTGGCACACTTCCGTATTTATTTAATATTTCATGTCAAACTAAGACAAATCGCTGTTCGCACATTGCAAAGCGACTACCTTAACTACGCATATTTCCAAATTTTAGTTTTTACGGTAACTTGGTTGGTATAATACTAAAGTTCTAGTTCTATTCTATCCCCCTATGTGTATGTAATGTTAGCACACTACCATATTTATTTTATATTTCATGTCAAACTTAGACAAATCGCTAACCGCACATCGCAAAGCGGCTAATTTAATCACCCATATTTCCAAAACCTAAGTTTTTACGGTAACTTGGGGGGTATAATACTAAAGTTCTGGTTCTATTCTATCACTCTATTTGTACCTAATGTTGGCACACTTCCGTATTTATTTTATATTTCATGTCAAACTTAGACAAATCGCTGTCCGCACATCGCAAAGCGACTACTTTAGTCAACCATATTTCCAAAACCTAAGTTTTTACGGTAACTTTGGTGGTATAATTCTATATTTCTGGTACTATTCTATCACAATATGTGTACGTCATGTATCCACACATCCGTATTTATTTTTATATTTCATGTTAAACTTAGACAAATCGCTGTCCGCACATCGCAAAGCGACTACTTTAGTCAACCATATTTCCAAAACCTAAGTTTTTACGGTAACTTGGAGGGTATAGTCCTACAGTTCTAGTCCTATTCTATCATCCTAAGTGTACGTAATGTTGGCACACTTTTTTATTTATTTTATATTTCATGTCAAACTTAGACAAATCGCTGACCGCACATCGCAAAGCGGCTAATTTAATCTCCCATATTTCCAAAACCTACGTTTTTACGGTAACTTGGGTGGTATAGTCCTACAGTTCTTGCCTATTCTATCATCCTATGTGTACGTAATTTTGGCACACTTCCGTATTTATTTTATATTTCATGTCAAACTTAGACCAATCTCTGTCCGCACTTCGCAAAGCGACTACTTTAACTACCCATATTTCCAAAACCTAAGTTTTTACGGAAACTTGGTTGGTATAAAACTAAAGTTCTGGTTCTTTTCTATCACCCTATGTGTATGTAATGTTAGCACACTTCCATATTTATTTTATATTTCATGTCAAACTTAGACAAATCGTTAACCGGACATCGCAAAGCGGCTAATTTAATCACCCATATTCCCAGAACCTAAGTTTTTACTGTAACTTGGGTGATATAGTCCTACAGTTCTTGTCCTATTCTATCATCCTACGTGTACGTAATGTTGGCACACTTCTTTATTTATTTATATTTCATGTCAAACTTAGACAAATCGCTGTCCGCACATCGCAAAGCGACTACTTTAGTCAACCATATTTCCAGAACCTAAGTTTTTACGGTTACTTCGGTAATATAATAATATATTTCTGGTCATATTCTATCACCCTACGTGTATGTAATGTTAGCACACTTCCATATTTATTTTATATTTTATGTGAAATTAGACGAATCGTTAACCGCACATCGCAAAGCGGCTAATTTAATCTCCCATATTTCCAAAACCTGAGTTTTTACGGTAACTTGGGTGGTATAGCCCTACAGTTCTTGACCTATTCAATCATCCTAAGTGTACGTAATGTTGGCACACTTCCGCATTTTTTTATATTTCATGTCAAACTTAGACAAATCGCTGTCCGCACATCGCAAAGCGACTACTTTAGTCAACCATATTTCCAAAACCTAAGTTTTTACGGTAACTTTGTTGGTATAATTCTATATTTCTGGTACTATTCTATCACAATATGTGTACGTCATGTATCCACACATCCGTATTTATTTTTATATTTCATGTTAAACTTAGACAAATCGCTGACCGCACCCGGAATATAGGTGATTAAATTAGCCGCTTTGCGATAAAGCGGCTAATTTAATCACCCATATTTCCAGAACCTAAGTTTTTACGGTAACTTGTTTGGTATAATACTAAAGTTCTGGTTCTATTCTATCATCCTGTGTGTACGTAATGTTAGCACACTTGCGTATTTATTTTATATTTTATCTCAAACTTAGACAAATCGCTGACCGCACATCGCAATGTGGCTAATTTAATAACCCATTTTTCCAAAACCAAAGTTTTTACGGTAACTTGGTTGGTATAATACTAAAGTTCTGGTTCTATTCTATCACCCTATGTGTACCTAATGTTAGCACACTTCCATATTTATTTTATATTTCATGTCAAACTTAGACAAATCGCTGACCGCACATCGCAAAGCGGCTAATTTAATCACCCATATTTCCAAAACCTAAGTTTTTACGGTAACTTGGGTTTTATAGTCCTACAGTTCTTGTCTTATTCTATCATCCTATGTGTACTTAATGTTGGCACACTTCCGTATTTATTTTATATTTCATGTCAAACTTAGACAAATCCGTGTCCGCACTTCGCAAAGCGACTACTATAACTACTCATATTTCCAAAACGTATGTTTTTACGGAAATTTGGTTGGTATAATACTAAAGTTCTGGTTCTATTCTATCACCCTATGTGTATGTAATGTTAGCACACTTCCATATTTATTTTATATTTTATGTCAAACTTAGACAAATCGTTAACCGCACATCGCAAAGCGGCTAATTTAATCTCCCATATTTCCAAAACCTACGTTTTTACGGTAACTTGGAGGGTATAGTCCTACAGTTCTTGTCCTATTCTATCATCCTAAGTGTACGTAATGTTTTCACACTTATTTATTTATTTTATATTTCATGTCAAACTTAGACAAATCGCTGTCCGCACATCGCAAAGCGACTACTTTAGTCAACCATATTTCCAAAACCTAAGTTTTTACGGTAACTTGGAGGGTATAGTCCTACAGTTCTTGTCCTATTCTATCATCCTAAGTGTACGTAATGTTGGCACACTTCTTTATTTATTTTATATTTCATGTCAAACTTAGACAAATCGCTGACCGCACATCGCAAAGCGGCTAATTTAATATCCCATATTTCCAAAACCTAAGTTTTTACGGTAACTTGGGTGGTATAGTCCTACAGTTCTTGCCTATTCTATCATCCTATGTGTACGTAATTTTGGCACACTTCCGTATTTATTTTATATTTCATGTCAAACTTAGACAAATCCCTGTCCGCACTTCGCAAAGCGACTACTTTAACTACCCATATTTCCAAAACCTAAGTTTTTACGGAAACTTGGTTGGTATAAAACTAAAGTTCTGGTTCTTTTCTATCACCCTATGTGTATGTAATGTTAGCACACTTCCATATTTATTTTATATTTCATGTCAAACTTAGACAAATCGCTAACCGCACATCGCAAAGCGGCTAATTTAATCACCCATATTTCCAAAACCTAAGTTTTTACGGTAACTTGGGGGGTATAATACTAAAGTTCTGGTTCTATTCTATCACTCTATTTGTACCTAATGCTGGCACACTTCCGTATTTATTTTATATTTCATGTCAAACTTAGACAAATCGCTGACCACACATCGCAAAGCGGCTAATTTAATCACCCATATTTCCAAAACCTAAGTTTTTACGGTAACTTGTTTGGTATAATACTAAAGTTCTGGTTCTATTCTATCATCCTGTGTGTACGTAATGTTAGCACACTTGCGTATTTATTTTATATTTTATGTCAAACTTAGACAAATCGCTGACCGCACATCGCAAAGTGGCTAATTTAATAACCCATTTTTCCAAAACCAAAGTTTTTACGGTAACTTGGTTGGTATAATACTAAAGTTCTGGTTCTATTCTATCACCCTATGTGTACCTAATGTTGGCACACTTCCGTATTTATTTTATATTTCATGTCAAACTTAGACAAATCGCTGTCCGCACTTCGCAAAGCGACTACTATAACTACTCATATTTCCAAAACCTAAGTTTTTACGGAAATTTGGTTGGTATAATACTAAAGTTCTGGTTCTATTCTATCACCCTATGTGTATGTAATGTTAGCAAACTTCCATATTTATTTTATATTTTATGTCAAACTTAGACAAATCGTTAACCGCACATCGCACAGCGGCTAATTTAATCTCCCATATTTCCAAAACCTAAGTTTTTACGGTAACTTGTTCGGTATAATATTAAAGTTCTGGTTCTATTCTATCACTCTATGTGTACCTAATGTTGGCACACTTCCGTATTTATTTTATATTTCATGTCAAAATTAGACAAGTCGCTGACCGCACATCGCAAAGCGGCTGATTTAATCACCCATATTTCCAAAACCTAAGTTTTTACGGTAACTTGGGTGGTATAGTCCTACAGTTCTTGTCCTATTCTATCATCCTATGTGTACGTAATGTTGGCACACTTCCGTATTTATTTAATATTTCATGTCAAACTAAGACAAATCGCTGTCCGCACATCGCAAAGCGACTACTTTAACTACGCATATTTCCAAAACTTAGTTTTTACGGTAACTTGGTTGGTATAACACTAAAGTTCTGGTTCTATTTTATCCCCCTATGTGTATGTAATGTTAGCGCACTTCCATATTTATTTTATATTTCATGTCAAACTTTGACAAATCGCTGTCCGCACTTCGCAAAGCGACTACTATAACTACTCATATTTCCAAAACGTATGTTTTTGCGGAAATTTGGTTGGTATAATACTAAAGTTCTGGTTCTATTCTATCACCCTATGTGTATGTAATGTTAGCACACTTCCATATTTATTTTATATTTTATGTGAAATTAGACGAATCGTTAACCGCACATCGCAAAGCGGCTAATTTAATCTCCCATATTTCCAAAACCTGAGTTTTTACGGTAACTTGGGTGGTATAGTCCTACAGTTCTTGACCTATTCAATCATCCTAAGTGTACGTAATGTTGGCACACTTCCGTATTTATTTTATATTTCATGTCAAACTTAGACAAATCGCTGTCCGCACATCGCAAAGCGACTACTTTAGTCAACCATATTTCCAAAACCTAAGTTTTTACGGTAACTTTGGTGGTATAATTCTATATTTCTGGTACTATTCTATCACAATATGTGTACGTCATGAATCCACACATCCGTATTTATTTTTATATTTCATGTTAAACTTAGACAAATCGCTGACCGCACCCGGAATATGGGTGATTAAATTAGCCGCTTTGCGATAAAGCGGCTAATTTACCCATATTTCCAGAACCTAAGTTTTTACGGTAACTTGTTTGGTATAATACTAAAGTTCTGGTTCTATTCTATCATCCTGTGTGTACGTAATGTTAGCACACTTGCGTATTTATTTTATATTTTATGTCAAACTTAGACAAATCGCTGACCGCACATCGCAATGTGGCTAATTTAATAACCCATTTTTCCAAAACCAAAGTTTTTACGGTAACTTGGTTGGTATAATACTAAAGTTCTGGTTCTATTCTATCACCCTATGTGTACCTAATGTTGGCACACTTCCATATTCATTTTATATTTCATGTCAAACTTAGACAAATCGCTGACCGCACATCGCAAAGCGGCTAATTTAATCACCCATATTTCCAAAACCTAAGTTTTTACGGTAACTTGGGTTTTATAGTCCTACAGTTCTTGTCCTATTCTATCATCCTACGTGTACGTAATGTTGGCACACTTCTTTATTTATTTATATTTCATGTCAAACTTAGACAAATCGCTGTCCGCACATCGCAAAGCGACTACTTTAGTCAACCATATTTCCAAAACCTAAGTTTTTACGGTAACTTGGAGGGTATAGTCCTACAGTTCTTGTCCTATTCTATCATCCTAAGTGTACGTAATGTTGGCACACTTCTTTATTTATTTTATATTTCATGTCAAACTTAGACAAATCGCTGACCGCACATCGCAAAGCGGCTAATTTAATATCCCATATTTCCAAAACCTAAGTTTTTACGGTAACTTGGGTGGTATAGTCCTACAGTTCTTGCCTATTCTATCATCCTATGTGTACGTAATTTTGGCACACTTCCGTATTTATTTTATATTTCATGTCAAACTTAGACAAATCCCTGTCCGCACTTCGCAAAGCGACTACTTTAACTACCCATATTTCCAAAACCTAAGTTTTTACGGAAACTTGGTTGGTATAAAACTAAAGTTCTGGTTCTTTTCTATCACCCTATGTGTATGTAATGTTAGCACACTTCCATATTTATTTTATATTTCATGTCAAACTTAGACAAATCGCTAACCGCACATCGCAAAGCGGCTAATTTAATCACCCATATTTCCAAAACCTAAGTTTTTACGGTAACTTGGGGGGTATAATACTAAAGTTCTGGTTCTATTCTATCACTCTATTTGTACCTAATGCTGGCACACTTCCGTATTTATTTTATATTTCATGTCAAACTTAGACAAATCGCTGACCACACATCGCAAAGCGGCTAATTTAATCACCCATATTTCCAAAACCTAAGTTTTTACGGTAACTTGTTTGGTATAATACTAAAGTTCTGGTTCTATTCTATCATCCTGTGTGTACGTAATGTTAGCACACTTGCGTATTTATTTTATATTTTATGTCAAACTTAGACAAATCGCTGACCGCACATCGCAAAGTGGCTAATTTAATAACCCATTTTTCCAAAACCAAAGTTTTTACGGTAACTTGGTTGGTATAATACTAAAGTTCTGGTTCTATTCTATCACCCTATGTGTACCTAATGTTGGCACACTTCCGTATTTATTTTATATTTCATGTCAAACTTAGACAAATCGCTGTCCGCACTTCGCAAAGCGACTACTATAACTAGTCATATTTCCAAAACCTAAGTTTTTACGGAAATTTGGTTGGTATAATACTAAAGTTCTGGTTCTATTCTATCACCCTATGTGTATGTAATGTTAGCAAACTTCCATATTTATTTTATATTTTATGTCAAACTTAGACAAATCGTTAACCGCACATCGCACAGCGGCTAATTTAATCTCCCATATTTCCAAAACCTAAGTTTTTACGGTAACTTGTTCGGTATAATATTAAAGTTCTGGTTCTATTCTATCACTCTATGTGTACCTAATGTTGGCACACTTCCGTATTTATTTTATATTTCATGTCAAAATTAGACAAGTCGCTGACCGCACATCGCAAAGCGGCTGATTTAATCACCCATATTTCCAAAACCTAAGTTTTTACGGTAACTTGGGTGGTATAGTCCTACAGTTCTTGTCCTATTCTATCATCCTATGTGTACGTAATGTTGGCACACTTCCGTATTTATTTAATATTTCATGTCAAACTAAGACAAATCGCTGTCCGCACATCGCAAAGCGACTACTTTAACTACGCATATTTCCAAAACTTAGTTTTTACGGTAACTTGGTTGGTATAATACTAAAGTTCTGGTTCTATTTTATCCCCCTATGTGTATGTAATGTTAGCGCACTTCCATATTTATTTTATATTTCATGTCAAACTTTGACAAATCGCTGTCCGCACTTCGCAAAGCGACTACTATAACTACTCATATTTCCAAAACGTATGTTTTTGCGGAAATTTGGTTGGTATAATACTAAAGTTCTGGTTCTATTCTATCACCCTATGTGTATGTAATGTTAGCACACTTCCATATTTATTTTATATTTTATGTGAAATTAGACGAATCGTTAACCGCACATCGCAAAGCGGCTAATTTAATCTCCCATATTTCCAAAACCTGAGTTTTTACGGTAACTTGGGTGGTATAGTCCTACAGTTCTTGACCTATTCAATCATCCTAAGTGTACGTAATGTTGGCACACTTCCGTATTTATTTTATATTTCATGTCAAACTTAGACAAATCGCTGTCCGCACATCGCAAAGCGACTACTTTAGTCAACCATATTTCCAAAACCTAAGTTTTTACGGTAACTTTGGTGGTATAATTCTATATTTCTGGTACTATTCTATCACAATATGTGTACGTCATGAATCCACACATCCGTATTTATTTTTATATTTCATGTTAAACTTAGACAAATCGCTGACCGCACCCGGAATATGGGTGATTAAATTAGCCGCTTTGCGATAAAGCGGCTAATTTACCCATATTTCCAGAACCTAAGTTTTTACGGTAACTTGTTTGGTATAATACTAAAGTTCTGGTTCTATTCTATCATCCTGTGTGTACGTAATGTTAGCACACTTGCGTATTTATTTTATATTTTATGTCAAACTTAGACAAATCGCTGACCGCACATCGCAATGTGGCTAATTTAATAACCCATTTTTCCAAAACCAAAGTTTTTACGGTAACTTGGTTGGTATAATACTAAAGTTCTGGTTCTATTCTATCACCCTATGTGTACCTAATGTTGGCACACTTCCATATTCATTTTATATTTCATGTCAAACTTAGACAAATCGCTGACCGCACATCGCAAAGCGGCTAATTTAATCACCCATATTTCCAAAACCTAAGTTTTTACGGTAACTTGGGTTTTATAGTCCTACAGTTCTTGTCCTATTCTATCATCCTACGTGTACGTAATGTTGGCACACTTCTTTATTTATTTATATTTCATGTCAAACTTAGACAAATCGCTGTCCGCACATCGCAAAGCGACTACTTTAGTCAACCATATTTCCAGAACCTAAGTTTTTACGGTTACTTCGGTAATATAATAATATATTTCTGGTCATATTCTATCACCCTACGTGTATGTAATGTTAGCACACTTCCATATTTATTTTATATTTTATGTGAAATTAGACGAATCGTTAACCGCACATCGCAAAGCGGCTAATTTAATCTCCCATATTTCCAAAACCTGAGTTTTTACGGTAACTTGGGTGGTATAGTCCTACAGTTCTTGACCTATTCAATCATCCTAAGTGTACGTAATGTTGGCACACTTCCGTATTTATTTTATATTTCATGTCAAACTTAGACAAATCGCTGTCCGCACATCGCAAAGCGACTACTTTAGTCAACCATATTTCCAAAACCTAAGTTTTTACGGTAACTTTGGTGGTATAATTCTATATTTCTGGTACTATTCTATCACAATATGTGTACGTCATGTATCCACACATCCGTATTTATTTTTATATTTCATGTTAAACTTAGACAAATCGCTGACCGCACATCGCAAAGCGGCTAATTTAATCACCCATATTTCCAGAACCTAAGTTTTTACGGTAACTTGTTTGGTATAATACTAAAGTTCTGGTTCTATTCTATCATCCTGTGTGTACGTAATGTTAGCACACTTGCGTATTTATTTTATATTTTATGTCAAACTTAGACAAATCGCTGACCGCACATCGCAATGTGGCTAATTTAATAACCCATTTTTCCAAAACCAAAGTTTTTACGGTAAATTGGTTGGTATAATACTAAAGTTCTGGTTCTATTCTATCACCCTATGTGTACCTAATGTTGGCACACTTCCATATTTATTTTATATTTCATGTCAAACTTAGACAAATCGCTGACCGCACATCGCAAAGCGGCTAATTTAATCACCCATATTTCCAAAACCTAAGTTTTTAAGGTAACTTGGGTTTTATAGTCCTACAGTTCTTGTCCTATTCTATCATCCTATGTGTACTTAATGTTGGCACACTTCCGTATTTATTTTATATTTCATGTCAAACTTAGACAAATCGCTGTCCGCACTTCGCAAAGCGACTAATATAACTACTCATATTTCCAAAACGTATGTTTTTACGGAAATTTGGTTGGTATAATACTAAAGTTCTGGTTCTATTCTATCACCCTATGTGTATGTAATGTTAGCACACTTCCATATTTATTTTATATTTTATGTGAAATTAGACGAATCGTTAACCGCACATCGCAAAGCGGCTAATTTAATCTCCCATATTTCCAAAACCTGAGTTTTTACGGTAACTTGGGTGGTATAGTCCTACAGTTCTTGACCTATTCAATCATCCTAAGTGTACGTAATGTTGGCACACTTCCGTATTTATTTTATATTTCATGTCAAACTTAGACAAATCGCTGTCCGCACATCGCAAAGCGACTACTTTAGTCAACCATATTTCCAAAACCTAAGTTTTTACGGTAACTTTGATGGTATAATTCTATATTTCTGGTACTATTCTATCACAATATGTGTACGTCATGTATCCACACATCCGTATTTATTTTTATATTTCATGTTAAACTTAGACAAATCGCTGACCGCACCCGGAATATGGGTGATTAAATTAGCCGCTTTGCGATAAAGCGGCTAATTTAATCACCCATATTTCCAGAACCTAAGTTTTTACGGTAACTTGTTTGGTATAATACTAAAGTTCTGGTTCTATTCTATCATCCTGTGTGTACGTAATGTTAGCACACTTGCGTATTTATTTTATATTTTATGTCAAACTTAGACAAATCGCTGACCGCACATCGCAATGTGGCTAATTTAATAACCCATTTTTCCAAAACCAAAGTTTTTACGGTAACTTGGTTGGTATAATACTAAAGTTCTGGTTCTATTCTATCACCCTTTGTGTACCTAATGTTGGCACACTTCCATATTCATTTTATATTTCATGTCAAACTTAGACAAATCGCTGACCGCACATCGCAAAGCGGCTAATTTAATCACCCATATTTCCAAAACCTAAGTTTTTACGGTAACTTGGGTTTTATAGTCCTACAGTTCTTGTCCTATTCTATCATCCTACGTGTACGTAATGTTGGCACACTTCTTTATTTATTTATATTTCATGTCAAACTTAGACAAATCGCTGTCTGCACATCGCAAAGCGACTACTTTAGTCAACCATATTTCCAGAACCTAAGTTTTTACGGTTACTTCGGTAATATAATAATATATTTCTGGTCATATTCTATCACCCTACGTGTATGTAATGTTAGCACACTTCCATATTTATTTTATATTTTATGTGAAATTAGACGAATCGTTAACCGCACATCGCAAAGCGGCTAATTTAATCTCCCATATTTCCAAAACCTGAGTTTTTACGGTAACTTGGGTGGTATAGTCCTACAGTTCTTGACCTATTCAATCATCCTAAGTGTACGTAATGTTGGCACACTTCCGTATTTATTTTATATTTCATGTCAAACTTAGACAAATCGCTGTCCGCACATCGCAAAGCGACTACTTTAGTCAACCATATTTCCAAAACCTAAGTTTTTACGGTAACTTTGTTGGTATAATTCTATATTTCTGGTACTATTCTATCACAATATGTGTACGTCATGTATCCACACATCCGTATTTATTTTTATATTTCATGTTAAACTTAGACAAATCGCTGACCGCACATCGCAAAGCGGCTAATTTAATCACCCATATTTCCAGAACCTAAGTTTTTACGGTAACTTGTTTGGTATAATACTAAAGTTCTGGTTCTATTCTATCATCCTGTGTGTACGTAATGTTAGCACACTTGCGTATTTATTTTATATTTTATGTCAAACTTAGACAAATCGCTGACCGCACATCGCAATGTGGCTAATTTAATAACCCATTTTTCCAAAACCAAAGTTTTTACGGTAAATTGGTTGGTATAATACTAAAGTTCTGGTCCTATTCTATCATCCTATGTGTACTTAATGTTGGCACACTTCCGTATTTATTTTATATTTCATGTCAAACTTAGACAAATCGCTGTCCGCACTTCGCAAAGCGACTACTATAACTACTCATATTTCCAAAACGTATGTTTTTACGGAAATTTGGTTAGTATAATACTAAAGTTCTGGTTATATTCTATCACCCTATGTGTATGTAATGTTAGCACACTTCCATATTTATTTTATATTTTATGTCAAACTTAGACAAATCGTTAACCGCACATCGCAAAGCGGCTAATTTAATCTCCCATATTTCCAAAACCTAAGTTTTTACGGTAACTTGTTCGGTATAATATTAAAGTTCTGGTTCTATTCTATCACTCTATGTGTACCTAATTTTGGCACACTTCCGTATTTATTTTATATTTCATGTCAAACTTAGACAAATCGCTGTCCGCACTTCGCAAAGCGACTAATATAACTACTCATATTTCCAAAACGTATGTTTTTACGGAAATTTGGTTGGTATAATACTAAAGTTCTGGTTCTATTCTATCACCCTATGTGTATGTAATGTTAGCACACTTCCATATTTATTTTATATTTTATGTGAAATTAGACGAATCGTTAACCGCACATCGCAAAGCGGCTAATTTAATCTCCCATATTTCCAAAACCTGAGTTTTTACGGTAACTTGGGTGGTATAGTCCTACAGTTCTTGACCTATTCAATCATCCTAAGTGTACGTAATGTTGGCACACTTCCGTATTTATTTTATATTTCATGTCAAACTTAGACAAATCGCTGTCCGCACATCGCAAAGCGACTACTTTAGTCAACCATATTTCCAAAACCTAAGTTTTTACGGTAACTTTGGTGGTATAATTCTATATTTCTGGTACTATTCTATCACAATATGTGTACGTCATGTATCCACACATCCGTATTTATTTTTATATTTCATGTTAAACTTAGACAAATCGCTGACCGCACCCGGAATATGGGTGATTAAATTAGCCGCTTTGCGATAAAGCGGCTAATTTAATCACCCATATTTCCAGAACCTAAGTTTTTACGGTAACTTGTTTGGTATAATACTAAAGTTCTGGTTCTATTCTATCATCCTGTGTGTACGTAATGTTAGCACACTTGCGTATTTATTTTATATTTTATGTCAAACTTAGACAAATCGCTGACCGCACATCGCAATGTGGCTAATTTAATAACCCATTTTTCCAAAACCTAAGTTTTTACGGTAACTTGGTTGGTATAATACTAAAGTTCTGGTTCTATTCTATCACCCTATGTGTACCTAATGTTAGCACACTTCCATATTTATTTTATATTTCATGTCAAACTTAGACAAATCGCTGACCGCACATCGCAAAGCGGCTAATTTAATCACCCATATTTCCAAAACCTAAGTTTTTACGGTAACTTGGGTTTTATAGTCCTACAGTTCTTGTCCTATTCTATCATCCTATGTGTACTTAATGTTGGCACACTTCCGTATTTATTTTATATTTCATGTCAAACTTAGACAAATCCGTGTCCGCACTTCGCAAAGCGACTACTATAACTACTCATATTTCCAAAACGTATGTTTTTACGGAAATTTGGTTGGTATAATACTAAAGTTCTGGTTCTATTCTATCAACCTATGTGTATGTAATGTTAGCACACTTCCATATTTATTTTATATTTTATGTCAAACTTAGACAAATCGTTAACCGCACATCGCAAAGCGGCTAATTTAATCTCCCATATTTCCAAAACCTAAGTTTTTACGGTAACTTGGAGGGTAGAGTCCTACAGTTCTTGTCCTATTCTATCATCCTAAGTGTACGTAATGTTTTCACACTTATTTATTTATTTTATATTTCATGTCAAACTTAGACAAATCGCTGTCCGCACATCGCAAAGCGACTACTTTAGTCAACCATATTTCCAAAACCTAAGTTTTTACGGTAACTTGGAGGGTATAGTCCTACAGTTCTTGTCCTATTCTATCATCCTAAGTGTACGTAATGTTGGCACACTTCTTTATTTATTTTATATTTCATGTCAAACTTAGACAAATCGCTGACCGCACATCGCAAAGCGGCTAATTTAATATCCCATATTTCCAAAACCTAAGTTTTTACGGTAACTTGGGTGGTATAGTCCTACAGTTCTTGCCTATTCTATCATCCTATGTGTACGTAATTTTGGCACACTTCCGTATTTATTTTATATTTCATGTCAAACTTAGACAAATCCCTGTCCGCACTTCGCAAAGCGACTACTTTAACTACCCATATTTCCAAAACCTAAGTTTTTACGGAAACTTGGTTGGTATAAAACTAAAGTTCTGGTTCTTTTCTATCACTCTATGTGTATGTAATGTTAGCACACTTCCATATTTATTTTATATTTCATGTCAAACTTAGACAATTCGTTAACCGGACATCGCAAAGCGGCTAATTTAATCACCCATATTCCAAGAACCTAAGTTTTTACTGTAACTTGGGTGATATAGTCCTACATTTCTTGTCCTATTCTATCATCCTACGTGTACGTAATGTTGGCACACTTATTTATTTATTTATATTTCATGTCAAACTTAGACAAATCGCTGTCCGCACATCGCAAAGCGACTACTTTAGTCAACCATATTTCCAAAACCTAAGTTTTTACGGTTACTTCGGTAATATAATAATATATTTCTGGTCCTATTCTATCACCCTATGTGTATGTAATGTTAGCACACTTCCATATTTATTTTATATTTTATGTGAAATTAGACGAATCGTTAACCGCACATCGCAAAGCGGCTAATTTAATTTCCCATATTTCCAAAACCTAAGTTTTTACGGTAACTTGGGTGGTATAGTCCTACAGTTCTTGAACTATTCAATCATCCTAAGTGTACGTAATGTTGGCACACTTCCGTATTTATTTTATATTTCATGTCAAACTTAGACAAATCGCTGTCCGCACATCGCAAAGCAACTACTTTAGTCAACCATATTTCCAAAACCTAAGTTTTTACGGTAACTTTGGTGGTATAATTCTATATTTCTGGTACTATTCTATCACAATATGTGTACGTCATGTATCCACACATCCGTATTTATTTTTATATTTCATGTTAAACTTAGACAAATCGCTGTCCGCACATCGCAAAACGACTACTTTAATCACCCATATTTCCAAAACCTAAGTTATTACGGTAACTTCGGTGGTATAATACTATATTTCTGGTACTATTCTATCACCCTATTTGTACTTCATGTATCCAGAATTCCGTATTTATTTTTATATTTCATGTCAAACCTAGACAAATTGCTGTCCGCACATCGCAAAGCGACTACCTTAATCACCCATATTTCCAAAACCTAAGTTTTTACAGTAACTTGGGTGGTATAGTCCTACAGTTCTTGTCCTATTCTATCATCCTATGTCTACGTAATTTTGGCACACTTCCGTATTTATTTAATATTTCATGTCAAACTAAGACAAATCGCTGTCCGCACATCGCAAAGCGACTACCTTAACTACGCATATTTCCAAATTTTAGTTTTTACGGTAACTTGGTTGGTATAATACTAAAGTTCTGGTTCTATTCTATCCCCCTATGTGTATGTAATGTTAGCACACTTCCATATTTATTTTATATTTCATGTCAAACTTAGACAAATCGCTAACCGCACATCGCAAAGCGGCTAATTTAATCACCCATATTTCCAAAACCTAAGTTTTTACGGTAACTTGGGGGGTATAATACTAAAGTTCTGGTTCTATTCTATCACTCTATTTGTACCTAATGCTGGCACACTTCCGAATTTATTTTATATTTCATGTCAAACTTAGACAAATCGCTGACCACACATCGCAAAGCGGCTAATTTAATCACCCATATTTCCAAAACCTAAGTTTTTACGGTAACTTGTTTGGTATAATACTAAAGTTCTGGTTCTATTCTATCATCCTGTGTGTACGTAATGTTAGCACACTTGCGTATTTATTTTATATTTTATGTCAAACTTAGACAAATCGCTGACCGCACATCGCAAAGTGGCTAATTTAATAACCCATTTTTCCAAAACCAAAGTTTTTACGGTAACTTGGTTGGTATAATACTAAATTTCTGGTTCTATTCTATCACCCTATGTGTACCTAATGTTGGCACACTTCCGTATTTATTTTATATTTCATGTCAAACTTAGACAAATCGCTGTCCGCACTTCGCAAAGCGACTTCTATAACTAGTCATATTTCCAAAACCTAAGTTTTTACGGAAATTTGGTTGGTATAATACTAAAGTTCTGGTTCTATTCTATCACCCTATGTGTATGTAATGTTAGCAAACTTCCATATTTATTTTATATTTCATGTCAAACTTAGACAAATCGCTGACCGCACATCGCAAAGCGGCTAATTTAATCACCCATATTTCCAAAACCTAAGTTTTTACGGTAACTTGGTTGGTATAATACTAAAGTTCTGGTTCTATTCTATCACCCTATGTGTATGTAATGTTAGCAAACTTCCATATTTATTTTATATTTCATGTCAAACTTAGACAAATCGCTGACCGCACATCGCAATGTGGCTAATTTAATAACCCATTTTTCCAAAACCTAAGTTTTTACGGTAACTTGGTTGGTATAATACTAAAGTTCTGGTTCTATTCTATCACCCTATGTGTACCTAATGTTAGCACACTTCCATATTTATTTTATATTTCATGTCAAACTTAGACAAATCGCTGACCGCACATCGCAAAGCGGCTAATTTAATCACCCATATTTCCAAAACCTAAGTTTTTACGGTAACTTGGGTTTTATAGTCCTACAGTTCTTGTCCTATTCTATCATCCTATGTGTACTTAATGTTGGCACACTTCCGTATTTATTTTATATTTCATGTCAAACTTAGACAAATCCGTGTCCGCACTTCGCAAAGCGACTACTATAACTACTCATATTTCCAAAACGTATGTTTTTACGGAAATTTGGTTGGTATAATACTAAAGTTCTGGTTCTATTCTATCAACCTATGTGTATGTAATGTTAGCACACTTCCATATTTATTTTATATTTTATGTCAAACTTAGACAAATCGTTAACCGCACATCGCAAAGCGGCTAATTTAATCTCCCATATTTCCAAAACCTAAGTTTTTACGGTAACTTGGAGGGTAGAGTCCTACAGTTCTTGTCCTATTCTATCATCCTAAGTGTACGTAATGTTTTCACACTTATTTATTTATTTTATATTTCATGTCAAACTTAGACAAATCGCTGTCCGCACATCGCAAAGCGACTACTTTAGTCAACCATATTTCCAAAACCTAAGTTTTTACGGTAACTTGGAGGGTATAGTCCTACAGTTCTTGTCCTATTCTATCATCCTAAGTGTACGTAATGTTGGCACACTTCTTTATTTATTTTATATTTCATGTCAAACTTAGACAAATCGCTGACCGCACATCGCAAAGCGGCTAATTTAATATCCCATATTTCCAAAACCTAAGTTTTTACGGTAACTTGGGTGGTATAGTCCTACAGTTCTTGCCTATTCTATCATCCTATGTGTACGTAATTTTGGCACACTTCCGTATTTATTTTATATTTCATGTCAAACTTAGACAAATCCCTGTCCGCACTTCGCAAAGCGACTACTTTAACTACCCATATTTCCAAAACCTAAGTTTTTACGGAAACTTGGTTGGTATAAAACTAAAGTTCTGGTTCTTTTCTATCACTCTATGTGTATGTAATGTTAGCACACTTCCATATTTATTTTATATTTCATGTCAAACTTAGACAATTCGTTAACCGGACATCGCAAAGCGGCTAATTTAATCACCCATATTCCAAGAACCTAAGTTTTTACTGTAACTTGGGTGATATAGTCCTACATTTCTTGTCCTATTCTATCATCCTACGTGTACGTAATGTTGGCACACTTATTTATTTATTTATATTTCATGTCAAACTTAGACAAATCGCTGTCCGCACATCGCAAAGCGACTACTTTAGTCAACCATATTTCCAAAACCTAAGTTTTTACGGTTACTTCGGTAATATAATAATATATTTCTGGTCCTATTCTATCACCCTATGTGTATGTAATGTTAGCACACTTCCATATTTATTTTATATTTTATGTGAAATTAGACGAATCGTTAACCGCACATCGCAAAGCGGCTAATTTAATTTCCCATATTTCCAAAACCTAAGTTTTTACGGTAACTTGGGTGGTATAGTCCTACAGTTCTTGAACTATTCAATCATCCTAAGTGTACGTAATGTTGGCACACTTCCGTATTTATTTTATATTTCATGTCAAACTTAGACAAATCGCTGTCCGCACATCGCAAAGCAACTACTTTAGTCAACCATATTTCCAAAACCTAAGTTTTTACGGTAACTTTGGTGGTATAATTCTATATTTCTGGTACTATTCTATCACAATATGTGTACGTCATGTATCCACACATCCGTATTTATTTTTATATTTCATGTTAAACTTAGACAAATCGCTGTCCGCACATCGCAAAACGACTACTTTAATCACCCATATTTCCAAAACCTAAGTTATTACGGTAACTTCGGTGGTATAATACTATATTTCTGGTACTATTCTATCACCCTATTTGTACTTCATGTATCCAGAATTCCGTATTTATTTTTATATTTCATGTCAAACCTAGACAAATTGCTGTCCGCACATCGCAAAGCGACTACCTTAATCACCCATATTTCCAAAACCTAAGTTTTTACAGTAACTTGGGTGGTATAGTCCTACAGTTCTTGTCCTATTCTATCATCCTATGTCTACGTAATTTTGGCACACTTCCGTATTTATTTAATATTTCATGTCAAACTAAGACAAATCGCTGTCCGCACATCGCAAAGCGACTACCTTAACTACGCATATTTCCAAATTTTAGTTTTTACGGTAACTTGGTTGGTATAATACTAAAGTTCTGGTTCTATTCTATCCCCCTATGTGTATGTAATGTTAGCACACTTCCATATTTATTTTATATTTCATGTCAAACTTAGACAAATCGCTAACCGCACATCGCAAAGCGGCTAATTTAATCACCCATATTTCCAAAACCTAAGTTTTTACGGTAACTTGGGGGGTATAATACTAAAGTTCTGGTTCTATTCTATCACTCTATTTGTACCTAATGCTGGCACACTTCCGAATTTATTTTATATTTCATGTCAAACTTAGACAAATCGCTGACCACACATCGCAAAGCGGCTAATTTAATCACCCATATTTCCAAAACCTAAGTTTTTACGGTAACTTGTTTGGTATAATACTAAAGTTCTGGTTCTATTCTATCATCCTGTGTGTACGTAATGTTAGCACACTTGCGTATTTATTTTATATTTTATGTCAAACTTAGACAAATCGCTGACCGCACATCGCAAAGTGGCTAATTTAATAACCCATTTTTCCAAAACCAAAGTTTTTACGGTAACTTGGTTGGTATAATACTAAATTTCTGGTTCTATTCTATCACCCTATGTGTACCTAATGTTGGCACACTTCCGTATTTATTTTATATTTCATGTCAAACTTAGACAAATCGCTGTCCGCACTTCGCAAAGCGACTTCTATAACTAGTCATATTTCCAAAACCTAAGTTTTTACGGAAATTTGGTTGGTATAATACTAAAGTTCTGGTTCTATTCTATCACCCTATGTGTATGTAATGTTAGCAAACTTCCATATTTATTTTATATTTTATGTCAAACTTAGACAAATCGTTAACCGCACATCGCAAAGCGGCTAATTTAATCTCCCATATTTCCAAAACCTAAGTTTTTACGGTAACTTGTTCGGTATAATATTAAAGTTCTGGTTCTATTCTATCACTCTATGTGTACCTAATGTTGGCACACTTCCGTATTTATTTTATATTTCATGTCAAAATTAGACAAGTCGCTGACCGCACATCGCAAAGCGGCTGATTTAATCACACATATTTCCAAAACCTAAGTTTTTACGGTAACTTGGGTGGTATAGTCCTACAGTTCTTGTCCTATTCTATCATCCTATGTGTACGTAATGTTGGCACACTTCCGTATTTATTTAATATTTCATGTCAAACTAAGACAAATCGCTGTCCGCACATCGCAAAGCGACTACTTTAACTACGCATATTTCCAAAACTTAGTTTTTACGGTAACTTGGTTGGTATAATACTAAAGTTCTGGTTCTATTTTATCCCCCTATGTGTATGTAATGTTAGCGCACTTCCATATTTATTTTATATTTCATGTCAAACTTAGACAAATCGCTGTCCGCACTTCGCAAAGCGACTACTATAACTACTCATATTTCCAAAACGTATGTTTTTGCGGAAATTTGGTTGGTATAATACTAAAGTTCTGGTTCTATTCTATCACCCTATGTTTATGTAATGTTAGCACACTTCCATATTTATTTTATATTTTATGTGAAATTAGACGAATCGTTAACCGCACATCGCAAAGCGGCTAATTTAATCTCCCATATTTCCAAAACCTGAGTTTTTACGGTAACTTGGGTGGTATAGTCCTACAGTTCTTGACCTATCCAATCATCCTAAGTGTACGTAATGTTGGCACACTTCCGTATTTATTTTATATTTCATGTCAAACTTAGACAAATCGCTGTCCGCACATCGCAAAGCGACTACTTTAGTCAACCATATTTCCAAAACCTAAGTTTTTACGGTAACTTTGGTGGTATAATTCTATATTTCTGGTACTATTCTATCACAATATGTGTACGTCATGTATCCACACATCCGTATTTATTTTTATATTTCATGTTAAACTTAGACAAATCGCTGACCGCACCCGGAATATGGGTGATTAAATTAGCCGCTTTGCGATAAAGCGGCTAATTTAATCACCCATATTTCCAGAACCTAAGTTTTTACGGTAACTTGTTTGGTATAATACTAAAGTTCTGGTTCTATTCTATCATCCTGTGTGTACGTAATGTTAGCACACTTGCGTATTTATTTTATATTTTATGTCAAACTTAGACAAATCGCTGACCGCACATCGCAATGTGGCTAATTTAATAACCCATTTTTCCAAAACCAAAGTTTTTACGGTAACTTTGTTGGTATAATACTAAAGTTCTGGTTCTATTCTATCACCCTATGTGTACCTAATGTTGGCACACTTCCATATTCATTTTATATTTCATGTCAAACTTAGACAAATCGCTGACCGCACATCGCAAAGCGGCTAATTTAATCACCCATATTTCCAAAACCTAAGTTTTTACGGTAACTTGGGTTTTTTAGTCCTACAGTTCTTGTCCTATTCTATCATCCTATGTGTACTTAATGTTGGCACACTTCCGTATTTATTTTATATTTCATGTCAAACTTAGACAAATCCGTGTCCGCACTTCGCAAAGCGACTACTATAACTACTCATATTTCCAAAACGTATGTTTTTACGGAAATTTGGTTGGTATAATACTAAAGTTCTGGTTCTTTTCTATCACCCTATGTGTATGTAATGTTAGCACACTTCCATATTTATTTTATATTTTATGTCAAACTTAGACAAATCGTTAACCGCACATCGCAAAGCGGCTAATTTAATCTCCCATATTTCCAAAACCTAAGTTTTTACGGTAACTTGGAGGGTATAGTCCTACAGTTCTTGTCCTATTCTATCATCCTAAGTGTACGTAATGTTTTCACACTTATTTATTTATTTTATATTTCATGTCAAACTTAGACAAATCGCTGTCCGCACATCGCAAAGCGACTACTTTAGTCAACCATATTTCCAAAACCTAAGTTTTTACGGTAACTTGGAGGGTATAGTCCTACAGTTCTTGTCCTATTCTATCATCCTAAGTGTACGTAATGTTGGCACACTTCTTTATTTATTTTATATTTCATGTCAAACTTAGACAAATCGCTGACCGGACATCGCAAAGCGGCTAATTTAATCACCCATATTCCCAGAACCTAAGTTTTTACTGTAACTTGGGTGATATAGTCCTACATTTCTTGTCCTAATCTATCATCCTACGTGTACGTAATGTTGGCACACTTCTTTATTTATTTATATTTCATGTCAAACTTAGACAAATCGCTGTCCGCACATCGCAAAGCGACTACTTTAGTCAACCATATTTCCAAAACCTAAGTTTTTACGGTTACTTCGGTAATATAATAATATATTTCTGGTCCTATTCTATCACCCTATGTGTATGTAATGTTAGCACACTTCCATATTTATTTTATATTTTATGTGAAATTAGACGAATCGTTAACCGCACATCGCAAAGCGGCTAATTTAATCTCCCATATTTCCAAAACCTAAGTTTTTACGGTAACTTCGGTGGTATAATACTATATTTCTGGTACTATTCTATCACCCTATTTGTACTTCATGTATCCAGAATTCCGTATTTATTTTTATATTTCATGTCAAACCTAGACAAATTGCTGTCCGCACATCGCAAAGCGACTACCTTAATCACCCATATTTCCAAAACCTAAGTTTTTACAGTAACTTAGGTGGTATAGTCCTACAGTTCTTGTCCTATTCTATCATCCTATGTCTACGTAATTTTGGCACACTTCCGTATTTATTTAATATTTCATGTCAAACTAAGACAAATCGCTGTCCGCACATCGCAAAGCGACTACCTTAACTACGCATATTTCCAAAACTTAGTTTTTACGGTAACTTGGTTGGTATAATACTAAAGTTCTGGTTCTATTCTATCCCCCTATGTGTATGTAATGTTAGCACACTTCCATATTTATTTTATATTTCATGTCAAACTTAGACAAATCGCTAACCGCACATCGCAAAGCGGCTAATTTAATCACCCATATTTCCAAAACCTAAGTTTTTACGGTAACTTGGGGGGTATAATACTAAAGTTCTGGTTCTATTCTATCACTCTATTTGTACGTAATGCTGGCACACTTCCGTTTTTATTTTATATTTCATGTCAAACTTAGACAAATCGCTGACCACACATCGCAAAGCGGCTAATTTAATCACCCATATTTCCAAAACCTAAGTTTTTACGGTAACTTGTTTGGTATAATACTAAAGTTCTGGTTCTATTCTATCATCCTGTGTGTACGTAATGTTAGCACACTTGCGTATTTATTTTATATTTTATGTCAAACTTAGACAAATCGCTGACCGCACATCGCAAAGTGGCTAATTTAATAACCCATTTTTCCAAAACCAAAGTTTTTACGGTAACTTGGTTGGTATAATACTAAAGTTCTGGTTCTATTCTATCACCCTATGTGTACCTAATGTTGGCACACTTCCGTATTTACTTTATATTTCATGTCAAACTTAGACAAATCGCTGTCCGCACTTCGCAAAGCGACTACTATAACTAGTCATATTTCCAAAACCTAAGTTTTTACGGAAATTTGGTTGGTATAATACTAAAGTTTTGGTTCTATTCTATCACCCTATGTGTATGTAATGTTAGCACACTTCTATATTTATTTTATATTTTATGTCAAACTTAGACAAATCGTTAACCGCACATCGCAAAGCGGCTAATTTAATCTCCCATATTTCCAAAACCTAAGTTTTTACGGTAACTTGTTCGGTATAATATTAAAGTTCTGGTTCTATTCTATCACTCTATGTGTACCTAATGTTGGCACACTTCCGTATTTATTTTATATTTCATGTCAAAATTAGACAAGTCGCTGACCGCACATCGCAAAGCGGCTGATTTAATCACCCATATTTCCAAAACCTAAGTTTTTACGGTAACTTGGGTGGTATAGTCCTACAGTTCTTGTCCTATTCTATCATCCTATGTGTACGTAATGTTGGCACACTTCCGTATTTATTTAATATTTCATGTCAAACTAAGACAAATCGCTGTCCGCACATCGCAAAGCGACTACTTTAACTACACATATTTCCAAAACTTAGTTTTTACGGTAACTTGGTTGGTATAATACTAGAGTTCTGGTTCTATTTTATCCCCCTATGTGTATGTAATGTTAGCGCACTTCCATATTTATTTTATATTTCAAATCAAACTTAGACAAATCGCTAACCGCACATCGCAAAGCAGCTAATTTAATCACCCATATTTCCAAAACCTAAGTTTTTACGGTAACTTGGGTGATATAGTCCTAAAGTTCTTGTTCTATTCTATCATCCTAAGTGTACGTAATGTTAGCACACTTCTTTATTTATTTAGATTTCATGACAAACTTAGACAAATCGCTGTCCGCACATCGCAAAGCGACTACTATAACTAGTCATATTTCCAAAACCTAAGTTTTTACGGAAATTTGGTTGGTATAATACTAAAGTTCTGGTTCTATTCTATCACCCTATGTGTATGTAATGTTAGCACACTTCCATATTTATTTTATATTTTATGTCAAACTTAGACAAATCGCTGTCCGCACATCGCAAAGCGACTACTTTAACCACCCGTATTTCCAAAACCTAAGATTTTACGGTAACTTGTTCGGTATAATATTAAAGTTCTGGTTCTATTCTATCACTCTATGTGTACCTAATGTTGGCACACTTCCGTATTTATTTTATATTTCATGTCAAACTTAGACAAATCGCTGTCCGCACATCGCAAAGCGACTACTTTAGTCAACCATATTTCCAAAACCTAAGTTTTTACGGTAACTTTGGTGGTATAATTCTATATTTCTGGTACTATTCTATCACAATATGTGTACGTCATGTATCCACACATCCGTATTTATTTTTATATTTCATGTTAAACTTAGACAAATCGCTGTCCGCACATCGCAAAACGACTACTTTAATCACCCATATTTCCAAAACCTAAGTTTTTACGGTAACTTCGGTGGTATAATACTATATTTCTGGTACTATTCTATCACCCTATTTGTACTTCATGTCTCCAGAATTCCGTATTTATTTTTATATTTCATGTCAAACCTAGACAAATTGCTGTCCGCATATCGCAAAGCGACTACCTTAATCACCCATATTTCCAAAACCTAAGTTTTTACAGTAACTTGGGTGGTATAGTCCTACAGTTCTTGTCCTATTCTATCATCCTATGTCTACGTAATTTTGGCACACTTCCGTATTTATTTAATATTTCATGTCAAACTAAGACAAATCGCTGTCCGCACATCGCAAAGCGACTACCTTAACAACGCATATTTCCAAATTTTAGTTTTTACGGTAACTTGGTTGGTTTAATACTAAAGTTCTGGTTCTATTCTATCCCCCTATGTGTATGTAATGTTAGCACACTTCCATATTTATTTTATATTTCATGTCAAACTTAGACAAATCGCTGTCCGCACATCGCAAAGCGACTACTTTAGTCAACCATATTTCCAAAACCTAAGTTTTTACGGTTACTTCGGTAATATAATAATATTTTTCTGGTCCTATTCTATCACCCTATGTATATGTAATGTTAGCACACTTCCAAATTTATTTTATATTTTATGTCAAACTTAGACGAATCGTTAACCACACATCGCAAAGCGGCTAATTTAATCTCCCATATTTCCAAAACCTAAGTTTTTACGGTACTTGGGTGGTATAGTCCTACAGTTCTTGACCTATTCAATCATCCTAAGTGTACGTAATGTTGGCACACTTCCGTATTTATTTTATATTTCATGTCAAACTTAGACAAATCGCTGTCCGCACATCGCAAAACGACTACTTTAATCACCCATCTTTCCAAAACCTAAGTTTTTACGGTAACTTCGGTGGTATAGTCCTACAGTTCTTGTCCTATTCTATCATCCTAAGTGTACGTAATGTTGGCACACTTCCGTATTTATTTTATATTTTATGTCAAACTTAGACAAATCGCTAACCGCACATCGCAAAGCGGCTAATTTAATCACCCATATTTCCAAAACCTAAGTTTTTACGGTAACTTGGGGGGTATAATACTAAAGTTCTGGTTCAATTCTATCACTCTATTTGTACCTAATGCTGGCACACTTCCGTATTTATTTTATTTTTCATGTCAAACTAAGACAAATCGCTGTCCGCACATCGCAAATCGACTACTTTAGTCAACCATATTTCCAAAACCTGAGTTTTTACGGTAACTTTGGTGGTATAATTCTATATTTCTGGTACTATTCTATCACAATATGTGTACGTCATGTATCCACACATCCGTATTTATTTTTATATTTCATGTTAAACTTAGACAAATCGCTGTCCGCACATCGCAAAACGACTACTTTAATCACCCATCTTTCCAAAACCTAAGTTTTTACGGTAACTTCGGTGGTATAATACTATATTTCTGGTACTATTCTATCACCCTATTTGTACGTCATGTATCCAGAATTCCGTATTTAATTTTATATTTCATGTCAAACCTAGACAAATTGCTGTCCGCACATCGCAAAGCGACTACCTTAATAACCCATATTTCCAAAACCTAAGTTTTTACGGTAACTTGGGTGGTATAGTCCTACAGTTCTTGTCCTATTCTATCATCCTAAGTGTACGTAATGTTGGCACACTTATTTATTTATTTTATATTTCATGTCAAACTTAGACAAATCGCTGTCCGCACATCGCAAAGCGACTACTTTAGTCAACCATATTTCCAAAACCTAAGTTTTAACGGTAACTTGGAGGTTATAGTCCTACAGTTCTTGTCCTATTCTATCATCCTCAGTGTACGTAATGTTGGCACACTTCTTTATTTATTTTATATTTCATGTCAAACTTAGACAAATCGCTGACCGCACATCGCAAAGCGGCTAATTTAATCACCCATATTCCCAGAACCTAAGTTTTTACTGTAACTTGGGTGATATAGTCCTACAGTTCTTGTCCTATTCTATCATCCTACGTGTACGTAATGTTGGCACACTTCTTTATTTATTTATATTTCATGTCAAACTTAGACAAATCGCTGTCCGCACATCGCAAAGCGACTACTTTAGTCAACCATATTTCCAAAACCTAAGTTTTTACGGTTACTTCGGTAATATAATAATATATTTCTGGTCCTATTCTATCACCCTATGTGTATGTAATGTTAGCACACTTCCATATTTATTTTATATTTTATGTGAAATTAGACGAATCGTTAACCGCACATCGCAAAGCGGCTAATTTAATCTCCCATATTTCCAAAACCTAAGTTTTTACGGTAACTTGATCGGTATAATATTAAAGTTCTGGTTCTATTCTATCACTCTATGTGTACCTAATGTTGGCACACTTCCGTATTTATTTTATATTTCATGTCAAAATTAGACAAGTCGCTGACCGCACATCGCAAAGCGGCTGATTTAATCACCCATATTTCCAAAACCTAAGTTTTTACGGTAACTTGGGTGGTATAGTCCTACAGTTCTTGTCCTATTCTATCATCCTATGTGTACGTAATGTTGGCACACTTCCGTATTTATTTAATATTTCATGTCAAACTAAGACAAATCGCTGTCCGCACATCGCAAAGTGACAACTTTAACTACGCATATTTCCAAAACTTAGTTTTTACGGTAACTTGGTTGGTATAATACTAAAGTTCTGGTTCTATTCTATCCCCCTATGTGTATGTAATGTTAGCACACTTCCATATTTATTTTATATTTCATGTCAAACTTAAACAAATCGCTGTCCGCACATCGCAAAGCGACTACAATAGTCAACCATATTTCCAAAACCTAAGTTTTTACGGTAACTTGGAGGGTATAGTCCTACAGTTATTGTCCTATTCTATCATCCTAAGTGTACGTAGTGTTGGCACACTTCTTTATTTATTTTATATTTCATGTCAAACTTAGACAAATCGCTGACCGCACATCGCAAAGCGGCTAATTTAATATCCCATATTTCCAAAACCTAAGTTTTTACGGTAACTTGGGTGGTATAGTCCTACAGTTCTTGCCTATTCTATCATCATATGTGTACGTAATTTTGGAACACTTCCGTATTTATTTTATATTTCATGTAAAACTTAGACAAATCTTTGTCCGCACTTCGCAAAGCGACTACTTTAACTACCCATATTTCCAAAACCTAAGTTTTTACGGAAACTTGGTTGGTATAAAACTAAAGTTCTGGTTCTTTTCTATCACCCTATGTGTATGTAATGTTAGCACACTCCCATATTTATTTTATATTTCATGTCAAACTTAGACAAATCGTTAACCGGACATCGCAAAGCGGCTAATTTAATCACCCATATTCCCAGAACCTAAGTTTTTACTGTAACTTGGGTGATATAGTCCTACAGTTCTTGTCCTATTCTATCATCCTACGTGTACGTAATGTTGGCACACTTCTTTATTTATTTATATTTCATGTCAAACTTAGACAAATCGCTGTCCGCACATCGCAAAGCGACTACTTTAGTCAACCATATTTCCAAAACCTAAGTTTTTACGGTAATTTTGGTGGTATAATTCTATATTTCTGGTACTATTCTATCACAATATGTGTACGTCATGTATCCTCACATCCGTATTTATTTTTATAATTCATGTTAAACTTAGACAAATCGCTGTCCGCACATCGCAAAACGACTACTTTAATTACCCATATTTCCAAAACCTAAGTTTTTACGGTAACTTCGGTGGTATAATACTATATTTCTGGTACTGTTATATCACCCTATTTGTACGTCATGTATCCAGAATTCCGTATTTAATTTTATATTTCATGTCAAACCTAGACAAATTGCTGTCCGCACATCGCAAAGCGACTACCTTAATCACCCATATTTCCAAAACCTAAGTTTTTACGGTAACTTGGGTGGTATAGTCCTACAGTTCTTGCCTATTCTATCATCATATGTGTACGTAATTTTGGAACACTTCCGTATTTATTTTATATTTCATGTAAAACTTAGACAAATCTTTGTCCGCACTTCGCAAAGCGACTACTTTAACTACCCATATTTCCAAAACCTAAGTTTTTACGGAAACTTGGTTGGTATAAAACTAAAGTTCTGGTTCTTTTCTATCACCCTATGTGTATGTAATGTTAGCACACTCCCATATTTATTTTATATTTCATGTCAAACTTAGACAAATCGTTAACCGGACATCGCAAAGCGGCTAATTTAATCACCCATATTCCCAGAACCTAAGTTTTTACTGTAACTTGGGTGATATAGTCCTACAGTTCTTGTCCTATTCTATCATCCTACGTGTACGTAATGTTGGCACACTTCTTTATTTATTTATATTTCATGTCAAACTTAGACAAATCGCTGTCCGCACATCGCAAAGCGACTACTTTAGTCAACCATATTTCCAAAACCTAAGTTTTTACGGTAATTTTGGTGGTATAATTCTATATTTCTGGTACTATTCTATCACAATATGTGTACGTCATGTATCCTCACATCCGTATTTATTTTTATAATTCATGTTAAACTTAGACAAATCGCTGTCCGCACATCGCAAAACGACTACTTTAATTACCCATATTTCCAAAACCTAAGTTTTTACGGTAACTTCGGTGGTATAATACTATATTTCTGGTACTGTTATATCACCCTATTTGTACGTCATGTATCCAGAATTCCGTATTTAATTTTATATTTCATGTCAAACCTAGACAAATTGCTGTCCGCACATCGCAAAGCGACTACCTTAATCACCCATATTTCCAAAACCTAAGTTTTTACGGTAACTTGGGTGGTATAGTCCTAGAGTTCTTGTCCTATTCTATCATCCTATGTCTACGTAATTTTGGCACACTTCCGTATTTATTTAATATTTCATGTCAAACTAAGACAAATCGCTGTCCGCACATCGCAAAGCGACTACCTTAACTACGCATAATTCCAAAACTTAGTTTTTACGGTAACTTGGTTGGTATAATACTAAAGTTCTGGTTCTATTCTATCCCACTATGTGTATGTAGTGTTAGCACACTTCCATATTTATTTTATATTTCATGTCAAACTTAGACAAATCGCTGACCGCACATCGCAAAGCGGCTAATTTAATCACCCATATTTCCAAAACCTAAGTTTTTACGGTAACTTGGGGGGTATAATACTAAAGTTCTGGTTCTATTCTATCACTCTATGTGTACCTAATGTTGGCACACTTCCGTATTTATTTTATATTTCATGTCAAACTTAGACAAATCGCTGACCGCACATCGCAAAGCGGCTAATTTAATCACCCATATTTCCAAAACCTAAGTTTTTACGGTAACTTGTTTGGTATAATACTAAAGTTCTGGTTCTATTCTATCATCATGTGTGTACGTAATGTTAGCACACTTGCGTATTTATTTTATATTTTATGTCAAACTTAGACAAATCGCTGACCGCACATCGCAAAGTGGCTAATTTAATCACCCATTTTTTCAAAACCAAAGTTTTTACGGTAACTTGGTTGGTATAATACTAAAGTTCTGGTTCTATTCTATCACCTTATGTGTACCTAATGTTGGCACACTTCCATATTTATTTTATATTTCATGTCAAACTTAGACAAATCGCTGACCGCACATCGCAAAGCGGCTAATTTAACACCCATATTTCCAAAACCTAAGTTTTTACGGTAACTTTGGTTTTATAGTCCTACAGTTCTTGTCCTATTCTATCATCCTATGTGTACTTAATGTTGGCACACTTCCGTATTTATTTTACATTTCACGTCAAACTTAGACAAATCGCTATCCGCACATCGCAAAGCGACTACTTTAACCACCCATATTTCCAAAACCTAATTTTTTACGGTAACTTCGGTGGTATAATACAATATTTTTGGTACTATTCTATCACCCTATGTGTACGTCATGTATGTGTACATCCGTATTTATTTTTATATTTCATGTTAAACTTAGACAAATCGCTGTCCGCACATCGCAAAGCGACTACTTTAATCACCCATATTTCCAAAACTTAAGTTTTTACGGTAACTTCTGTGGTATAATACTATATTTCTGGTACTATTCTATCACCCTATTTGTACGTCATGTATGCAGAATTCCGTATTTATTTTTATATTTCATGTCAAACCTAGACAAATCGCTGTCCGCACATCGCAAAGCGACTACTTTAACCACCCATATTTCCAAAACCTAAGTTTTTACGGTAACTTGTTCGGTATAATATTAAAGTTCTGGTTCTATTCTATCACTCTATGTGTACCTAATGTTGGCACACTTCCGTATTTATTTTATATTTCATGTCAAAATTAGACAAGTCGCTGACCGCACATCGCAAAGCGGCTGATTTAATCACCCATATTTCCAAAACCTAAGTTTTTACGGTAACTTGGGTGGTATAGTCCTACAGTTCTTGTCCTATTCTATCATCCTATGTGTACGTAATGTTGGCACACTTCCATATTTATTTTATATTTCATGTCAAACTTAGACAAATCGTTAACCGGACATCGCAAAGCGGCTAATTTAATCACTCATATTTCCAAAACCTAAGTTTTTAGGGAAACTCGGTTGGTATAATACTAAAGTTCTGGTTCTATTCTATCACCCTATGTGTATGTAATGTTAGCACACATCCATATTTATTTTATATTTCATGTCAAACTTCGACATATCGCTAACCGCACATCGCAAAGCGACTAATTTAATCACCCATATTTCCAAAACCTAAGTTTTTACGGAAACTTGGTTGGTATAAAACTAAAGTTCTGGTTCTTTTCTATCACCCTATGTGTATGTAATGTTAGCACACTTCCATATTTATTTTATATTTCATGTCAAACTTAGACAAATCGTTAACCGGACATCGCAAAGCGGCTAATTTAATCACTCATATTTCCAAAACCTAAGTTTTTACGGTAACTTGGGTGATATAGTCCTACAGTTCTTGTCCTATTCTATCATCCTAAGTGTACGTAATGTTGGCACACTTCTTTATTTATTTATATTTCATGTCAAACTTAGACAAATCGCTGTCCGCACATCGCAAAGCGGCTACTTTAACCACATATATTTCCAAAACCAAAGTTTTTACGGTAACTTGTTTGGTATACTACTAAAGTTCTGGTTCTATTCTATCACTCTATGTGTACCTAATGTTGGCAAACTTCCGTATTTATTTTATATATCATGTCAAACTTAGACAAGTCGCTGACCGCACATCGCAAAGCGGCTAATTTAATCACCCATATTTCCAAAACCTAAGTTTTTACGGTAACTTGGGTGGTATAAACCTACAGTTCTTGTCCTTTTCTATCATCCTATGTGTACGTAATGTTGGCACACTTCCGTATTTATTTTATATTTCATGTCAAACCTACCCAAATCGCTGTCCGCACTTCGCAAAGCGACTACTTTAACTAGCCATATTTCCAAAACCTAATTTTTTACGGTAACTTGTTTGGTATAATACTGAAGTTCTGGTTCTGCTCTATCACCCTATGTGTACGTAATGTAAGCAAACTTCCATATTTATTTTATATTTCATGTCAAACTTAGACAAATCGTTAACCGGACATCGCAAAGCGGCTAATTTAATCACCCATATTTCCAAAACCAAAGTTTTTACGGTAACTTGGGTGGTATAGTCCTAGAGTTCTTGTCCTATTCTATCATCCTATGTGTACCTCATGTTGGCACACTTCCGTATTTTTTATATTTAATTCAAACTTAGACAAATCGCTGACCGCATATCGCAAAGCGGCTACTTTTATCACCCATATTTCCAAAACCTAAGTTTTTACGGAAACTTCGGTGGTAAAATACTATATTTCTGGTCCTATTCTATCACCCTATGTCTACGTCATGTATCCCCAATTCCGTATTTATTTTGTATTTCATGTCAAACTAAGACAAATCGCTGACCGCACATCGCAAAGCGGCTACTTTAACCACCCATATTTCCAAAACCTAATTTTTTACGGTAACTTGTTTGGTATAATACTGAAGTTTGGTTCTGCTCTATCACCCTATGTGTACGTAATGTGGGCAAACTTCCGTATATATTTTATATTTCATGTCAAACTTAGACAAATCGCTGAAAGCACATCGCAAAGCGGCTAATTTAATCACCCATATTTCCAAAACCAAAGTTTTTACGGTAACTTGGGTGGTATAGTCCTAGAGTTCTTGTCCTATTCTATCATCCTATGTGTACCTCATGTTGGCACACTTCCGCATTTTTTATATTTAATTCAAACTTAGACAAATCGCTGACCGCATATCGCAAAGCGGCTATTTTTATCACCCATATTTCCAAAACCTAAGTTTTTACGGTAACTTCGGTGGTAAAATACTATATTTCTGGTCCTATTCTATCACCCTATGTCTACGTCATGTATCCCCAATTCCGTATTTATTTTGTATTTCATGTCAAACTAAGAAAAATCGCTGACCGCACATCGCAAAGCGGCTACTTTAACCACCCATATTTCCAAAACCTAATTTTTTACGGTAACTTGTTTGGTATAATACTGAGGTTCTGGTTCTGCTCTATCACCCTATGTGTACGTAATGTTAGCAAACTTCCTTATTTATTTTATATTTCATGTCAAACTTAGACAAATCGCTGAAAGCACATCGCAAAGCGGCTAATTTAATCACCCATATTTCCAAAACCAAAGTTTTTACGGTAACTTGGTTGGTATAATACTAAAGTTCTGGTTCAATTCTATCACCCTATGTGTACCTAATGTTGGCACACTTCCGTATTTATTTTATATTTCATGTCAAACTTAGACAAATCGCTGACCGCACATCGCAAAGCGGCTAATTTAATCACCCATATTTCCAAAACCAAGATTTTTACGGTAACTTGGGTGGTATAGTCCTACAGTTCAGGTCCTATTCTATCATCCTATGTGTACGTCATTTTGGCACACTTCCGTATTTATTTAATATTTCATTCCAAACTAAGACAAATCGCTGTCCGCACATCGCAAAGCGACTACCTTAACTAAGAATATTTCCAAAACTTAGTTTTTACGGTAACTTGGTTGGTATAATACTAAAGTTCTGTTTCTATTCTATCCCCCTATGTGTATGTAATGTTAGCACACTTCCATATTTATTTTATATTTCATGTCAAACTTAGACAAATTGCTAACCGCACATCGCAAAGCGGCTAATTTAATCACCCATATTTCCAAAACCTAAGTTTTACGGTAACTTGGGGAGTATAGTCCTACAGTTCTTGTCCTATTCTATCATCCTAAGTGTACGTAATGTTGGCACACTTCTTTATTTATTTTATATTTCATGTCAAACTTAGACAAATCGCTGACCGCACATCGCAAAGCGGCTAATTTAATCACCCATATTTCCAAAACCTAAGTTTTTACGGTAACTTGTTTGGTATAATACTAAAGTTCTGGTACTATTCTATCATCCTATGTGTACGTAGTGTTAGCACACTTGCGTATTTATTTTATATTTTATGTCAAACTTAGACAAATCGCTGACCGCACATCGCAAAGTGGCTAATTTAATCACCCATTTTTCCAATCCAAAGTTTTTACGGTAACTTGGTTGGTATAATACTAAAGTTCTGGTTCTATTCTATCACCCTATGTGTACCTAATGTTGGCACACTTCCATATTTATTTTATATTTCATGTCAAACTTAGACAAATCGCTGACCGCACATCGCAATGCGGCTAATTTAACCACCCATATTTCCAAAACCTAAGTTTTTACGGTAACTTCGGTGGTATAATACAATATTTCTGGTACTATTCTATCACCCTATGTGTACGTCATGTATCTACACATCCGTATTTATTTTTATATTTCATGTTAAACAAATCGCTGTCCGCACATCGCAAAACGACTACTTTAATCACCAATATTTCCAAAACGTAAGTTTTTACGGTAACTTCGGTGGTATAATACTATATTTCTGGTACTATTCTATCACCCTATTTGTACGTCATGTATTCAGAATTCCGTATTTATTGCATACGGTAACTTGTTTGGTATAATACTAAAGTTCTGGTTCTATTCTATCACTCTATGTGTACCTAATGTTGGCACACTTCCGTATTTATTTTATATTTCATGTCAAAACTAGACAAGTCGCTGAGCGCACATCGCAAAGCGGCTGATTTAATCACCCATATTTCCAAAACCTAAGTTTTTACGGTAACTTGGGTGGTATAGTCCTACAGTTCTTGTCCTATTCTATCATCCTATGTGTACGTAGTGTCGGCACACTTCCGTATTTATTTAATATTTCATGTCAAACTAAGACAAATCGCTGTCCGCACATCGCAAAGCGACTACTTTAACTACGCATATTTCCAAAACTTAGTTTTTACGGTAACTTGGTTGGTATAATACTAATGTTCTGGTTCTATTCTATCCCCCTATGTGTATGTAATGTTAGCACACTTCCATATTTATTTTATATTTCATGTCAAACTTAGACAAATCGCTAACCGCACATCGCAAAGAAGCTAATTTAATCACCCATATTTCCAAAACCTAAGTTTTTACGGTAACTTCGGTCGTAAAATACAATATTTCTGGTCCTATTCTATCACCCTCTGTCTACGTCATGTATCCCTAATTCCGTATTTATTTTGTATTTCATGTCAAACTAAGACAAAACGCTGTCCACACTTCGCAAAACGACTACTTTAACCACCCATATTTCCAAAACCTAAGTTTTTACGGTAACTTCGGTGGTATAATACTATATTTCTGGTACTATTCTATCACCCTATGTCTACGTCATGTATCCACACATCCATATTTATTTTTATATTTCATGTTAAACTTAGACAAATCGCTGTCCGCACATCGCAAAACGACTATTTTAATCACTCATATTTCCAAAACCTAAGTTTTTACGGTAACTTCGGTGGTATAATACTATATTTCTGGTACTATTCTATCACCCTATTTGTACGTCATGTATCCAGAATTCCGTATTTATTTTTATATTTCATGTCAAACCTAGAAAAATCGCTGTCCGCACATCGCAAAGCGACTACTTTAATTACCCATATTTCCAAAAACTAAGTTTTTATGGTAACTTGGGTGGTAAAGTACAAAGGTTCTGGTCCTATTCTATCATCATATGTGTACGTCATGTTGGCACACTTCCGTATTTATTTCATATTTCATGTCAAACTAAGACAAATCGCTGACCGCACATCAAAAAGCGGCTACTTTAACCACCTATATTTCCAAAACCTAAGTTTTTAGGGTAACTTGTTTGGTATAATACTAAAGTTCTGGTTCTATTCTATCACTCTATGTGTACCTAATGTTGGCAAACTTCCGTATTTATTTTATATTTCATGTCAAACTTAGACAAGTCGCTGACCGCACATCGCAAAGCACTAATTTAATCACCCATATTTCCAAAACCTAAGTTTTTACGGTAACTTGGGTGGTATAGTCCTACAGTTCTTGTCCTTTTCTATCATCCTATGTGTACGTAATGTTGGCACACTTCCGTATATATTTTATATTTCATGTCAAACCTAGACAAATCGCTGTCCGCATTTCGCAAAGCGACTACTTTAACTAGCCATATTTCCAAAACCTAAGTTTTTACGGAAATTTGGTTGGTATAATACTAAAGTTCTGGTCCTATTCTATCACCCTATGTGTATGTAATGTTAGCACACTTCCATATTTATTTTATATTTCATGTCAAACTTAGACAAGTCGCTGACCGCACATCGCAAAGCGGCTAATTTAATCACCCATATTTCCAAAACCAAAGTTTTTACGGTATTTTGGGTGGTATAGTCCTACAGTTCTTGTCCTATTCTATCATCCAATGTGTACGTCATGTTGGCACACTTCCGTATTTTTTATATTTAATTCAAACTTAGCCAAATCGCTGATGGCATATCGCAAAGCGGCTACTTTTATCACCCATATATCCAAAACCTATGTTTTTCCGGTAACTTCGGTCGTAAAATACAATATTTCTGGTACTATTCTATCATCCTAAGTATACGTAATGTTGGCACACTTCCGTATTTATTTTGTATTTCATGTCAAACTAAGACAAATCGCTGACCGCACATCGCAAAGCGGCTACTTTAACCACCCATATTTCCAAAACCTAATTTTTCACGGTAACTTGTTTGGTATAATACTGAAGTTCTGGTTCTGTTCTATCACCCTATGTGTACGTAATGTTAGCAAACTTCCGTATTTATTTTATATTTCATGTCAAACTTAGACAAATCGCTAACCGCACATCGCAAAGCGGCTAATTTAATCTCCCATATTTCCAAAACCTAAGTTTTTACGGTAACTTGGGGGGTATAATACTAAAGTTCTGGTTCTATTCTATCACTCTATGTGTACCTAATGTTGGCACACTTCCGTATTTATTTTATATTTCATGTCAAACTTAGACAAGTCGCTGACCGCACATCGCAAAGCAGCTGATTTAATCACCCATATTTCCAAAACCTAAGTTTTTACGGTAACTTGGGTGGTATAGTCCTACAGTTCTTGTCCTATTCTATCATCCTAAGTGTACGTAATGTTGGCACACTTCTTTATTTATTTTATATTTCATGTCAAACTTAGACAAATCGCTGACCGCACATCGCAAAGCGGCTAATTTAATCACCCGTATTTCCAAAACCTAAGTTTTTACGGTAAGTTGTTTGGTATAATACTAAAGTTCTGGTTCTATTCTATCATTCTATGTGTACGTAATGTTAGCACACTTGCGTATTTATTTTATATTTTATGTAAACTTAGACAAATCGCTGACCGCATATCGCAAAGTGGCTAATTTAATCACCCATTTTTCCAAAACCAAAGTTTTTACGGTAACTTGGTTGGTATAATACTAAAGTTCTGGTTCTATTCTATCACCCTATGTGTACCTAATGTTGGCACACTTCCGTATTTATTTTATATTTCATGTCCAACTTAGACAAATCGTTGTCCGCACTTCGCAAAGCGACTACTATAACTACTCATATTTCCAAAACCTAAGTTTTTACGGAAATTTGGTTGGTATAATACTAAAGTTCTGGTTCTATTCTATCACCCTATGTGTATGTAATGTTAGCACACTTCCATATTTATTATATATTTTATGTCAAACTTAGACAAATCGTTAACCGCACATCGCAAAGCGGCTAATTTAATCTCCCATATTTCCAAAACCTAAGTTTTTACGGTAACTTGGGTGGTATAGTCCTACAGTTCTTGTCCTTTTCGATCATTCTATGTGTACGTTATGTTGGCACACTTCCGTATTTATTTTATATTTCATGTCAAACTAAGACAAATCGCTGTCCGCACATCGAAAAGCGACTATTTTAACCACCCATATTTCCAAAACCTAAGTTTTTACGGTAACTTGGGTGGTATAGTCCTACAGTTCTTGCCAATTCTATCATCCTATGTGTACGTAATGTTGGCACACTTCCGTATTTATTTTATATTTCATGTCAAACTTAGACAAATCTCTGTCCGCACTTCGCAAAGCGACTACTTTAACTACCCATATTTCCAAAACCTAAGTCTTTACGGAAACTTGGTTGGTATAAAACAAAAGTTCTGGTTCTTTTCTATCACCCTAAGTGTATGTAATGTTAGTACACTTCCATATTTATTTTATATTTCATGTCAAACTTAGACAAATCGTTAACCGGACATCGCAAAGCGGCTAATTTAATCACCCATATTTCCAAAACCTAAGTTTTTACGGTAACTTGGGTGATATAGTCCTACAGTTCTTGTCCTATTCTATCATCCTAGGTGTACGTAATGTTGGCACACTTCTTTATTTATTTATATTTCATGTCAAACTTAGACAAATCGCTGTCCGCACATCGCAAAGCGACTAATTTAATCAACCATATTTCCAAAACCTAAGTTTTTACGGTTACTTCGGTAATATAATAATATATTTCTGGTCCTATTCTATCACCCTATGTCTACGTCATATATCCCCTATTCCGTATTTATATGGTATTTCATGTCAAAATTAGACAAATCGTTGTCCGCACATCGCAAAGCGACTACTTTAATTACCCATATTTCCAAAAACTAAGTTTTTATGGTAACTTGGGTGGTAAAGTACAAAGGTTCTGGTCCTATTCTATCATCCTATGTGTACGTCATGTTGGCACACTTCCGTATTTATTTCATATTTCATGTCAAACTAAGACAAATCGCTGACCGCACATCGCAAAGCGGCTACTTTAACCACCTATATTTCCAAAACCGAAGTTTTTACGGTAACTTGGGTGATATAGTCCTACAGTTCTTGTCCTATTCTATCATCCTAGGTGTACGTAATGTTGGCACACTTCTTTATTTATTTATATTTCATGTCAAACCTAGACAAATCGCTGTCCGCACTTCGCAAAGCGACTACTTTAACTAGCCATATTTCCAAAACCTAAGTTTTTTGGGAAACTTGGTTGGTATAATACTAAAGTTCTGGTCCTATTACATCACCCTATGTGCATGTTATGTTAGCACACTTCCATATTTATTTTATATTTCATGTCAAACTTAGACAAATCGCTGAAAGCACATCGCAAAGCGGCTAATTTAATCACCCATATTTCCAAAACCAAAGTTTTTACGGTAACTTGGGTGGTATAGTCCTCTAGTTCTTGTCCTATTCTATCATCCTATGTGTACCTCATGTTGGCACACTTCCGTATTTTTTATATTTAATTCAAACTTAGACAAATCGCTGACCGCATATCGCAAAGCGGCTACTTTTATCACCCATATTTCCAAAACCTAAGTTTTTACGGTAACTTGGGTGATATAGTCCTACAGTTCTTGTCCTATTCTATCATCCTAGGTGTACGTAATGTTGGCACACTTCTTTATTTATTTATATTTCATGTCAAACCTAGACAAATCGCTGTCCGCACTTCGCAAAGCGACTACTTTAACTACCCATATTTCCAAAACCTAAGTTTTTACGGAAACTTGGTTAATATAATACTAAAGTTCTGGTTCTAGCCTATCACCCTATGTGTATTTAATGTTAGCACACTTCCATATTTATTTTATATTTCATGTCAAACTTAGACAAATCGTTAACCGGACATCGCAAAGCGGCTTATTTAATCACCCATATTTCCAAAACCTAAGTTTTTACGGTAACTTTGGTGTTAAAATACTATATTTCTGGTCCAATTCTATCACCCTATGTCTACGTCATGTATCCCCAATTCCGTATTTATTTTGTATTTCATGTCAAACTAAGACAAATCGCTGACCGCACATCGCAAAGCAGCTACTTTAACCACCCATATTTCCAAAACCTAATTTTTACGGTAACTTGTTTGGTATAATACTGAAATTCTGGTTCTGCTCTATCACCCTATGTGTACGTAATGTTAGCAAACTTCCGTATTTATTTTATATTTCATGTCAAACTTAGACAAATCGCTGAAAGCACATCGCAAAGCGGCTAATTTAATCACCCATATTTCCAAAACCAAAGTTTTTACGGTAACTTGGTTGGTATAATACTAAAGTTCTGGTTCTATTCTATCACCCTATGTGTACCTAATGTTGGCTCACTTCCGTATTTATTTTTTATTTCATGTCAAACCTAGACAAATCGCTGTCCGCACATCGCAAAGCGACTACCTTAACTACGAATATTTCCAAAACTTAGTTTTTACGGTAACTTGGTTGGTATAATACTAAAGTTCTGGTTCTATTCTATCCCCCTATGTGTATGTAATGTTAGCACACTTCCATATTTATTTTATATTTCATGTCTAACTTAGACAAATCGCTAACCGCACATCGCAAAGCGGCTAATTTAATCACCCATTTTTCCAAAACCTAAGTTTTTACGGTAACTTGGGGGGTATAGTCCTACAGTTCTTGTCCTATTCTATCATCCTAAGTGTACGTAATGTTGGCACACTTCTTTATTTATTTTATATTTCATGTCAAACTTAGACAAATCGCTGACCGCACATCTCAAAGCGGCTAATTTAATCACCCATATTTCCAAAACCTAAGTTTTTACGTTAACTTGTTTGGTATAATACTAAAGTTCTGGTTCTATTCTATCATCCTATGTATACATAATGTTAGCACACTTGCGTATTTATTTTATATTTTATGTCAAACTTAGACAAATCGCTGACCGCACATCGCAAAGTGGCTAATTTAATCACCCATTTTTCCAAACCAAAGTTTTTACGGTAACTTGGTTGGTATAATACTAAAGTTCAGGTTCTATTCTATCACCCTATGTGTACCTAATGTTGGCACACTTCAATATTTATTTTATATTTCATGTCAAACTTAGACAAATCGCTGACCGCACATCGCAATGCAGCTAATTTAACCACCCATATTTCCAAAACCTATGTTTTTACGGTAACTTCGGTGGTATAATACAATATTTCTGGTACTATTCTATCACCCTATGTGTACGTCATGTATCTACACATCCGTATTTCTTTTTATATTTCATGTTAAACTTAGACAAATCGCTGTCCGCACATCGCAAAACGACTACTTTAATCACCAATATTTTCAAAACGTAAGTTTTTACGGTAACTTCGGTGGTATAATACTATATTTCTGGTACTATTCTATCACCCTATTTTTACGTCATGTATCCAGAATTCCGTATTTATTTTTATATTTCATGTCAAACCTAGACAAATTGCTGTCCGCACATCGCAAAGCGACTACTTTAACCACCCATATTTCCAAAACCTAAGTTTTTACGGTAACTTGTTTGGTATAATACTAAAGTTCGGGTTCTATTCTATCACTCTATGTGTACCTAATGTTGGCACACTCCCGTATTTATTTTATATTTCATGTCAAAATTAGACAAGTCGCTGATCGCACATCGCAAAGCGGCTGATTTAATCACCCATATTTCCAAAACCTAAGTTTTACTGTAACTTGGAGGGTATAGTCCTACAGTTCTTGCCTAATCTATCATCCTATGTGTACGTAATGTTGGCACACTTCCGTATTTATTTAATACTTCATGTCAAACTAAGACAAATCGCTGTCCGCACATCGCAAAGCGACTACTTTCACTACGCATATTTCCAAAACTTAGTTTTTACGGTAACTTGGTTGGTATAATACTAAAGTTCTGGTTCTATTCTATCCCCCTATGTGTATATAATGTTAGCACACTTCCATATTTATTTTATATTTCATGTCAAACTTAGACAAATCGCTAACCGCACATCGCAAAGAAGCTAATTTAATCACCCATATTTCCAAAACCTAAGTTTTTACTGTAACTTGGAAGGTATAGTCCTACAGTTCTTGTCCTATTCTATCATCCTAAGTGTACGTAATGTTGGCACACTTCTTTATTTATTTTATATTTCATGTCAAACTTAGACAAATCGCTGACCGCACATCGCAAAGCGGCTAATTTAATCACCCATATTTCCAAAACCTAAGTTTTTACGGTAACTTGGGTGGTATAGTCCTACAGTTCTTGCCTATTCTAT